>CM056059.1:72272341-72702341 GCA_029574335.1 Rana kukunoris | reverse complement strand
TTCCGCAGCCTTTTCCCAGGATCGTGGTGGACTAGGCCAAAGCCGCAGCCTCGCCTAAAAACTCCTGACTGCAACCCGGCACGGTGTCCATCAGAAAATAGTGAATCATGTTTTTGTTTTTTTGTTTTTTTTTAAATCGCAGATTTTTTGGGGGGGGGGGGCTAAAATCACCCAGCTCTAAGGCTGCATTCACACCTGAGCGTAGCATTTTACGATGTTTTTTTCCCGGCGTTTTGTCGCGCATATTCACACGTTTGCATACAGCGTTGTTAACGGTTTTTAACTTCGACGTTTTTTATTTTTAGCCAAATTATCTATTGACTAAAGCGACAAAACGCCCGTAGAAACGCTCATTGTCGCGCTAGACGCTTAAATTGAGCGTTTCCATTACTTTCTATGGGAATACAAACGTTCTAAAACGCCCAAATCCGCCCAATTTGCGCGGGGGGAAAAAGGGTCCGGAACTTGTTTGAGCTTCAGACGTTCCGCTTCAGGCATTTTGGAGTGGAGGTGTGAACCATCTTCATTGAGAATACTGTATTTTTTTCCCCCCTCTAGCGTTTTGGAGCTTCACGCTTCCGGGGACAAAACGCTCAGGTGTGAATACAGCTTAAGTGAAACACATCAGAGTGGTGGGGCCTACGGAAGGGGACTAAGCTGGAGCAGGAGGTCTACTGTTTCATGGTTGTCTTTGTCAGCGTGTGGCCTCCAGTCTGCTGTTTTCTAGAAAGGTATTCACATGCTTTATTCCATTACATATCCAAAAGAAAATATCACCTTGGCTATGTTCTGCAATGTTGCTTTAGATATTACATGCCCTCTCTTCTAGGCCTTCAAAAACAGAGTGTGGTTTCAGTCAAGCATTGAATTGTCTACGTGGTGGAGGAACACATGCGTGACTGATGGCATGCTCCATTTCGAAGGGCCTGAAAGAAATGGCATGTTAAAGCGGAGCTCCACCCATATAAACAACATTTTGCCATGTTGTTTAAAAAAATAAAAATAAAAAAACCTGAAAAAAAATACTCACCCGAGATAGCTGTTGCTATGCGGAAGTCCATAATCTGCCTCTTCCACACCGCGGTTTGATTTCTTCTTCTCCTTGTGAATGGGCGCGCTGCTTTCTGGGAACTGTGTGTGTTCTCAGAGAGCAGCGCGCCCATTCACAAGCCAGCGTGAGACTCGCGCAGGCACAGTAGGAAACGGGCAGTGAAGCCGTACGGCTTCACTGCCTGTTTCCCATAGTGTGAATGGCGGCGCGGGACTCGGAGCGATCGCGGGACCGGCATCGGGGGGGCCATCAGCGCGGGCGCCTAGGACAGGTAAGTGTCCTTATTTAAAGTCAGCAGCTACACTGTTAGTAGCTGCTGACTTTAAAAAAATTTTTTTTTGCGGCTGGAGCTCCGGTTTAAGGCTCTGTGACTTACCTCTGTTCCCAACCCAGGCCTTAAAATGGTAATTGTAAGAACAGTGATCACATGACTTGGGAAGTAAGCCTGTATAGCAATATGTGGTTCACTTACCTAAAGGGGAACATGCATACTCGGTGGCAGTACTGAAAAGGCCCTGCTGATCATTGCGAGGAGGAAGGTCTAAAGAACTGCAGGATCAACAGATCAAGGAAAGCTTATTCTTACCAACTAAGGTCGCAAATGTAATTGGGTTATTCATTTTTATTTTTTTTGTATAAAAGGGAGATACCTGGGGCTACCCCAAATGTGCCCCTGCCAAGAAATGGAGAGAATTGGACCCAAGGATTAGGCAAAAAGTATGATAAAATATAACAATATATTGATAGAAAAACATTATTAAAATGAAGAGGAAAATATACAGAAGAGACTATATACAAGAAATAGTTACAGCCATGTATTTGTTCCTTTAAGAGGTTTTAAAGGTTGATGAAAGATCACAGGTAGCTCCGGAATGTAGATCTTGACACAGTCCTTCACGTGTTTCTTGGCAAAAGCCGCTTCCTCCGGAGGAGTCAATCATTGTCATCTACAAAGGTAGTCATAGTCAAACAGCCAGGCTAACCACTATGGATGATGGTAACCGGTCCCATCTCTTCATTATTTAGATTGTTTAGATTATTTTTATAGGTGGAAGGGTTTAGAACCACTTTAATGGCTAAATTGCACCAAACATGATACAGTACTTGAGTTTAGCTTGAACACACAGAATGCATTCCCTTCCGCTTTAGAATGTAGAATTCTAACTTAGATTTTTATACCTTTTTTTTTTTTTTTTTTTTTGGTTCTGGTGGTATAATTAAGAATATAACCCTTTACCATGGCTTTTAATCGAAGGAAGGCAAGCTAGGAACTCCCGCCGGCTTCATTTATTTCTATTGGAGATGCAGCCATATTTTATTCAGTCGTTTGGACATTCACTGCAGTGTAAATTAGTGGCCTGAATGTCAGTTCACCATATGGCTCTCTTCATTATGTATGAGTAACAGGCACACATGCAGTGTTTTGTGGCATTATTAGTGTTATGATTGGCATGAAATTGATCAATATCTGTTCTTATTTATGGTTGACATTGGGATTCTTTCCAAAAGAACAGGAAACGCTGCTGATAATTTTGGTTTCTGGCATGTTTTTAGGTTTACTGTTTATAACTTTGACTCTAAAATAGTGAAGGTATGTGCACGTGACTAAGAAAAATGCAGTTCAAAGCATTTTTTGTTTAAAGCTGAACTCCAGGAATTTGGCCACTTTGATAAATGTGCAGGCATACGATGAGTTACATTTAATGAGGTGGATGCCCCCTTGTGAACTCATCTCTTTAAAGTCATTCTAAACCTTATTTTTTTTTAGCATAAGAAACATGTTATACTCGCCTGCTCTGTGCAATAGTTTTACACAGAGCTTCTCTCTTCTGGGGCACCACGCCGGCGCTCCTGGCTCCCTCAGCGAGTTCCCACCATAGGTAACGGCTACCCATGGCGGCACTTGTGCAGAGTCGATCCCGAGCCCTGCTGTCTGCGACTATAGACAGACTGCAGGGCTTGGCCCGCCCCCTGTTCCTTCATCATAGGACTTAATTGACATTAGCAAGACCCAATGGCTCCCACTACTATCAATCTGCCCTGTGAGAAGAGAGCAGAGAGAGACACTGCCCTCGAGCAGAGCGCTGGATTGAGAATGGGCTCAAATAATTATAAGGGGGCCTGGTGGGGATTCTGGCACAGAAGGTGTTTTTTTTTTTTTTTTTTTTCCCTTAAAGTTGTTGTAAAGGCAGAAGCTTTCTGTGTGGAAGCCCCCCTAATACTTGCCTAAGCCTCCCGATCCAGCGATGTTGCAGGAGTGTCTCGGCTGCCCATGACTCTTCCTCCTCACTGTCTGAGACAGCCGAGATGTGCCATTGTCTCCCGCTGCTGTCAATCAAACTCGGTGAGCTAATTAGAAGAGAGAGAGTTGGGGCTGGGCTGATCAATGTCTAAATGGTCACAGGGAGCTGCGGCTCGGTTTGGGTGGCCCCATAGCAAGCTTCTTGCTGTGGGGGCACTCTAGTGGAGAGAGGAGCCAGGAAAACCAAAGAGGAACCCGAGAAGAGGAGGATCTGGGCTGCGCGGTGCAAGATAAAAAACCTTAAATCCTTTGTTGCCATAGAAAACGTGCATTTATTATTTTTCCCTGCAGGACCCTGGAAAGCATTGCACCCCGATCAGTGGATCAGGGGTGCATTGTTAGGCTTTTGCAGACAAGCCTTGCAGGTTTTTGCCTGTGCCTTCATACAGGCTATCTGTTGGAAGCTGCAGAGCTTGTGAATGAACTACAAGAGCACTCGTATACACCCTCGCAGTTCATTCCGAACTGCAAGCCGTCATCAACAGTGGCTGATGGTAGTTGTAATTCATTCATCCATTCACATTCAGTTTAGGTGTGAACATAATAGTTGCATGCAGGTGCTATTTTCATATTACTGGGTTTAGTAACACTTTAACATTACCAGTAAAAGCAAAGGAAAATGCCAAAATATGGGATGTCCACAGAACAGGAATAGAGGGGAAATATTTCAATGGGGACACTAGTTTTGGCACAACCAGAGATTTGTTTCTGTGGAGGGATTTCCTTTAACTTCCTGTGTATATGTCTGTATTAAAAATGTACATGTCACGTCGTTACACAGTTAAGGGTTAGGGCCCTTTCACACGGAGCGGTCCGTTTTTCAGTCCGCTCCGTGTGTCCATCGCCGCTGAGCTGTCAGGCGGACAGGGCGGTCCCCGCACACTGTGCAGGGACCGCCCTGTCTCTCCTCCGCTATCCCCCATGGGCAATCGGATGGAAACGGACCGTCTGTCCGTTTGCATCCGATCCGTTCCACCGGACGGAAGAAAAATAGGGATCCAGACAGACGCGGATCTTAGGCGGACGTTAGCGGATGCATCATCGTTAACGGACTTGTAATTAGCGGACCTTTCATCTGCTCGTGTGAAAGGGACCCCTAAGGGTAAAGAAAAGATGTTTTTTTTTATAAGCATCCTTTACCTGCAGACATTCCTCTTTTTGCTTCCTCATTGCTCGTTTTTGCTCAGAAGTTGCTCTGTTTCTTCTCTGTTCTGTTCACTTCCTGCTTGTCTGATTGTTACTCACCACCTTGAAGGGAGGCTTTACTGCGGTGGTCAGAAAAACCATACATGAATGAGAAGTAAAATTCTTACAGCCATGCCAGTAGCCCAAACCGCCATTTTGCTGGCTGTCCTACTTCACTTCTGAGTATCTTTATTTTTTATTTTATTTATAATTATGTGCTTATCAACCAATGAGAAATCATTTTTAAACCTCACGTGGCTGATTGTGCTTTCCAGTTTACTGTCTTTTTAAGGTTTCATAGAGGTAATTGCCTAAGCTTTTCAATTATGTTTCTTGATCTTTTGACAGATGGAAACATGTAATCATCTACAGGATTTCTTCAGCTTGCTGGTAAAGCCATTTTTACAGGGTGGAGAGCAAAAAGCATTTCTCACAAGTCTTTGTAACTTGCACAACACTTGCATTGTAATTTTTTTATTTTTGTTTTTTTACTTTTATAGCTTTAAGATTTGACATTTTTATAGTGCTTTGTGCCCTACATTGTTTGAATGCTTTTCAGTGGGATACTTGTGTTGATTTGCGAGTTGCCAAGTGTTGTTTACCACCGTTTGGGTAGCTTATCACAATCTGCAGGATTTGTATAGTGATTCCAACAATGAAGGGAAGTTGGTGTATATTAGTGACAGCATTTGTCCCTGCTACTTTTTATGTGGTTACATTTTCTTTGTGTGTTTTTTAATTTTTTTAATATACTGACAAACAGAATATTTTAATATCCATCTTTGCCCCTCTTCCTTCCAGGGGTGGCGAACTCTGGCACTCCCGTGCATGCGAGTGGGAGCCGCCAGTCACCGCATGACCTCCTTTTAGAAGCGGCACGATTGCTGCACCATAGACATCGGTGCACGGCTCTATTGGAAACTTCTCCTAAACTGTGGCGGTTTAGGAGATATTTCCATCTAGGCTTACCTGTAGGTAAAAGTGGTTGTACAGGGTGTACAACCACTTTAATTATTGAACCAAAAGTTGCAAGGGTCTTGCTTAGACTGGCTTTTAAAGCTGAACTCCAATTAATTTAAAGGGGTTGTAAAGGTTCAAGTTTTTTCACCTTAATGCATCCAATACATTAAGGTGAAAAAACATCTGACAATTCCGTCCCCCCCAGCCCCCCGCTTTACTTACCTGAGCCCTGGAAAGTCCCACGTCACAAGTGTGCTCTTCCTTTGCTCTTCCTTTGCTCTTCATTGGATAGATTGATAGTAGCGCAGCCGTCAATCAAATCCAATGATGCAGGTGGCGGGGATGGGGCCGAGTCCTTGGCAATTGGCGGCTATGGACGCTAAATGCAGGACTTGGGAGCGCGTCCGCAAGGTAAGCCCCTTGGAAGAGCGGTTCCCAAAGGTGGGTTATCTGAGGTGGGGAGGAGCCAAGACAGCTGCCAAGGGACCCCAGAACAGCAGGATCGGGGCCACACTGTGCAAAACAAACTGCACAGTGGAGATAAGTATGATATTTTTGTTGTTTAAAAAAAAAAAAAAAACGATACAACCACTTTAACTGCTTGCCGACCAACCACCGCAACCGCCGCAATTATACGAAAAATATGTAGAAGAATATGTATCGGCCTAAACTGAGGAATTTTTTTTTTTTTTTTTTTATATATATTTTTGAGGGAATATTTATTATAGCAAAAAGTACAAAATATTAATTTTTCAAAATTGTCGCTCTATTTTTGTTTATAGCGCAAAAACTAAAAACCGCAGGTGATCAAATACCACCAAAAGAAAGCTCTATTTGTGGGGAAAAAAGGACGCCAATTTTGTTTGGAAAACACGTTGCACGACCGCGCAATTGTCAGTTAAAGCGACGCAGTGCCGAATCTCAAAAAGGGGCAAGGTCCTTAACCTGCATATTGGTCCGGGTCTTAACCAGTTAAAGGAACCTATTTAGAAAATAAAAAAACATTTCACTTGTGTGCCAATTAATAAGCCTTGAGTCCCGCCTTCTGACAAATACCTTTTAAAGCTAGCATTGGAAATGTTTGTGCCCAGTGTTCCAATGCCGATTTGAAATGCCTTTAGAAATGTATGTGCTCTGTGCATCCCCTTAAATGCCTTGGAAATGTATGTGCCCAGTGCATTCTCCTTAATGCATTGAAGATCAGCATTGTAAATGTATGTGCCCAATGCATACATGGTTTCCCAGAGTCGAAGGAACAGAACACCATGTACTCTGGATTCTTCATTGTGTTTCCAAGGTGACGTGATTCATAGCATGGTTTGAAAAGCCTCCCTAAATAGAAAAATTAAATACCAGTGAGCAGAATACGCTTTATAAAAACGACTTTTATTGGGCACAAGTCTTATCTGTCTCTCCGATGGCGCTTGCTCAGGGCTATTAATTCAGCATTTTTGTGCTTAATGTGTCTGGAACTATGTATGACATTTTAGATGTTGGTACAGTAAAAACCGAAGCACAATTCAATCGTACCGTATATACTCGTGTATAAGCCGAGGCAGTGGAGGCACCTAATTTTACCACAAAAAACTGGGAAAACTTATTGACTCAAGTATAAGCCTAGGGTGTTCATCTGCATGCCTCACTGTGCTCATGACTAGACTTGCGTTTTAACATGGGAGTATATAGAAGAGGTGCCCGACTTTGAAAAATCGGTGCTCCCTGACCAACAAACATTGCAAACTTGTATAGGAAGAGTGGGGCTATATGTGTGCCTAGTTTGGGGTCTGGGAGACCTATGGCCGGCCGGTACCGGGTACGGGAGATCAGGCGCAAAAAGGTGACTAGAGTATAAGCCGAGGGGCATTTTCCGTACCAAAAAATGTGCTGAAAAACTGGGCTTATACTCGAGTATATAATGTATGCATTGCTGATAACTTTGTACATTTTACACTTTTGAACACTGTTAATTATACACTTTTGAACACTGTTAATTATAATAAATAGTAGTATTGGAACATGCAATCATTTAAAATGGTTGTAAACCTTTACAGACCACTTTAACCACTTAAGGACCGCCTACTGCACATTTACGTCGGCAGAATGGCACGGCTGGGCACATCAACGTATATATACGTTGATTTTAGAACCCAGCCGTGGGTCACGGGCACACGCCCGCGGCGCGCTCCCGTGACCCGGTCCGCGGGATTCGCGGACCCGATCGCCGCTGCAGTGCGGCGATCAGTCCCTGGAGCGGAAGAACGGGGAGAGCCGTGTGTAAACACGGCTTCCCCCTGCTTCTCTGTGGCCGTAGCATCGATCGCGTCATCCCTGTAATAGGGGGACGCGATCGATGACGTCACACCTACAGCCACACCCCCCTACAGTTGTAAACACACACATAGGTCACACATCCCCTACAGCGCCACCTGTGGTTAACTCCCAAACTGCAACTGTCATTTCCACAGTAAACAATGCAAATTAAATGCATTTTTTGCTGTGAAAATGACAATTGTCCCAAAAATGTGTCAAAATTGTCCGAAGTGTCCGCCATAAGGTCGCAGTCACGAAAAAAATCGCTGATCGCCGCTATTAGTAGTAAAAAAAAAAAAATTTATAAAAATGCAATAAAACTATCCCTTATTTTGTAAACGCTATAAATTTTGCGAAAACCAACCGATAAACGCTTATTGCAATTTTTTTTTTTTTTACCAAAAATACGTAGAAGAATACGTATCGGCCTAAACTGAGGAAAAAATTTTTTTTTTTATATATTTTTGGGAGATATTTATTATAGCAAAAAGTAAAAAATATTGCATTTTTTTAAAATGTCGCTCTATTTTTGTTTATAGCGCACAAAATAAAAACCGCAGAGGTGATCAAATACCACCAAAAGAAAGCTCCATTTGTGGGGAAAAAAAGACGCCAATTTTGTTTGGGAGCAACGTCGCACGACCGCGCAATTGTCAGTTAAAACGACGCAGTGCCGAATCGCAAAAAGGGGCAAGGTCCTTTACCTGCATTTTGGTCCGGGTCTTAAGTGGTTAACCTACAGGTAAGCCTAGATTAACCACTTAAGGACCGCCGCATGTACATTTACGTCGGCAGAATGGCACCGACAGGCACATCAACGTATATATACGTTGGTGCCTTGGGGGGGATCGGGGGTCCGATCGGACCCCCCCCCCGTACACGCGGCTGCAGGAGCGATCCGACAAGTGGGGGCGGCTATCCGTTTTCACCCGCCCCCTCCGGATCGCTCCCAGCCAATGCGCGCGCCCCGCCCCGCCCTGTCACTTCCTCCTCCTGTGTAAACACAGGAAGGAGGAAGCGACGTGATCTCTCCCTCGGCGTTTGTTTCAAGCGCCGCTGAGGAGAGATCACAACACAACAAGTAAGTCCTGCACCAACAGCACACTTACACACAGACACAAACACATTTAACCCCCGCGATCGCCCCCCCCCCCTCCCCCCTGTCAGTGTCACTGAATGCAGTAATCATACATGTATGATTACTGTATTTAGTGTCAGTGTGACAGTCAGTCAGTGTTAGTGTCAGGGTAGCCCCCCCCACCCCCCCCCAATAAAGTTTTAACCCCTTGATCACTGCCCTAATTAACCCTTTCACTCCCTATTGCCAGCATCACTAAGCGATCATTTTTCTGATCGCTGTATTAGTGTCGCTGTTCCCGCTAGGTAGCTAATTTTTTTTTTAATGCGATTTTTTTTTTTTTTTTTTTTTTTTTTTTTTTTTTTACTAAAGACATGTGGCTAAATAAATTTTGGCCTAAATGTTTGACTAAAATTTAGTTTATTGGTTTTTTATTATAACAAAAAGTAAAAAATATTGTTTTTTTTTTCAAAAATGTCGCTCTATTTTTGTATATAGCGCAAAAAATAAAAATCGCAGAGGCGATCAAATACCACCAAAAGAAAGCTCTATTTGTGGGAAAAAAAGGACGCAAATTTTGTTTGGGAGCCACGTCGCACGACCGCGCAATTGTCTGTTAAAGCGACGCAGTGCCGAATCGCAAAAACCCCTTGGGTCATTTGCCAGCGTATTGGTCCGGGTCTTAAGTGGTTAAGGCTTACCAGTAGGTGCAACAAACATCTCCTAAACCTACACGTTTAGGAGATATTTTCAAAGGCACCGATGTCTACGACGCATGCACTGTAGACAACGGCGCGCATGTGCACTGAGTGTGCCGGTACTAATGGCGATCATGCCATTGGTGGCGGCATGCGCGGGAGTGGCGTCATCGCGGCTCTGGCCAGTCACAGCGCCAGAGCAGTGATATGCGGAAGTTACTCGTGGAGAGATGGCACAGGCGGAGGAGGTGAACGAGCACCGCTGCGGGGGCTTCGATTTCAGGTAAGTACTTCATAATGAGCTAGTATGCTATGCATACTAGCTCATTATGCCTTTGCCTTGGGTGTTAAAAAAAAAAAAAAGAGGGTTTACTTCCTCTTTAAGATCGGATCCCTGCTTTTTGGATCCGATTGCAATGCAATACTGCATTATAATATCACTTTCCACCAAAGCTTCAAAACTGAAGGGCATTTTCACACTCGGCTTGGCTCCTTACAGATAATTATTTCTGAAGGTCTAGTTAATTTTCACACTTATCCCTCCTGTTCAGTGTCCCCACAACAAGCAGCTTGCTATGGTGCACAGCTCCCTGTGTCCATTCAGTCAAGGAGCCTCGACCCGACTTGGGGTCCCCTCTCTCCCCTGATTGGCTAACTGACTATCTAGCCAATGGCACCGCTGCTGTGTCTCAGCCAATCGGGAAGGAGAATCTCGGACTGCTGAGACATTTGTGGACAGAGAGGGAGCTCAGGTAAGTATTAGGGGGGCTGCTGCACACAGAAGGCTTTTTATCTTAATGCATTAAGATAAAAAACCTGCCTATACAACAACTTTAACTTTCATTATGATTTTTATTTCAACATCACGTGTGTCTTTTGTTGCAGAACCGTTTATATATTTTAGGCAGGCTATCGAAGGATTTATAGGGACAGGGCTTTTTTTTTTTCCTGGGAATTTTACGTTCTGTGGTTATTTGAGCGATTTGCTAGAACACATCATTTGTATTTGACCTCTTTTACTTTAAATGGACTGCCCATTATTGACTCATTATGGTTTCTATTCATCCTTCAGAGAGAGATCTAATTTAAACCTTGCATTGTGCAGGCTCTGTTTCTCACTGTGAGGAAAATAAGCTCCTATGTGAGTCATAGCAATTGTTTGAATTTATGAGATAAAGCTTAATCCCTGCAATAAAGGGTTACATCTCATTTTACCCTTCTCTCCTGGCCAGGCAACATTCCAATACATGGTCCCCTGGATGGGATCACACTTTATAATCTACAGTGAAAATACAGTCTGTTCCAGCAGTGGAGTTTTCACATCATAACATGTCAGTCAACCGCAGCGTGTAATTGTTTTTCTTATGTATTAATGTCTAAATGAAATGATCTGTCATTAGCTGACTTGTACTTTAAGTGCCCTTGTTTATGAGAGTCACGATGGTTGCATTACCCTGTGTGAATTCAGTGGCTACGCTAATGTTGAGATGCTTGTCTCTTTAAACAGCTGAGCTTTCTGACCAGATTAGATTTCTTGACTGAGGAACTGGCATCGGGTCTTCTGTTCTTTTTCCATTTTCCACTAAATGTGCAGGATTAGCTTTTAAACACTTTCACTCCTCAGAATGGAAGGCATATTGCCCAAGACATACAATTCGCAGAATGCTTGACATCCACGTTTAGCAGCACAAGAAAGCTGCATCTGAACAGAAGTGGCATTAAACTACTCCTAGGCCCCTTTCACACGGAGCAGTGGAGGTGGGGTGACGGTATAGCGGCACGATTTTTAGTGCCGCTATACTATCGTATTTAACGAGATATTCGGGCGCTAGCTGTGCTGTTTTAACCCCTGCTAGTGTCTAAAAAGGGGTTAATACCACCGGCAATGCGCTTCTGTAGAGGTGTTGCGGGCGGTATTACCGCGATTTCCCATTGATTTCAATGGGAAGAAGCAGTATAGGAGCGGTAAACACCCCGCTCCTATTCCGCTCCAAAGGTGCGGCTAGCAGGACTTTTGGAGCGGTCCTGTTAGCGCACCGCTTCCATGTGAAAGCCTTCCGGCTTTCACATTAAAGACTACAGGGCCTGATTTTTTTTTTTCAGGCAGTATGAAAAACGTGTCAGTGTGAAAGGGGCCAACGTTTCAAGTTCATAAAGTCCTCTGCTTGCCGAATGTTGTGCTATGGTTGTTAGATACTCAGATGATGTTCTTGGATGCATTTAAAAGAAAACAAATGTGTTGGGTACATCAGAACTGTTCAATTTTCAAATATATACAGTTGTGCTCATAAGTTTACATACCCTGACAGAATTTGATTTCTTGGGCATTTTTCAGAGAATATGAATGATAACACAAACTTTTCTTTCACTCATAGTGTTATTTATCCGGACACCATACAATCCCGGGGATGGCCCCACTCCCCTTCCAGCGCACAGCAGGCTATTGACAGCCGCATGTTTTCCTATGAGACTGTGTAGAGGAAGATGTGTCCATTCCCTCCACTCAGGTCTCAGATTACACTCCACTGTATGCTATGCAGTGTGTGACATCAGATCCCGCACCCTGCCTCTGGCAGCTCAGGAATGCTGTGTAAATCGTGTACAACAACTGGTACAACTTGTATAAGGAGCTGCCAGCTAGCCCATACATGGATCGAAATTTTGTCTGGTCGGCAGGCCGGCCGGCTTTGGGAATTGCAACCACTTTATTATTTTTAAGACCCTGAAGATCCTTTGCGGAGAAGGGTACAGTAATTGCATGTTTTTGTCTTTAAGTGCTCGCCGAAAGATTTTAATTTTTTTTGCCAAATTTTTGCGTGTATCAGCCCCAGTATAATTTTGATGTATTGTTTTTATTTTAACACTCAGGCTTTTAATGTTTAGAAGACTTTTTCACAGGCCATGTGACTCGTCACAGCGGAACTACCCGAGAACAGAAATGGGCAGCTGCTGAGTCCTCCATTTGGGATGCGCTCTGCAGGTGGCTGATGAAGCACCAGTGAATCATGCCGATTGAGGACAGATTGTGCACGGACTTGGCCTTAGTGAATGTGTCTTTGTTTTACAAAGCATAACTAAAACTCTTTGACCAGAACAAACTTTTTTTATTCCCCTATGGACACAATAATAACAGGACAGAGTTAAACAGTAAACACAAAACCATTAGGCTCCATGCACACTGAAGCTGATCAACTGCAGTTTTTTTTTTTTTTAAAGCCCATAAACTGAACTCTGTTAGCCTATGTGCCCATGCACACCTGGGCGTTTTTCAGTGTTAATGAGCTTTGGAATTTATTGGCTTTTTTCTCAGCGCCTGAAACTTGCGTTCAAAGTGCCGCTTTTCGGCGGGAAAAAACGCAAAACGCCGAAAAACGCTCAAACGCCTGCGTTTTTGAGTGTTTTTTATTTTTATCCATTGAACAAAAAAAAAAGCCGATAAGAGCTACACTGAATAACGCTGATTAAAGCTATTGCAAAAATGCTAAAAAACATAAGGCTCCCTGCAAAGCTACTGGCGTTTTTTTTATAGCTTTTATCAGCTTCAGTGTGCATGGAGCCTTATAGATCCCTAATTTTTTTTTTAATCATGTTTTGTCAAGGATATTAACCAAAATAAATCAATGCTGTCTATTGTTTTGTGCTTATTCAGGTTCCAAACCTCTATCAAGTACTGCATCTACTGTTGAATCTATAAGGCTCCATTCACACCTAGGCGTTTTGTCGCCTGAAGCGCGACACTACAATATGCTGGAGGGTCGAAATTACATTTTTCTCTATGGAGACTGTTCACATCTCAACCCCGAACGCTGAAACGCCGATCGCGTGAAGCTCAAACAAGTCCCAGACCCTTTTTCGAAGCACGTATCGGGCGGCTTCGGCATAGCCGACAATGACCTGTACAAAAAACAAGGTTAAAAACTGCGCGTTTTGACGCCGCAAATCGTACTAAACGCCCAAAATCGCCTACGCTAACGTGTAAATGCAGCCTTAGGCTGGTTTCTGCAGTGCTTTTAAAGAGGAAGTCAACCCTGATCGGTGTTACTTCCTTTTTGTTTCCCTGCAAAGGTAAAGCATAATAGGCTACTATACATCGCATAGTAGCCCTTTATGTAACACTTAAGGGCTTGTTCACACTATCAGTTTTCCTTCAGGTTTTTCTCTTCAGGTTTACCAAAACCATGTAGTGCAAGGGCCTGCCTGATTGCAAACAAATTGAGACTCTTGAGGTTAGACCTCATATTAGATGGATTTGGTAAACCTGAAGAGAAAAACCTGAAGGAAAACTGATAGTGTGAACAAGCCCTTACCTGCAGGAGAAGCCCACGATGTCCCTGTCTTCCTTGTGAGTAGCCAGTGGCCATTCTTCACCCCTCTTCCTTCCACGGCCGCTAACTCTGGCTCTGTGAGTGGCTGGAGTCGTGTGACGTCACTCCTGTGCATGCACACGGGAGCCTCCACTCACCGTATGACCCTAATTAGAAAGGGCACAGTGTACCCATACTAACTCCAGCGCATGCGCAGAACAAATCGCCGTACAGCAATTTGCAAATATCTCCTAGACTGTGCAGGTCTGGGAGATATTTCAAGCACCTACAGATAAGCCTTAATCTAGGCTTACCTGTAGGTTAAAGTATTCCAAAATGGATTTAATTCATTATTTTCCTAAAAATTCTGCAAACAATACCCTATGACAATGTGAAAGAAGTATGTTTGAAATCTTTTCAAATTTTAAATTAAAAAAATCACATGTACATAAGTCAAGTGCCAAGCGTGTAGCATCATACTCAAAAAGACTTGAGGCTGTAATTGGTGCCAAAAGTGCTTCAACAATGTATTGAGCGATATGTAAATATGTGCATGGGATTTTATTTTCATTTTTTATTTTTAATAAATTACAAGCAAACTTTTTTCTGTCATTACAGGAAATATAATATTTTTTTTAAAGAAAATAATGAATTTAAAGTGCATGTAAAGCCACTTTTTTATGTCACAATGTAGAGTATAAGATTTCCTATCATCTGTGCCCAGTCTTGCCACACAGTTAATCCAGATCTAAGTAATCCTCTTTTAATGTTCAGTGAAAATGACAGCCTTCCAGATAAAAACCTGCCTAAATAAAAAGTCGGTTTTCTCTCTTCTTGCTTTGATTGACAGGTTATTTACATATCTAGCTTGGACATGTTTATCTTATGTTATGTTATGTTTATCAAAACATGAGGTATAAAAAGTGAGAAATCCACCCCTCCCCCACATAACACATCCTGGTAATATACAATGAACTTTGGATCACCTCATGTTATGATAAACAAAACATATGATAAACATGTCCAAGCTAGATATGTAAATAACCTGTCACTCAAAGCAAGAAGAGAGAAACGGACTTTATAATTTGGCAAGTTTTTATCTGGAATTCTGTTAATTTGCACTGAACATTAAACGAGGATTACTCAGAGCTGGATTAACTCTGTGTGGCAAGACTGGGCACAGATGATAGGAAATCTTATACTCTACATTGTGACATCAAAATATATATCCTTTTTTCTTCTCTTCTAAAGGTGATCACATTCCCTCTGTTCTCATCTGCACAAGAGCTGCGGGGAGGAGAAGCCACAGTACACTGATCTTCCCAGTGAAGTGCAGTGGGGTTGGGGGTGGGTCAAGACAAGTGTCGTCATTGAAGGAAGAGCAGGCTGATTTCTCAGCATAGCTAGAGAACGGACCACGCTGTGTTCTCCTACCTAGTTGTCAGTTTTTTTTGTAAATAGAAAAGTAGAGGGACCGGCAGGAAGACCAGGGATTTCACACACAAAAGAAGCACGAAGAGGATAGTTTTTCCTGTAAGTACATGGTACAGCAGACTCATATCAGGCATATGAAATGTTGGGTACTTGCAGTGTCTACCAGTATGTTTGTGTGGAAATATGTTCATGGAAACAACACTTGCTTTCTTTGGACAAATTCATCTTTTATGACGTTCTTTAACCACTTAACCCCTGGACCATATTGCTGCCCAATGACCAGAGCACTTTTTGTGATTCGGCACTGCGTCGCTTTAACTGACAATTGCGCGGTCGTGCGACGTGGCTCCCAAACAAATTGGCTTCCTTTTTTTTCCCCACAAATAGAGCTTTCTTTTGGTGGTATTTGATCATCTCTGCGGTTTTTATTTTTTGCGCTATAAACAAAAATAGAGCGACTATTTTGAAAATAATCCAATATTTTTTACATTTTGCTATAATATCCCCAAAAATATATAAAAAAAACATTTTTTTCCCTCAGTTTAGGCCGATACGTATTCTACATATTTTTTGTAAAAAAAAATCGCAATTAGCGTTTATCGATTGGTTTGCGCAAAATTTATGGCGTTTACAAAAAAGCGGGTAGTTTTATGGCATTTTTATTAATAATTTTTTTTTTTTACTATTAATGGCGGCGATGAGCGGTTTTTTTTTTTTTCAGTACTGACATTATGGCGGACACATCGGACAATTTTGACACATTTTTGGGACCATTGGCATTTTTATAGCGATCAATGCTATAAAAATGCATTGGATTACTATAAAAATGCCATTGGCAGTGAAGGGGTTAACACTAGGGGTCGGGGAAGGGGTTAAGTGTGTTCCTGGGTGTGTTCTAACTGTATGGGGGGGGTGTCTCACTAGGGGAAATCACTGATCTTCTGTTCATACATCCCGGTCCCCGCTCTGTAACGAATGAGCGCGCGTGCCCTGCGGCGATCGCGCCCGCCGGGCACGTGCGCGGGACGAGTGGGGGCACGCGCGGAAGATGGGCGGTGGCGCGCGCGCGCCCCCAAAAATGCGAACGTATAGCTACGGGCTCTCGCCCAGGAGAGCCACCGTCCCGTAGTGACGGTGGGCGGTTGGCTAGTGGTTAACAAGATGGCAAAAAAACTGATAAGCGTTCTAATCTGCACTTAATCCAAGAAAATAAAAAAACTTAATTGTCTTTATACCCTTTCATGCCTAAGCCTATTTCTGAGAACCCCTAAACATTGATTTATATTTTTTTAGCAGAGAATCTAGAGAATAAAGTGGCGATTGTTGCAATATTTTATGTCGCACTGTATTTGCGTAGCAGTCTTTCAAATGCATTTTTAATGGCAAAAGACACTTTCATGAATTTTTTAAACAGTAAAGTTAGCCGAATTTTTTTATATAATGTGAAAGATGATTTTACAGCAAGTAAATAGACATTTAAAACATGTCACGCTTTCAAATTGCGCACACTCGTGGAATGGAGACAAACTACGGTACCTAAGAATTTCCATAGGCGGAACTTTCAGTTACAGAGGAGAATCTAGTGCTAGAATGTTTGCTCTCGCTCTGATGATTGCAGCGATACCTCACATGTGACTTTAACATTGTTTACATATGCAGGTGCAACTTACGAATGCACAGAGAATTTTTTTTTTTTTTTTTTTTTTTTTTACATTCGAGTTCAAAAATATGTATTTAATCACTTTTACTGCTGTCGCAAAGAATGTAAACATCCCTTGTGACAGTAAGGCTGCATTCACCAGCGTTTTTTGCCGCGTATTCAAGCTTATTTGCGCGTTTGCATACAGCGTCGTCCGACGTTTTTGTACTTCGACGTTTTTTATTTTAGCCAATAGGAAAAATTATCATCTTTTCATCACTTGTTGCTATGTTGGTAGATTTTTTTTATTCTTCTGCCTGGGTGAAAAGTTCTATTGATTAGAGCGACAAAACGCCCGTAGCAAACGCTTGTTGTCGCGCAAGTCACTTGAATCGCGCGTTTCCATTACTTTCTATGGGAAATGGAAACGCTCAAATACGCCCAAACCGCCTGATACGCGCAACAAAAAAAGGTCCGGGACTTGTTTGAGCTTCACGCGACCGGCGTTTCGGCGTTCGGCGTTAAGATGTGAACAGTCACCATAGACAATAGTGTTATTTCATCCCTCCGGCGTATTGTAGCGTCGCGCTTCAGGCGTTAAAACGCCTAGGTGTGAATGCAGCCTAATAGGTGGTGACAGATACACTTTATGGAAGGATCGGGGGACTAAGAGACCCCAAATCCCTCCTTTGCACTTCAACTTATTCAGATCAGCAAAAATGGCGATTCTGAATACCATTGGCAGCCTAGTAAACCGTAAGTGATGTCGCTTCCGTGTTTACATACAGGAGACGGGAATAAAGCAGTTTCCGGCTTCATGCCAGTCTGTCTCTAGCTGCCAGAAGTGGCAGATCGGGTCTCCCGGCGGGACGGGAGGCCCAGTAAGAGCGGCAGAAGGTGGCGGGGGGGGGGGGGTGTCCCCTCCCGCTTCTCCGGGATAACAACCAAGCTGCTTTTAGCAGGCACATGGGGGTGCTGTTCATGTCGCAGCATCATGCAATTATTTGCGGTGTGTTTTTAAGAAAGGGACGGGGACTTCTTTCCTGTGCAAACATGCAATTACATCTTGCACACGTGTGAACCCCCCCCCCCCCCAATGTATAATCACCAGTACAGAAGAAAACTCCTTTAGTAGAGTGGAAAAGGGTGTTATTGCTGTCGGCTTGCTCTTCCCAGTGACAGGATCTTCACTAATTTCTTGTCCTGGTTTCACAGGAAGATGTGAAGGAAAACCTCTCTTGTGAGATCAAAGAAAATGAAAATGTGACAGAATTGTGGCCGATTTCCATTCTATCAAAACATAACCATAACATTTCATGGAGTCCCTGCTACTAATCACTGTGTCTACAGCTCGTGATGCTTCATTTTGATGGTCACTGGGAAGAGTGCCCCTTACATTTGTGGTCATTGGTTAGAATTCACCTTTAGGCCTCATGCACATGGGACGTTATAAAAACGCCGGTAGCTTTAGTTGTAGAATGCTGCATTAAAGATTAGCATTTTGCAGCTTTTTTGCATTGGTGTTTTTTAGCATTTGCAGTTTTTAGCAAAACTATACTCCTGCAAAAGCTTATGACTCAAAAACACACACAAAAAAAAAAAAAAAACGCTCAGTTTTTCAGCGTTGGACCATTTTTACAGCTGAAAAACTCCTCTTTAGATATTTTTATTTTTTTTATAGCCAAAGAACGCTGACAAAAGCCTGTGTGCTTGGACACATGGAAGAGTTTACTGACTGCAGAAAAAAAGCACCTGAAGCCAAAAACGGCAGCTGTAAAAACAGCCTTAGACCTCATGCACACTGGACATTATAAAAACGGCAGCAGCATGTCTGTAGAAAGCTGTAGCTGTAGAATGAGTTTTGCAGTAGCAATTTTCAGCATTTTGAATTTGTAAGCTTTTTTTAACCACTTCACCCCCGGACCATTTGGCTGCCCAAATACCAGAGCACTTTTTGCGATTCAGCATCGAGTCGCTTTAACTGAGAATTGCGCGGTCATGCGACGTGGCTACCAAACAAAATTGGCGTCTTTTTTTTTTCTCTTACAAATTTCTTCTGGTGGAATTTGATTACCTCTGCAGTTTTTATTTTTTGCGCTATAAACAAAAATATAGCAACAATTTTTTTTACAAAAATCAATGTTTTTTTTTTTTTTTTTTTTTTTACTATAATAAATAACCCCCCAAAAATATATATAAAACATTTTTTTCCCTCAGTTTAGGCTGATACATATTCTTCATATTTTTGGTAAAAAAAAATCGCAATAAGCGTTCATTGATTGGTTTGCGCAAAAGTTATAGCTTCTAAAAAAAAAAGGGGATAGTTGTATGGCATTTTTATTAATGATTTTGTTTATACTAGTAATGGAGGCGATCAGCATTTTAATTTTTTTATATCGTGACTGCGACATGGCGGACACATCGGACACTTTTGGCGCTATTTTGGGACCATTCACATTTATACAGCGATCAGTGCTATAAAAATGCACTGATAACTGTGTAAATGTGACTGGCAGTGAAGGGGTTAACCTGTAGGGGGCTTTATCTTTGGGGACATGGCTGCATTTGTGGGGACATGGCTGCATTTCGGGACACATTTAAAAAAAAGTATCCGTAATCTATATCGCCGAGTACATGAAAAAAAGTATAGGTACTTGTACTCGGTCCTAAAAAAAATGGTATCTGGACAACCCTAGTTAAGTGTGACCTAGGGATGTTCTTACTGTGTGGGGGTGGGGCTACGTGTGGCCTGACACTGGTCACTGCTCCCGATTTTACATGGAGCTGTGATCAGTGTCCTGTCGCAAGGAAGAATGGGGAAATGCTTGTTTACATTAGCATTTCCCTGTTCGTCCTCTCCGTGAGACGATAGCAGGACTCCCGGCGGACATAGTCTGCGGGGCCTGCGGTCAGACTGAAGGAAGCCTGAGCCTTAAAGGCGTGTGTGTGTATATATACATTGATCTGCCCAGCCGTGCCATTCTGCTGTCGCATATAGTCGTGCAGCAGTCAGCAAGGGGTTAACAAAACTATACTCCCACAAAAGCTTATAGTTTAAGAATGATTAGCTGTGTTTTTCAGAGTTGAAGTATTTTTCCTGCCATAAAAACCCTTATAAATCCCTATGTGTGCATGGACACATAGGTAAACATGCTGGGAAATGTATTGGCTGCAGAAAGTCTGAAGCCATAAAAAGCAGCTATTTAAACATGTCCGGTGTGCATTAGGCCTTACAGCTAAAAAGATCTTTAGTAAGGCTTGCAATAGCCAAAGCGATTTTCTTATCTGTAATCAAGGTTTACAGGAAAGAAAATCCCTTGATTTCCCCATCAACAATGTCTGGAATCCCTTCCACTGAGCCATGGTGTTCTGCTGGGGGGGGGGGGGGGGCAGGGAAAGCCACCCCGGCCGGGAGTGGACAGCCACTAGCAATAATTGCAGGTGAAATCCGACAGGCTGGTTGTACCCAAATTGATCAGTGAATCAACTTTGGTACATTGAGCTTGTCCATACATGGTTCGAATCTCAGCCGGTTCCTGCTGAACCGTCTATGGTTCGAACCGTCTATGGCCTCAAAGTTATTGTAAACCAAAAAACCAACCTGTTATACTTCCCTCCTCTGTGCAGTGGTTTTGCACAGAGCAGCCCAGATCCTCCTCCACTCAGGTCCCTCTTTGCTGTTCCTAGCTTCTTCCTCCGACCGGTGCCCCCACAGTCAGCAGCTTCCTTTGGAGGGCACTGAAGCAGACTCACAGCTCTGTGTGTCCGTTAAGACAGGAAGCCCTGATTGGCTGGCTGGCTGACTTTGACAGCTGCGGTAGCCAATGGCGCCGCTGCTGTGTCTCAGCCAATCAGGAGGAGTGTCAGCTTAGACATTCATGGACATTGCTGGCGAGAGATGGGGCTCAGGTAAGTAATTAGGGGGGTGCTGGGGTGGCTGCTACACACAAAACGTTTTTTATCTTGATGCATTTGGACTAAAAACGTTCTGCCTTTACAACTCCTTTAAGGCTTTCGACCTTTGCAAGACAAGTGAGATTTTTTTTTCGTATGCTGAAGCATTTGCTCCGATGAAGAAAGCATTTGCTCCGATGAAGCTCATGTGTTTTGTTTAACCACTTCCTGACGGCCGTACGACTATACACGGCCGCAGGGTGGTTCTAAATCTCTGAGTCACCGTGTTTTTTACGGCCACCGCTCCTCCGGGCCACTGGGGGGTGCGGGAGTGCCACCTCATCACTGAGATGCCGATGCGCGTTCCTGGCGGACCGTGATGTCCGCCAGCCACCCGCGACCGGCGGTTACGGAGACATGGATCTGTGTGTGTAAACACACAGATCCATGTCCTGTCAGGGAGAGAGGAGACCGATCTGTGTCCCTTGTACATAGGGACACAGATCGGTCACCCCCCTCCCCCCACAGTTAGAACACTATGCAGGGTACACATTTAACCCCTCCCTCACACCTAGTGTTAACCCCCTCAATGCCAGTCACATTTATACAATAATTAGTGCATATTTATAGCACTGATCGCAGTATAAATGTGAATGGTGTCCGATGTGTCCGCCATAATGTCGTAGTCCCAATAAAAATTGAAGATCACCGCCATTACTAGTAAAATAAATAAATAATTCTGTCCCCTATTTCGTAGGCGCTATAACTTTTTTTTTTTTTTAAGCAAAAATGTAGAATACGTATCGCCTAGACTGAGATTTTTTTTTTAATTTTTTAATTGGGCTATTTATTATAGCAACAAGTAAAAAATATATATATATTTTTTTTAAATTGTCACACTTTTTTTTTTGTTTTATAGTGCAAAGAATAAAAACCGCAGAGGTGATCAAATATCACCAAAAGAAAGCTCTACTTGTGGGGAAAAAAGGACGTAAATTTTGTTTGAGAGCCACGTTGCACGACCGCGCAATTGTCAGTTAAAGCGACGCAGTGACGGAAGCTGAAATTTCACCTGGGCAGGAGGGGGGTATGTGTGCCCAGTAAGCAAGTGGTTAATAGAGGGAACGAACTGGAAATCCTGCTACATTGACTGGTTGCTACCTGAACTTGGCCTTCGGGCTCTGTAACATTTATTAATGTCTGTCTGAGTGTCTTTGCTTTTGACAGTCAGAAAAAAGAAATGTATCAATCTGGCCCTGGGGCTGGTGTGGAGTTGTCTGAATTTCACTCTCTACGAAGTCATGTTTGCTGTCCATAAATATAGTAGTGGGACCATGGTGTATGTAGGCTTTGGATCCAATACAGAATTGGGAGTAATTGTTGAGAGTATTTAATGTATATACAGACGGCATTCATCATTGAGTCATCAGTGTCTGGTCTTCTCTCTTTTGTGTCATCTGTAAATTTCAGTAAGTTGAAACTTTGCTATCCTTCTGGACTTTTCTATCATCATTATGGAATGTGGAGCAAAGGTGACCATACAAGGGAAGATACTTTGCAATGCAGCCTATTATGCAGTTGCCATTCATATATGCCATGGGTCACATAAGAAAAGGCATCTCTTAGAAATCGGGTTCTTTTTTTCTCACTGTTCTCTTTTAGCTGAAACATCCAATTTACACAGAGTTGCAATAAAGATAACCAAGTACTACTAGGTATGGTCTTCCCAGGTAGTTATTACCCTGTACACCCTGCTTTGTGACATGCTATATATTCTATTTTTAATACATTAAAGAGGAAGCAAACTCTTGTAAAAAAAAAAAAACCTGCAAGACAAAGGCATAATGAGCCAGTATGCATAGCATACTAGCTCATTATGAATTGCTTACCTTGGATTGAAGCCCCTGAAGCCGTCCTAGTCTCCCGCTCCGGCTGCAGACATCTCTCCCGCGGTTACTTTCGGGTTTCGCGGCTCCGGACAATAAGTGTGCAGGAGGCGCCGGTAGCGGCACGCAGACTGATTCAGCGGCACAGAGGTACCATTGCGTCAGTTTGCTCTAGTGCGCCAGTTTGCTTTAGTGCGCATGTACCGATGTCATCGGCACATGCAGGGAATCTCTCCTAAACCGTGTAGGTTTAGGAGAGGTCCTGGTTGGCTACAGGTACTGTAAGCCTTTAATAAAGGCTTACCTGTAGCATAAAGTTTAAAAATGGGGGTTACAACCACTTGGATTGATTGATTTGGATTATTAACGTTCTGTTTTCTTCACAATAATTTCTTAGACAATAAAAAGGCCATAGTTCCTGTATCGTTTACTAGAGTGTGGCTTTAGGGGCTCCTCATCGATTTGGTGGAACGTCACATTGCCTCTCTATATCCTTACCCTTCAGCACTGCTTCCGATTCCATAATTTACTTAGTTGAAACAATTTCCTCCTCCTTAATTATAAAGGAAGGGGTTGTCTAGACAGGCTTTGTGCATATTATATTTGCACAGGATCAAAGTTTGTTTTCTGTTGACAAGCAAAACAAGCCAAGCATGGGTGATAACAGAAATGTGGTGTTGTAAAAAGTCAAATATCAAGGTAACAATAGGCGAGTTGTTTCTCTTCATGCGTTTGATTATGTAAGATGTATATTTAAATGTGTATTTATTTCCACGCACCTCTGTGTTTAAAACCATATGTGTATAAATAATAACAATGAAAAAACCTAGTCATGTGTTATATTAAAATGGAACTCTGGGTAATAGAAAAACACCTTTTTAGTCTAGTTTAGGTTTTCTATTTAAATAGCTGAAGTTAAATATCTTTTAAGAGCCGGTTCACACTGCGGCAGCACGACTTCGGGGGCGGCTCGGCAAGTCGTCCTGAAGACTACTTCAGACGCAATTAGCAAAATGACGTCAATGCAAATCGCCCCGAGCCGCCCCCGAAGTTGTCCAAGAATCTTTTTCTAAGTCTGAGCGACTTGCGACGCTCCTATTAGAACGGTTCTATTGCACAGAATGGGACGCGAGTGTGCCCCAGTGTGAACCGGCTTTAAATGTCATGATCTCCTGCACCTCAGAAATCGGACTGATAGTGGGCGTGCCAGTCGATTTTTATATCTTACTAAATGTCAAAGATGTTATTAATAAAGTCTTTCTTCTCTTAAAGCAAATGGTCTCCAAACGGTGTCACTTTGTTTGCTTTTATCCAGCCCTTGGGGCACTATATTCATTCACGGATACGAACAATAGGGTATAATTCCCCCCCCCGCCCCATTGACACCAGTGAGAGGCTACAATTCCTCCTAGAGATGGGGTACAATTCCTCCTAGAGATGGGGCACTATTCCTCCCTGTAAAACCAACGATGGGTCATCTTATACTACCAAGGGCCACGGTCCATCCCCCATTAGGTCTGAAGGACAGTAAACAGGACCCAAAGTTTCGAGACCCCTGCCTTAAACCTAGGACCCTGGATTCACTATATCTGGTCTCCCACAGTACACAGAACATGGAAATTTAATAGTTTTAGTAAATATAAACTGTTAAATCCCTTTTGTCATTAGCAGTATGTAGCGGTTTTGTGACTTCTATGAGTATCTGGTTAAAGCTTGTAGGAGGAGTTTTTTCATTCTACTCTGACTGTCCTATGAGGCTGCAGGGCCCCTGAACCTCAGTCTGGACAGTGCTGATCGGCCCTGTGCTGATCACATGCAATCTCCCAAGAAAATAAAAACTCCCTAGCAATACACACCAAACAGAGCCTTGGGGGCAAGCTGCACATGCTCAGTTCTATATGATGGGTTTGGGACATTGGAAGGGAGGAGGGTCAGAGAAGACAGGATCAAACAGCTTTTTTTTTTTTTTACAAAATTCAGAGGATTAACCCCTTAGGTTCCACAGAGTATAACAAGCATGATTTACTACATATACAGACTGATTTTACCCCAGAGAAAAGCTGGAAGTCATACACCAATGATGACTGGTCATTTCCAACTTTATTAGACCTGTACATAGCACCCTGCAGTCTCACCTAGGGCTGCCCATCTCTGTTTCACATGAAAAATGCTTCATCAGCCTATATTGGGAGAAATGTCAGAGAGGCGTGGTCCTTGCTGTCCTTTCCGCAGAGTTCAGAGAGTGTGGTGGGTCTCCCTTTAGTCAGCACCTGAAGTTCCAGAGGCAGGGGACTTTCCTACAGGCTTTGGAGTGATGACTTCTCTCTATGGGCCTAGGGCAGGGATATGCAATTAGCGGACCTCTAGCTGTTGCAAAACTTCAAATCCCATCATGCCTCTGCTTCTGGGTGTCAAACTTGTGGAGTCTTACTATGCCTCATAGGACTTGTAGTTCTGCAACAGCTGGAGGGCCGCTAATTGCATACCCCTGGCCTAGGGCATTGTACATATTATAAAGAGCAGGAATTCCTGACAAACTAACAGACTGGCGTTCTGCTTTAAATGCATTTGCTTGCTATTGAGATGAGTATCCCATGTGGTAAGGTGGTGAATGGGTTAAGTAAGCCCTTAAGAATATTACAAGCAGAGGCTTAGATTGTTTGAAATAAAGCTATTATTGGCTTTGTATTACTCAGGAGGAGGTTAAAGAACTGGAGAAGAAAATCAATAGTAAAACTATCTTGAATAGATCTTGCCCACATATTCAAAGAAAAGTCATTTGTGGGCTGTAGTAGAAAGCTACAATAAATGTCTAGAGATCTACACTCGGACAGTGATGATTTTTAATTGAAATTGTATGCAGTTTGCGAGGGAACAATTATTCAAAATTGTGATTTTTAAGTTTTATCGCTTTGGAGATTTAGGATTTTGGGAAGGTTAAAATGAGAGCAATTTGTTCAGTTTTCATTATATCTTTTATATTCTATCTATTTTGAAGTGTTGATGTAAATAGGTTTTACTTATCTTTTCCTTCACAAATTCTGTTGAGGTCTATAGGTAGATTTAACAGATTAACCCACATGCATAACCTGAATCATCCTAGAAATCTTCATTTATACCTGTTAGATTAGAGAAGCCAAATGTGTCCAGTCCACTAAGCACATCATAGCTCTAAAGGCCTATTTCCACAAGTCAGTATGTGTTATGTTCTGTATATTTGTGTGCCCTGTCAAGTGGCTGTGCAGCGTGTTATTAAAATGCATCAACGTATACCAGTGCGAACTACAACAATATGGCAAATGGCTCTGTTTCTGCATTACAGAATCACAATGATGCTTTTTTGGGTGTCCCACCCAAAAAACAAAACAAAAAAAAAAAACAGCAGCTACAGATACTGCAGCTGCTGGCTTTAAATAATAGGGCACTTACCTGCAGTCCAGCGATGTCAGCAGCTGTTTCCGTCAGCTGTCGGGTGCTGCCGCCGCCATTGCGTGTAAGGGTGCCCGGCAGTGTAGCCTTTTGGCTTCACGTCGGGAACCCTCCTGCGCATGCGCGAGGCCCGCTTCTCTCTCCTACTGGCCCGGGGGAGGGAGGAGGTGGAAGCCCCAGCTTTGATGTCAATATCTGCGGCTAAGGCTCACGGAGGTAGGAAAGAAAACTTGTCAAAGATGGTTATGCCCCCCCCCGAAAGGTGGCAATTGTGGCAACAGAGGAATCGGTTATGCCGAAGTTCCACTTTAAAGAATCAGGCATGGCCATATTATACATAATATATTGGACCAATGTAGGGCTGCAACTAACGATTATTTTCAGAATCGATTAGTTGGCCGATTTTATTGTTTCGGATAATGGCCTTAAAAAAAAAAGTTAACATTTTTTAATTTTTTTGGGCCAATTTGTTGTTGGGCAGATTACAAAACACAAATTGACGCAAAAACACATTACATGCTTTTGTGCATCTTCTCCATTGAAGTATATTGAACCAAAAAAATAAAAATGGCACCGTTTTGCGTTAAAAACTCCTTGCCCTTTCCAAATACCCAGCAGCTGAAAAAAAATCGTGGATGTGAATGTGTTCCATAGGAAAACATGTAAATGAACTGTAGTGTGTTACTGCAAAAAGCACCAAAACACGAGGGGGGTGACCCAGGCCTGAGATGTTTAGTAACATAATGGAAATAACATAACATAAAGGAAATCATGAAAAAGTCCTTCATAGAATGTGAGTCCAACTCCACACTCATGTGAGTAAGTAGCCTCCTTACAGGATAACAGTGACCACTAAACAGTAGTCTCACCCAGCTCAGGCAAATCTGTCTCCCAGGACCCTTACTATTGTCTGGAACTGTGGTTAAAAACTGGTAGTACTCGGACATAAAAATAAATACTCCCATAGTGCAGTATGTTGAACAGGATGAATTTAATAAAAACAAATAGATTTCACTTACAAAATAGAAGCTGTTCAATAGCGGCGTCTCCATCAGCTTCACTTCACTTCCTATATTGTTTGCCCATCCACCTTCTGAGAAGAAAAATTTGTCACTGTCGGAGCCGCCCTACGGGTTTCGTCACTAATGGATGTCATCTGGGGATTGGCCATATATATACACCTAACCTGGCTGATGCCCTCTAAAGTTGGAAATAACTGAAGTAGACGCCTCTAAAACGGTGATCTCCACTTGCTTCTGGGTCCTGTGTCGAACAACTGCCCCCCCTGTGGCGAACAACTGGACCAATGAATTCTAAACGCAGGAGGTCGGCTGCTCAGCACGGGAGCCATTCACAGCATGCATTGCATTTTCTAAATGAATGCAGAGCATTCTCTGATTGGACAAGGTGAAGAGCGTCAAGTCATTGCCCACCACCTCTCCACCTAGTCTAATCAGAGAACACTTTGCATTCATTTAGATAATGCAAAACATTCTCTAAATGGCGCCTGTGCTGAGCAGTCGGCCTCCTGTGTTCAGTAAGCAAGAGTGCAGCTGCTCGGAGTGACACAGAAGCAAATGGAGACTGCTAAAGTAGTGGGATATACTTCAGTGATTTCCAACGGTATCCAATGGTATATGCATAGTGAAATTGGTCTATGCTGGACCAATGTACCGGTAATTATGTATTAACATAATCATGCCTGTTGTTGTTTAAAAACAAACAAAAACAAAACAAAGCTCAGTGCGTATTTGTGATAACTTTACATACAGTAGGCCAACCAATAATCAAATACAATGAGATTGATTGATTTACTAAAAGAGTGGAGACTATTCACTCATCTTCTATGTGAGGCTGTGTTCACTTCAATCATTGCATTATGTACAAGAAACGATCCTCCTGTTTTTTGTTTTTTAGCACTCGATTGGTAAATGAACACTGTACACAGCTTTATCTTATTTACTAAGCTCATTGTACATTCACATTACTCAGTCTATAGTTTCTCCTCTTTTAGTAAATCAACTTCATTGAGTTTTAATTAAAAGTTTATGCATACTTTGAATGTTGGCCTCTTTCACAGAAAGCAAGTTGTAATTTTGTTTGTTTTTCCTTTATGCATTAGGACAAAAGTAAAAATATAAAAACTATTTTGCTTTCTTTTATCTTCATTTTGTTAGTCCAGTTTTTTCCGGACTATCTGGAACCAAGTAACAATGCCTTGTAATTCATTAACCTACTACTCCCATGATATGTATAGCTGTTTGCAGAAGGCTTTAATTCATTTAAAGCTAATCCATCATCTGCAAGCTCCGCTGTAATGTATGCTGTGTTTAAGTACTCGGCTATTTTTATATTTTATAATGTTTTTAAACATTTTTTATCCTTTTTTTTTTTATCCATTATTTGTCCTCTTGACTTTTGCAGCAAATCTAATATTAGACTTTATATCCTGTTCCCTATTTACACAGCAGCATGCTAATCAATCATTATTTTTTTTTTTTTTTTATATATTGCATGTATAATGTACACTTAATCTCTGATATAGGGTGGTGATGCTGGTGAGGTGTGCTTGATCTGCCAAATACTATTGGGGGAATAAGAGGTGGGGCTTAATATAAGAATGGACAAAGCCCTGGAGCTATGTTGCTTAACATGTTAATGTGGTAGTAGCACTCTCCTTGATCCTTTTGTCCTCTGGCTCCTAAGTGCCGGTTCACACTACAGCGACATGAAAATCAGCACGACGACTTTGCGAGGGAACATTAAGTCGCCTCCAGGACAGGCAACTTTGTCAGTGGCCAATCAAACAATAATCGGCTCTGTGGGAGGGAGGGGTTTGTCTGAGAACTATTTTCTTTTCCTGTAAAGTTGCTTCAGTTAAAGGAGTTGTAAAGAATATTTTTTTCACCTTAATGCAATCTATGCATTAGGGTGAAAAAACATCTGATGATGCCACCCCCCCAAGCCCCCGTTTTACTTACCTGACCCCTCGAAAGTCCCGTGCTCGTTGACAAAATCCTCTTTGCCACTGATTGGCTAGAGCGGATGGCTTGAGAGCAGTGCAGTGATGCGGCACGCCGAGGGGCGGGGCGGAGTGATACAGTGAGTGCGCCCGCAAGGACTCATCACCATGCGAGCTCTCTCGCATGAATGTGATGAGTTCTTGCGGGGAGGACCAGAGACAGCTGCCAAGGAACCCCAGAAGACGTGGATCGGGACCACTCTGTGCAAAACTAACTGCACAGTGATCCGACTTTGGAGGCGACTTCCATTGAAATCAATGGGTACAAGTCGCCTTGAAGTTGTACAGGAACCTTTTCTGAAGTCTGACTTCAGTAGTGTACATTAAGACGGCTCTCATTCACTTTAATGTAATTTCTCATGTCGCGTGCCTTGGGACGACACAAGTCGGATCCCAAGTTGCGGTAGTGTGAACTGGCACTTAATATAATTTACAAAGTGTTGTACAAATCTGCCCATCTCAGCTTAATATGTTTTAGTTTGGGAAATTCTGAGGTATTGTTTAACCTGCAATTTGGGGCATATAAGTTATTGACCATTTAGTGTGATTTTATGGTGTCTACATTTCAGTACATTTGGATTAATTCACAAGTAGAAGAGATTGTTCCCTTGCAAAGTGAATCTTTTCTTTCGAGCTCATTCACACTGACGGCCGGAGGGGGTGGTAAAAAAGGTGGCTGAGGCTCGGTTTTATCACTTCCGACAACCCATCCAAATGCTAAACTAACCTCCTGGCAGGGCTGTACACATGTCACAATGCTTTGCGGCGGCAGCATTTGTAACTTGGGCTGCAGAGTTGGACAGGCTTTTGAGTTTGGTGGAAGTACACCACAATTGAGAACCAAACTCTTGTCTTGCGGTAGCTGTGCAACTTTTTTTTTTTTTTTAACTACAAAATCTTTGGGATTGGGGGGGAAAAAAAAGCATACCTTCTAGAGGTGTCAGGATCACCTTCTGAACGCCTGCCAATGTCTGCTATACCATGCTCTGATAAGCCATCCTGTTCATAGGGCCATAAGCGCTGCCACATGTCTGAAAGAAGGCTAAGAAGGGGAATTTTCACTACGTATAGTAAATGAGATGAAGCTGTGCTGACTTTAGTAATACAGTATAATCATGTGTGAGGGGGAAATCGTGTTTTTTATTTTATTTTTTCTTGTAAATAATTTGGTGTGCTTTACAAAGTGATTTTTTACTTAGCTTCTCATTTACTAAGCCAAGTGAAAATTCCATTTGCAGAGTGAACATATGCTACTCATTTGGTAAATCAACCTCTATTGCCTGCTACCAGAGTTTTAATAAAATCGTGTTCCAAGTCAACATACCATAAATACAGATGTCTCCCTGTGAATTATGGGTAGGGAAGTATCTGACAATACACACACAATAGAAGAAAGAGGCAAGATTTGTTGGAAAATGTGTGCACACTAGCCGTTTCCTACTAAGGAGTTTGTAAGCTGTCAAATTGTTATCAATTCATGAGAAGCTAAAACCCCTCCCCCACAATTTTTTCTAAAGATTTAGTTCAGCTTAACAAAATGCATATAATAACTTATTAACCGCCCAGTGGATATGCAGAAATTGGGCAGTTGAGAGTGATGATGTAGGGCACTGAAGTCGTAAAGCCTGCTTGAAGTTGTGTAGTACTTGTCCATTGAAAAATTATGGTAACTAATGCAGGCCAATTTCATCTCATGTTGCTACAGAAAATAATTTTCGTGGCCGGGAATCTTCTTCTTTTCTTTCCAGGTCACAGCTAATGCGCGTTTTTTCTTTTTCGATTTTATATTTCTTGTACATATCTCCCATCACTGATTAGAAATTAGGTTGTTTTTTCAAAAATTTCCAACATGGCCGCACAAAAATCAGCTGTGCGAAATTCGAAAGAGAATTCTTGGTCACAATTTTTTCATAAGTACAGTGGAACCTCGGATTACGAGCATAATCCGTTTCAGGAGAATGCTTGTAATCCAAAGTACTCGCATATCAAGGCGAGTTTCCCCATTGAAGTCAATGAAAATTAATATAATCCGTTTCACATTGAGTTCAATGGCATGCAATACTGCATGTGGCATCAGAGAGCCTCAAACACACGGAAAGGCCCGAAGACAGCTTGGCTGACCTCTGCAAACCTTGGTAAGGCTCGGGAACTGAGTATTTATACGTTTTTTCAAGCATTTCCGAACGCCCCCCCCCCCCCCCCCCCGTTGGCCAAACTGCACACCACTTTGGCTTGAGACAACACTCGCAAACCGAGTTAGATTTAAAAATACAGTGCCCGTATTGCGAAACGCTCGTTAACCGCGTTACTCGCCAACAGCGGTTCCACCATAAATTCCTTAAGAATTCGACCCATGCATGTCTTGCTTTAGGTGAATTTTGTACCATTAGTGGCCCACAGAAATGGACGATTTTCCTGCGGTTATTGAATTTGAGTGATATCGGGCATGTTGAAATTTTTTTTGAAAAGCAAATGATTTTCTAATCAATCCTTTGAGAAATATAATCAAAAAACAAATGCGCACGAGTGCAAGTAAAGAAGATTCCCTGCCACAAAGTCTTTTCTGTAGCAACGTGAGATGAAACTGAAGGCTTGGATGGTCAAATTCTGAAATTATTGGTGGTAACTTTGCATCAAAAAAGGCATGGCTTCAGGATTTCGACTCGTGTATGGCCTGCATAAGTCATTATTCCATGACTAGATAATTTTATGTTTTCTGGCAACAAGTCAAATTGATCAGCGATTAGTAATGCTATCCATAAGACATGAATTTATGGTAAAAATAGACATTTCTCTCAATTTAACTTAAGCTTATTAAAGTCCCTCGTATCTGTATTATCCCCTGATTTTTGCAGCTGTGGTCATGTGGTTAACCGTCCAACTGGGTTCTCCCTTGTGCTCAATGGCATGCAATACTGCATGTGGCATCAGAGAGCCTCAAACACACGGAAAGGCCCGAAGACAGCTTGGCTGACCTCTGCAAACCTTGGTAAGGCTCGGGAACTGAGTATTTATACGTTTTTTCAAGCATTTCCGAACGCCCCCCCCCCCCCCCCCCCCCCCCCCCCCCGTTGGCCAAACTGCACACCACTTTGGCTTGAGACAACACTCGCAAACCGAGTTAGATTTAAAAATACAGTGCCCGTATTGCGAAACGCTCGTTAACCGCGTTACTCGCCAACAGCGGTTCCACCATAAATTCCTTAAGAATTCGACCCATGCATGTCTTGCTTTAGGTGAATTTTGTACCATTAGTGGCCCACAGAAATGGACGATTTTCCTGCGGTTATTGAATTTGAGTGATATCGGGCATGTTGAAATTTTTTTTGAAAAGCAAATGATTTTCTAATCAATCCTTTGAGAAATATAATCAAAAAACAAATGCGCACGAGTGCAAGTAAAGAAGATTCCCTGCCACAAAGTCTTTTCTGTAGCAACGTGAGATGAAACTGAAGGCTTGGATGGTCAAATTCTGAAATTATTGGTGGTAACTTTGCATCAAAAAAGGCATGGCTTCAGGATTTCGACTCGTGTATGGCCTGCATAAGTCATTATTCCATGACTAGATAATTTTATGTTTTCTGGCAACAAGTCAAATTGATCAGCGATTAGTAATGCTATCCATAAGACATGAATTTATGGTAAAAATAGACATTTCTCTCAATTTAACTTAAGCTTATTAAAGTCCCTCGTATCTGTATTATCCCCCTGATTTTTGCAGCTGTGGTCATGTGGTTAACCGTCCAACTGGGTTCTCCCTTGTGCTTATTCGGGAATGGGTCAAACAGATGTGCAACCATTTTGAGATATTACCTTAAAAAATGTGTGTACAAAGCCAGCCATTGTTTTATTGTGGAACACTTCATTGCATGCTAGAGTGAAAAGCCTCACAGATCTCTGCTGTAGCAGTGTTGAATATGAGTGGGATGTGGGATTATGTGTAACCACAGGGATTTGTGAGCCGGAGTCTTCTGAAACAATAGAGCAAGCATGAGCTTAACATCCTAATTATTGTGCTCCTCTCTCTGTATGCATTAACTGACACATGCTCTGGAAACCTGTGGTGAAAGCCTCAGGACCTCTAGACAATGTTATTCTCTATAGGGTCGCATGGTCAAACGTCTGTAAATGACCCAGCACCAGCTGTTCTCATTTATTATTGCCCTGTCATTAGTCATTATTAAACATATGGGTTCTGCAGTATATTGTGTCTAACCACTAGGTGATTGATTGATGTTGAATGGGGGGGAATTGATTTGGTGTGTGTCTTTTTATCAAAATTGCTAATTGGGAATGGGATGTAATTCTTAAAGTTAAACTCTGGCCATAAAAACTTTCATTAAAGTGGAACTCCGCGTAAAAAATAAAATAAAAGTCAGCAGCTGTAGTGTTTTGGAGCTGCTGGCTTTTAATATTTTTGTTACCTGGAGTCCAGCGACGTCGGCAGCAGAAGACGTCTCTCAGAAATCGCTCATCTCTTGGCTGTCCCCACCGCCATCATCGGTCAGAAGCCCGGTTCCCTACTGCGAATGCGCAAGTTGTGCTGCGCGTCTTTCACTGGTCCCCGCTGTGGTCTGGGAGCCGTGTGTTTCACAGCTTTTTACTGACCTACTGCTGCAGGTCCCCACAAAGTCTCTGCTCAGAAGTGGGTGCAAATACCTGCACCCCCCCTCCCTCCTAAAAGGTGCCAATTGTGGCATCGGATGGGGGGGGGGGGGGGTAGGGATCCGATGAGCAGAAGTTCCACTTTAGGATATTCATTATTAGCTTTAAAGAGTAAAAACCCACTTTGCATTAACCAAATGCCTTTGCACACTGAGATATAACCCTGTGAAATAAAAGGGGACATCATCGCTGTGCTTTACAGCCTGTGCTAAGAGTAGTGCTCTAGGACGGACACAACGGGTCTACCCACTACAGGAGGGGGGCAGACACAAGAACAGTCACCTTACACAAAGAGCAGCAATGACTGGCCCTTATTTACTCAGAGGTAAAGTTACACATTGGATTACTGCATGGTAAAAAACAAAGCACACTAAGATTCAAGTAAGAATACTTGTCTGTTGTATATCGACAAGGATTAAGTTTACACTAATGCAGTACAGAAACCGATTCCCACACTGCATTCAAATTACACTGCTCTTGTCGTTACAATCTTGATGCAAGTCGCAAACGTATTGCTTTTGCCTGCATCGGATCGCATGGTACAAAAGTATCATGCAATCCAATTTCAGTGTAGTTTCAAAATTGCAGTATGCAGAACTTTTGGTTGGGATTTGAGTCTATTCAGAATGAATCGGCTCAAATCGCACCACACTGAATCGCATGTAGATTGAACAGGAAAGCGGTGCAGTTCATAGTGTGAACCAAGGATATTAGTTTATCAAGTTCAGAGTTAAATTGTGTGGTTTTGTCTTGCATGTAGCTGTATCTAAGCAATCTCAATCATAGTATCGCATATATAAAAAGTTGCCTAAAGGCCCTTTAACACAGGCTTTGTCCGTTCCAGTCAGCAGGGGATCCATTATCAGAATCTGAGCAAATCGGCACTTGTGTAACATCTGCGTCTGGTCTCATTTTTTTCACCATCGCAAGATAGGGAGCATAACGGACTCATGTTACGCCTATGGGCAGGTGGATCCAAATGGATGTGTACCAGTATTTGTTTACATCCTGTTACCTCTAATCCCTTGTGTTTAGGTCCAAAAAGAAAGCAAACTATCTTTTTTTTTTTTTTTTAAACTAGACAGACTTTGAGGTAACTGGATGTAATTGGAAACACGTTGTTTTAGATTTGCCTGCCTATAGAGCAACATCAAGCTTTTGTCTGAAACTGACGTGTAGTTCTGATCGCAATTCTCATGTGAAAGGAGCCTAAACTATGTGAATTGTTTCATTTTGAAGGAAATGTCACATTTGTAGCTTATGTAATTCTTACATTCAGTGTATTTGTATGGTCAATGCAGTGAGAATAATGTGACAATTGCATTAGGCCTCATTCACACTGACAGACCGTTCAGGTCCGCCTGTCAGTTTTGACGGCGGACCTAAACGGCCGCTCCATGCAATCCTATGGAGTGTCCGATCCGCTAAAAACAGACGTATGGGGGGCACGTTCCCATCCGTCCATGCGGATCGGGTAAGATCTGATGAAAACTGACTCGCTGTCCGTTTTCATCAGATCGCTCCATAGGAATCAGCGGTGCCCAACAAGCCCCTCCCCGCTCATTGAGCAGAGAGGAGCTTGTCATCCGTCGGCTCAGCGGAGATCTGCGGACTGATCTCCCACTGAGCTAGCGGAAGCAGGCGGACTTCGGTGCGACGAAGTCCGACTCTGTGAATGAGGCCTTAATGTCATCCGGCTTCAGGTGATTTAATAACCATACTTCAGTTTATTACATTTTTGTAACTTCATTCTTGTCCAATAAGTCAGCATTTAAAAGACACTTATGGGAACTCAGAACAGCCCTAATGACACTTTTACTGGTGGTAGTTCCTCTAAGAACCACCTGCCCCTAATTCAGACAAGAATCTATGCCAGTGTAGGACACATGCGGCACATCCAGGTAGTTCTTACTACCACCATTTTAAAAATCTGTCACCATGACAGCGACAAACTCTTAAAGTGGTTGTAAACCCACAATAAACTGCAAGACAAAGGCTTAAGGAGCTAGTATGCATAGCATAGCATATTAAATGCTCTTATTGCAAATCGTACAAATATTGCCTTATCCATTATTTAAAGAGTCCACGTGATGAAAAGTGCAAAAATATATTGCAATGTGTATATTTGTAAACAAAGTCCTTTAAAGGAGTTAAATATGTTTTGCTGAAATGACTGTTTACAGGGTATAGAGACATAATAGTTAACTGATTCCTTTTAAAAAGTATTAAAAATAGATACAAATCAATCATATAATGTACCTGTAGTTTTGTTTTTGCATGTTTCCTGCCTCTCTGCCTTACAGAGCCATAGAGCAGTGATGGTTTGGAAAACGAAACTAGAAACTAGACAGACAGTAATCGCACCTCCTTTATTAGTGACCACAGAGAGAAAGCTCCCAGCACTGTGGTTATCAGGAAACAGACAACCAGGAAGTGTGGAGATCCGAGAAGAATTACAGCAACTTGAGAGCAAAAACGAACAATGAGGACATGAAAACAGCACTGCATCAAGGTAAAGGAAGCTATTAAGATAAAAAAAATCCTTTTACAAACCCTTTAATGAAGGACTTTGTATACAAATATACACATGGCAATATATTTTTGAAGCACTTTTTAATATGTGCCATTGCTTCAGTGCACATGTGCCGATGATGTTGGCACATGCCGATGCAGGGGATCTCCTAAACCGTGTTAGGAGATATCTGGGGTAGCTACAGGTAAGCCTATAATAAAGTGGTCTGTAAGGGTTTGCCACCAGTCGCAGATTAGAAAACTGGCAGTAATTAAGGCCACCTCTGAGCTGGTGTACATAGGTACAGCAGCATTCCAAGTAGGCAATGCCTGCCTGTGCTTGGAAGCGGTCATGCATAGTGCTGTATCCCTAACCCCATTTACCTGACGGCTGGAAACGGGCGATATCATTACTTGTCGCTGCACGGACGGAGCCTGATAGGGTAAGGGAGAGACCAGTTTTCCATCAGGTCCTCCTTACTTTTGATTAACAGTGCACAGCGTGGGTGGATTTGAAAGCCACTATTGTACAGAATAGCAGCTATAGCCAGCAACATTGATTACTGTATTCTGACGGTGGGGAAATTTCCCTGCTGTTGAAATACAATAGATCAGCAGGAGGGATTCCCCCATCCGCATGGAATATGGGAATGGGGGAATCAGCCAAAATTGCTGTTGAACGAAAAAAATGAATGATGTATGGCCAGCCTAAGGCCCTTTGCTTACAAGGATCTCTACTTGCTGTAGCCCCTTCCGGAAGTTTAGTGCACCTTGGAGGGGCAGGTGCAGCGTCCAGCCCCACTGCCTGCAGCCTGCCAAAGTCTATGCATGCTGCGGATGGGCTTGTGCATTCTGGGCATTCATCTCTGTACACATCGGACCCTAAATGTGAGTATTACTCAGTACGGCATTCGGCCTCGGCCAACTGCAGCCTGCCATAAACGTTGTCCAGAATCAGGTCTGGATGCTGCACCTGTCTATCCAGATTGCACTGAAATGCCAGGAGGGATGCACAGCAGCTAGACGTCTTCAAGGTGGCTAAAAGGCCTCATACATACAGATGCTCAGCGGCTTCTGTGCGCAGAGGCGTAAAATGCTTGGGATTTCTGATGCTAGTCATTCACAGGTTTTCACTGCATGTGATCGGCCACAAATAGCTGGTGCAACGGTTGGAATTCTATTGCTTTCAATGGGACTTTTAGCCCGCAGCTAATCACAGGGAGAGCCTGCTTGGTCGCCTGAAGCTTATCGCAAATGGCACCTTTCACAAGGGTCAGTAAAGCCTTAAATTGTAGGCCAGGGGCAGAAAGGTGACCCCTCTGTATATATCAACTGCAGTAGAGAAATGTGAAGTCTGCTAGATTGGCATGAAAACCTTGTGGCGGATGTATGTAAATCTCAAGACTTGCTGGAAAAAAATGTGAAGGTAAATCGACCCCCTTGTAGATTCCCCTTGTATGCGTTTCACTTGTGTAAATAGCGCTTTGTCTAAAGTACAACTTTAAATAGGAAGTAAATATGTATTTTCTTCTCTAAATAGACACTAGTTGGTCCTTTTGTGAATTTTAGAATAAAATGTAACATTGCGAGTAGTTTTGTCAGGATTGAATAACCTTTTTACCATGCTATTATTTATTTGAGCATTGTTTTCTAGCAGATACATTGTATATATAAATTCCTCTGACACACCACAGCTGAATTTCATGCAGGAAGTTATATTTTTTGCTTGACTTTTTCAAATGACCAATTTCCCCTTTGGCTTCCTTTTACATTTCTGTAGCATAAATAATAGAATTCACACACCCATTTTTCAGTTACTTGGGTATGGTGATGCTAAACTCATTTAGTAAGTTTCCAGGAGCAGTAGGCCCTTGTGTGGTTTTCCTTTTTATTTATAATGAACATCTAGGTTATTGGACATTTTGTAATGTCAAATAGCTCAACTTGGGCAGGCCATACATTAACCACTTGCTTACTGGGCACGTAAAGAGCGACAATTTTGAAAAAAAAATCAATATTTTTTACTTGTTGCTATAATAGCCCAATTTTATTTTTTATTTTATTTTTATTTTTTTAATTTTCTCAGTTTAGGACGATACGTATTCTTCTATTTTTGGTAAAAAAAAAAAAAAAAATCGCAATAAGCGACTGGTTTTCCCAAAAGTTATAGCGCTTACAAAATAGGGGACAGAATTATTCATTTTTATTATTATTTTTTTTTACTAGTAATGGCGGCGGTCTGCGATTTATTTTATTTTTTATTGGGACTGCGACATTATGGTGGACAGATCGGACACTGTTGACACGTTTTTGGCGCTATTCACATTTATACAGCGATCATTGCTATAAATATGCACTAATTACTGTATAAATGTCACTGGCATTGAAGGGGTTAACACTAGGGGGTGAGGAAGGGGTTAAATGTGTACCCCGCATTGTGTTCTAACTGTGAGGGGTGACTGGGGGAGGTGACCGATCTGTGCCCCTATGTACAAGGGACATAGATCGGTCTCCTCTCTCCCTGACAGGATGTGGATCTGTGTGTTTACACACACAGATCCACGTCCATGTCTGTGTTACCGTCAATCGCGAGTGCCTGGCGGACATTGCGGCCACCAGGCACGTGCATCGGCATCTCAGGGTTGCGGGGGGCGCGCGCGCCGCCGGCGGCGCTCATGCGCCCCCCAGTGGCCTGAAGGAGCGGAGGCCGTAAAAAGACGGCCTCCCAGAGAATTAGAGCCAGCCTGCGGCCGTACAAAGTCGTACAGCCGTCGGGAAGTGGTTAATGTTTTCCTGAACTTTACACCCATGAATCAGGATAAATGAGTAGGGAAGGGTGAAGTAAATGTCATTTAGCAGCCCCTTCCTTTCCTGAATGAATACATTCAGTGATTGGTACTGATCACTGACAGTATCTATTCATAACTGAATCATCGTAGTAAACACTGTTTATTATGCTTCATTTTGTGAATGAACATGGACTGAAGCCGCTCAGCACAGAGCACTTCCCATGCATTCATTGTCCAGTGCAAGTGAGGCTGCAGAGAAAGGGACTGGGGCATCTCTGTCCCAAGTATCCTTCATTGTCTTAAAATTGAGACGTCGGGGGTCTTTTTGAACTGATATTTCACCAAAGCTACCCAACAGGGGTACTAAAAAAAAATGCAAAAAAATTGTAAAAAATAATGCAAAGAAAAAAACGACTAACACCATTTACTGCCCTACTGACACAGTCCACGCGCCCCGCCCGCTTCTCTACCGTCCACGCGCCCCGCCCGCTTCTCTACCGTCCACGCGCCCCGCCCGCTTCTCTACCGTCCACGCGCCCCGCCCGCTTCTCTACCGTCCACGCGCCCCGCCCGCTTCTCTACCGTCCACGCGCCCCCGCCCGCTTCTCTACCGTCCACGCGCCCCGCCCGCTTCTCTACCGTCCACGCGCCCCCGCCCGCTTCTCTACCGTCCACGCGCGCCCCGCCCGCGCCCCGCCCGCTTCTCTACCGTCCACGCGCCCCGCCCGCTTCTCTACCGTCCACGCGCCCCGCCCGCTTCTCTACCGTCCACGCGCCCCGCCCGCTTCTCTACCGTCCACGCGCCCCGCCCGCTTCTCTACCGTCCACGCGCCCCGCCCGCTTCTCTACCGTCCACGCGCCCCGCCCGCTTCTCTACCGTCCACGCGCCCGCTTCTCTACCGTCCACGCGCCCGCTTCTCTACCGTCCACGCGCCCGCTTCTCTACCGTCCACGCGCCCGCTTCTCTACCGTCCACGCGCCCGCGTCTCTACCGTCCACGCGCCCGCGTCTCTACCGTCCACGCGCCCGCGTCTCTACCCGTCCACGCGCCCGCGTCTCTACCCGTCCACGCGCCCGCGTCTCTACCCGTCCACGCGCCCGCGTCTCTACCCGTCCACGCGCCCGCGTCTCTACCCGTCCACGCGCCCCGCGTCTCTACCCGTCCACGCGCCCGCGTCTCTACCCGTCCACGCGCGCCCGCGTCTCTACCGCGCGCCCGCGTCTCTACCCGTCCACCGCCCGCGTCTCTACGCCACGCCCGCGTCTCTACCCGTCCACGCGCCCGCGTCTCTACCCGTCCACGCGCCCGCGTCTCTACCCGTCCACGCGCCCGCGTCTCTACCCGTCCACGCGCCCGCGTCTCTACCCGTCCACGCGCCCGCGTCTCTACCCGTCCACGCGCCCGCGTCTCTACCCCACGCGCCCGCGTCCTACCCGTCCACGCGCCCGCGTCTCTACCCGTCCACGCGCCCGCGTCTCTACCCGCGCCGCGCGTCTCTACCCGTCCACGCGCCCGCGTCTCTACCCGTCCACGCGCCCGCGTCTCTACCCGTCCACGCGCCCGCGTCCGCTTTGAACTTTTCATGTTGTTCAGGTAGATCTCCACCTCGCAAAGGTGGCCTATTCCAGCTTTGAGACAGTCTTAACCTATTGCTTAGAACAGTGATCATCCCTCCCCCTCCCCCACACCATCCTGGCTTTGCTATGCAGTTGAGCTGGGTGTTTCCCAGGCCTGTATGGAAAAAATACAAATCTTTTTGCAGGTAAAACCTTCGTATTTCAACTGTATGTTAAGCGGTTTGTCTGGAGTCTGCATATAATTGTTTAAACTTTTAGATTTGTCAAATCCATGAATGAACTTCCAAAACACCGTACAGTATGACCCAGCTGGTAAACACTTTGATATCTCATCTCATGACAGCATGCCAATCCTCTGGTACATGCCAAGTAATAAGTGCATCTGTGAAAAGGACATTAGTCAGGAGGTTTTTAATGTGCCCAGCAAAAGTAGGTGTTGCTGCTCGCAATGAACGTGCCACTTAAACCAGGATGAAGAATGTGTGAACCATAGGAAGCACTTTGTATGTCAGGTGGCCTGCCGTGTTCTTTCCTCAGATGAAGACGTTGTGGAGCTTCCAGAAACTCTTTTAAAGCTTCTGAAAAAGATTCCTCCAAATGAGTGAAATACAAATGCATAACTAAAATAATCCATGGCTTTTCTGTAAAAGTACAAATTCCTTCAATTATATCACACAAATATAAGTATTCTAATACTAGTATCGCTTTTTTTGCTTTTTGTTGATGCGATTTATTCTGGAAAGTGACATTAAACTTTTTTTTTTTATCTATTTATGTATTCTGAATTCCAAGTCCCTTCTTTTTAACCTTGGCCTATTCCAAATTTCCAAGCCTTTTTTTTTTTTTTTCCAGTCAGTAAAATATTCTTCCAGCAGAGTTCCGAATCGCATGTTCGTGCGATAACGCAGATCCTCCAAATCACAGCCCCCCTCTCCTCTGTGGCTGGAGAAAGTTTGCAAAATGTAACTTGTTCTCGACCTGCAGGGACATGTCATGCACTTTGACAGATGTACAGGGGCGCAATAATTCTTAAAGCTACCCCCACACACTGTTACTTATTCCAGACTGGACAATCAGGGCATAAAGGGGGGACATCACCAGCGTCCCTGCAGGCTGACACATTTCGAAGGGGGTTAATTTTCAGCCCAATTTAAATACACACCAAACAAGTCAGCCTACAGGGACCCCAGTGTGGTCCCCTCCTTATGCACTGGTGATTGTCCAGTCTGTAAATACCAAGCCATGGCTGAATGGCTGGACATGCGCTTTTAACTCATGTGTTTTTGAGTAGTTTTTTTTATTATCTTTTAAAACTTGTGGGATAATGCACTAAAATAAGCCTGTTAATTATTTTTCAGTGGTCATAGGACATCCACAGTCTTGAGGGCCGCACGTTTCTAAGATTACCCAGAATGTGCAGTGAAATAATACTTATACCCTACTGAGCCATCACACTCGTGGGCAGAAGACTTATGGCGTTGTTGGTTGGTCCCCCATAATTGTCCCCAGCTACTCCATTACTGTCTTAAGCCCCCTCCCCCTTACTGTTCGTATCCCCCTATTATTGCCTTAAAGTGATATTACGTTTTTTTTTTTTTTTTTTTTTTTTTAATGACAAACATGTTATACTTACCTACTCAATGCAGAGGTTTTGCACAGAGCAGCCCAGATCCTCCTCTTATTGGGTCCCTCGATGGCACTCCTGCCCCCCCCACCCTCCTGCCGAGCCGCTGCTCGTGTGTCCATTCAGACATGGAGCAGTGGCTCAGCCTCTCTCTCTCTAGAATGCATTAAAATAGAAAGACCTTCTGCCTTTAGAACCACTTTAAGCAGTCTTTAGTCACATTGTCCCCCCAAGCACAGCGGGTTTTGGAAGAGGGCGAGGGCTGCAAGCTGGTGATTGGTTGCAAGTACTGCCCTATCAACTAAAGATGAGCCCAAGTGTGTTCGCAACCCCACACGTGCAGAGCCCGCCAGGAAGTCGCCACTGCACATCGCTAATCACAGGCAGCGAAAAATTTCTCGATCTCTGCAGTCGTGGACCAGGAAAATGTTTCACTGCTTGCGTTTACCGATGTGCAGGACCAACTTCCTGGCAGCTCTGCAGGTACGGGTTGCGAATACTCATGAGCTCATCCTTACTATCATCCAATTGATAAATGAATCAAATTTGTAGAGTGATAATTCTCTGCAGAGGCCCAAGCTGAAAATATGGCAGCTTTCATCCTTAACACCTTAGCGCCGACCATACGCACATATGCGGCCTCGGCTTTAAGAGGTTATACCGAGGTGATGCATGCAACTGCAGGCATCATCCCGGTACTGCTTTTTTTTTTTTTTAGCAGGTGATCTACTCCTTCAGGGATACGTGGCTATAATTCGCTCGGCTGTTCCCAGACCCCCCCCCCCGGACAACCGAACCACGATCCGGCACTTCCACCGGCTGGAGTGAGACTGGAAGGAAGCCGGAAACGGCTTTGTTAGTCTCCTTCGGGTAAGCACAAAAGCGATGTCGCTTTCGGTTTACTTGGCTGCTCAGTGATTTAAAAAAAAATGACAATATTCAGAATTGCTGTTTTTGGTGATCTGATACCTTGAGGTGCAAAGGAGGGATTTGGGGTCTTGTAGAGTAAAGAGTACCTGTCATCACCTATTACTGTCAGCAATAAAGGTGATCAAAAATATTTTTTCAGGTACCGCCACAATCGTCGGAGCGAGAACAATAATTCTAGCACTACACCTCTTCTGTTACCTGTTTTTTTTTTTTTTAAAGTGTCGCCTATGGAGAATTTTAGGTACCGTAGTTTGTCGCCATTCCATGAGTTTGCGCAATTTTAAAGCATGACAAGGCATGACATCTTCCACATGATACAAAAAAAAATGGCCTAACTTAACTGTTTTTTATATTCTTTCCCCAAAAAAATGCATTTAAAAGACCGCTGTGCAAATACAGTGTGACATAAAATATTGCAATGATCGCCATTTTATTCTCTAGATTCTCTGCTATGAAAAATATATAATGTTTGGGGGTTCTAATTAATTTCCTAGCAAAAAATATGAATTTTAACTTGTAAGCAACAAATGTCAGAAATAGGCTTCGGCATGAAATGGATAATTATGAAATGATTGCTAGGCTGTCAAATCTCACCAAACTGCAGCTTTACTCAGCATTCTCATGCAATGCTTTAAAAGTGCATCATGAGAAGCCCAGTGCCTGTAGCACATCTCCCGTCAGTCTGATGATTTCTGTCTCTATGGGAACAAAGTCTTGTAGCGTTTGGCATTCATGCAGGCTTTGGGTACATTAAGACATTCTGTAGAAAATACATTTAATGGGTTAAGCCATGTTCTATCTTACTGTAGGGAGTGCAGTAGTGGGCACTGTTGGATTCTTAACTTTTTGACAAAGTTAAAGAACCGCTCCACCTAAAAGGTAAAAAGAAAATCTTACGTTTTTATCTTGCAATATTTTTAGTACAACTACGACAGTTTAATTGATGGGACTTGTTTTATGGTTTGTTAATAGTCCCACTGTTAACGTGGGCTGTGTTTCATACCCTATAAGGTTGTCTATACAATGTGCTGGCACAATCCAGCCACTCCTCTCTTGAAAGCTGTAGTCCTCCATTATCTCAGGTGGTCTGCATGTTTGTGTCAGGGGAGCCGTGTAGGCAGATGCTGCCAGTGGCAAGGGAAAACCTAAAAACATGGAGATCATTTTACTGATGTATGTTTAAACTCTCAGATGTGCAAAGAAAATACTTTTCAATGTCTTGTTTTTTGTTTAATTGAGCCTTATGCCGCGTACACGCGATAATTTTTTGTCATGAAAAAACGTTGTTTAAAAAAAAATGTCATTTAAAATGATCGTGTGTGGGCTTCACATCATTTTTTGGCTTCTGATAAACAACAATTTTTTTTTTGAGCATGATGCATTTTTTAACAAAGTTTTAAACTGTCGTTTTTTCGGGTTGTAAAAAATGATCGTGTGTGGGCTAAAACAACGTTAAAAACCCACGCATGCTCAGATGCAAGTTATGAGACAGGAGCGCTCATTGTGGTAAAACTACCGTTCATAATGGAATAAGCACATTCATCACGCTGTAACAGACTGAAAAGCACGAATCGTCTTTTACTAACACGGAATCGGCTAAAGCAGCCCCAAGGGTGGCGCCATCCACATGGAACTTCCCCTTTATAGTGCCGTCGTACGTGTTGTATGTCACCGCGTTTTGCTAGAGCATTTTTTTAAAACGATGGTGTGTGGGCAATGTCGTTTTAATGATGAAGTTAGAAAAACTTTGTTTTTTTTCTACATCCTGAAAAAAGTTTTTTTTTTTTTTCATGACGAAAAACGATCGTGTGTACGCGGCATTAGATCCAGGCAGAATGTCCTTTCACAGGCATAATACTGCTTTGTGGAAGAACATCTGTATCTTGCTTTATTCAGGAAGTCTCCAGTTTATTGGCAAATGTAAGATATTAATCACTTCCGGACCGCCCACCGTGGATATACATCGCTACCTTGATGGTAAATGGCTGATAGCTGCCAATAACCCTGGTATTTTTACTCACGGCCGGCGGTGCTCCTTTAGATAAAAGTGGTCTCAGTGGCAGATTTGCCACAAGATCACTTTTATGTGCGGCGCAAGAGGTGCCCCCCCTTTCCGCCGCTTCCCAGGTGTCTCCACTGCTCATCGGAGCCATTGGAAGCAGTAGGAAACCATCCAATCGCTGGGATGGATGGGCAGGAAGGCAAGAGAGGGCATGATGGCCCCCACTCGACTCTATGCCCTTAGAGAACCAGAGCGACGTCAAACGTCACTTCCGCCCTCTGGCTTTGCTTTTTTTCTATTACAAGGGATGTTTAAATTCCTTGTAATAGGAATAAAAGCGACCCAAAATATCCTTAAAAAAGTAAAATAATAAATTTAAGTACCTTGGCCCCTTAAGCTCAGGTGCAGAAGCGAATGTATACGTAATTCACACCCACATATGTAAACGGTGTTCAAACGACAAATGTGAGGTATCGCCGCGATTCTCAGAGTGAGAGAAATAATTCTAGCATTGGACCCTCCTCTAAACTGGTAACCTGTACAAATTTTTAAACGTCGCCTATGGAGATTTTTAAGTGCCAATGTTTGTAGCCATTCCACAAACTGGCACAATGAAGCATGACAATCTAGAAAAAAATTGGGCTTTACTGTTTTATTTTTTATTTAAAAAAAGTGTATTTTTTCCAAAGGTTTGTAAGATCGCTGCCCACGGTGTGACATAAAGTATTGCAACGATCTCCAATTTTTTTTCTCTAGGGTGTCTGAAAAAAAATACTGTATTAATCGGCGTATAACGCGCACTCTTCCCCCTGAAAACAGAGGGTAAACGGTGTTATACGCCGATTATGTTTTACCAACAGGAGGTGTGGATCAGGCAGTCCGGTGCCTTTTGGGAAGGGGGGTTTGTTAGGCCGGCTGGCCCCCCCACCTCTCCTCGCCCCAGGGACAGTACTATCTGTATAGTTTAAAGTTGAGAAAAAAATCACTTGCCAGCCCCTTCTCATACACCACTCTTCCTGTATCAGTATCATTGTAAAACAAAGTCTCAATAGCTCAGTTTTTTTTCTGGCTGCTCTCCTCCTCCTCCGAGTGTAGCTTTAGAGTGGACACTTGACCATCAGAGGAGAGCAGTCATGTGACCAGGTCTGTGAAAAAAACGGCGCTCAAGAGGTATATGGAAGCTTTGTTTTATAATATGAGTGACACAGGATTAGTAGTGTAGAAGGGGCTGGGAGTGACTTTTTTTTTCTCCTTAAAGTTGATGTAAACCCACTCTCATCCTTTCTAAACTACTGCCATAGTGCTGATCTATAAGGATATAGATGCCTCCTGCATGTATCCTCACCTGTCAAATGTATCCCCTCTGTCTGTTATAAGAACTGAAAAAATGCAGATTCTGTGGGTGGATCTGTTGTCTGAAGCTCGGTGGGTGGAGTCGTGATGTCAGTAGACCCCCCGCCCTCCTCTACACTCCCCTTGTCAGCATGCATTTTTTCCTATGTATTCCTTACACTAAATTCTGCTATGATCACTAACATCCAGAAAAGTAACCACATGACTTCAGAAAAGGAGTGGGGGTGGGAATTAAAAAATAATGCCCATCTCCAGGCTAGTGAATTAGATATGTAAATAACCTGTCATTCACAGCAAGGGGGCAGAACAGACTAAGGTTTTTCTTTGTAAGTCTGTTTTAATTTAACTGAACAATAAAAGAGGATTGCTCAGAGCTGGATTAACTCTGTGTGGCATGACTGGGTACAGATAATAGAACATCTTATACTGTACATTGTGACATATAAAAAAAAAAATTTCGGGTTTACATCAACTTTAACTGTAGAGTATGCTGGCAGTGCTGTCCCAGGAATGGGTGGGGGGGCTTTGTACTGGGAGGGGGGCTGTATATTGGATGGAGGGCTGTGTACTGTGCAGGGTGGAGGGGGACTGTGTTCTGTAAAGGGAGCTGTAAAATTTTATTTTCTTAACCTTCCGTTTAAGGTGGTAAAACGCTGCTATTTTTAGCGGCGCTTTACCATTGAATTCACAGCGCTATTTGGCCGCCAGTAGCCGAGAAAGGGTTAAAAACCAGAGCAAAGTGCCTCTGCAGAGTTGTAGCCGTGGTGTCCCATTGATTTCAATGGGCAGGAGTGGTGGACCGCTTCAAAGATGCTTTCTAGCAAAGAAAAAAACAAACTTGAAAATAAGTGTCAAAAATAGGCCTGGTCCTTGTGTGGTTAAAATACAAGCTTTCAAAATGCAAAATTAAAAACATTCGTCAGTAAATGTCTGAGGTCTAGTATTGGCAAACTGGAACCGTGTGTGTGTGTGTGTGTGTGTGTATATATATATATATATATATATATATATATATATATATATATATATATATATATATCTATATATATATATATATATCTATATATATCTCTATATATATCTATATATATATCTCTATATATATCTCTATATATATCTCTCTCTTTTACATGAAGCGCCGTGCATTGTAACTGAGTTGCTAGGAACTGCCATAATGTAGTCTGCTTATCTCAAGACATTTGTAGTTCATGGAAAGGTGAGACAGGACTACCACACATTGCCGGAGACGCCTATGACTCACCCAGGTGCCTCTCACACTTCACTTCATTGTGTACTCGGGCTGTTTACCAAGTCGGGCCGTCCATCTTTGTCTCCCATGTGTGCACTGAGGCATGTAGATAATAGTTATGAGTCTGTCTACCTGAGGTACTTGTTTTCCATGGTCAACGGGAGTTAAACAATTAAAAAGACCAAGATCAATTTGCAGTAAATCAAGCGATCGAATAATGGAGTTGATGCATTTAATGACTAATAAACCCTGAAAATTAGCCTTTCTATCTGTTAAATCGTTTTCCTTTAAAAAAATACAATTTACAGATAGATTTACTTAATGTTTGCATATTGATTTGGCAGCTCAAGATAGACTAGCTAGAAGAATGCTGTGACGTGCATGCTGTGCGACAGCAGAATTGTGTCTCAAATTTGGGAATTGGCCGTTCTAAGCCCTGTATGCATCCCATTAAGAATTTTAGATTCTGTAAATAACGACTATATTATTATTGCTTATAGTTGCTAAATTAAAAGTGAACACTTTGGCCATACATGGCAAAACAACAAGTTTGCCTAAAGCAGACCTCCAGCTTTCAGTCTGAACATTGAACTCTCCCTCCAAAGCCCCTGAAAATTTTCTTGCACTCTTCTAGCTGTTCCAATAACACCAAAAGGTGCTTCCTCACTTGTTTTTCTTGGTGGCGACTAATGCCGCGTACACACGATTGGAATTTCTGACAAGAAAAGTTTGATGTGAGCTTTTGGTCAGAAATTCCGACTGTGTGTAGGCCCCGTCTGACTTTTTTTTTTTTTTTTTTTTGTTTAATGAGTTTTTATTGAAAAATACAGACAGGGAATACATTGCAGCACATTCCAATACAGCTGTATACAAAATCTGTTGAGGACTGTATTGACAGAAAGTGTATTACTACCAGTTGGACCCGCAGGCCATGGTGGCTCGATATGAATGAGGCACAAAAGGCTTTTCACACAAACATACCCAGGATACCACCACGACCTGTTTGGTCCTGCCAACCAAACCGAGAGGACATGATAGCCACTCAAAATACCAGTTGACAGTTAACCACACATTATCACCAATTCTGTATTGAATGTCCATGCATCATCACACCTGTGCGTCAGAGCTGCAACGGAAAGAAGAGCGAGGAACAGAAAAGGAAGAAAGTGAAGAGCAGATCAGAGAATAGACAGAGGAGAGGGGGGGGGAGGGGAAGGGTAGGCACCAGCTAGTAGCTAGCTAGCTAGTAGGATACACGCAAACACAGGTACACATTCCAATGTCCCCTATTATGGGGATTGTGCCAAAATAGCAGCATAAGGCCTCGTTCACACATGGATCCGTTCAGGTCCGTCTGTCAGTTTTTCAGGCGGACCTGAACGGGCGCTCCATGCACCCCTATGGAGCGTCGGATGTCAGCGGAGACATGTCCGCTGACATCCGACCTGATCCGATCCGCTAAAAACAAACGTATGGGGCTCACGTCCCCATCCGTCCATGCGGATCGGATCGGGAAAGATCTGATGAAAACGGACATGCTGTCCGTTTTCATCAGATCGCTCCATAGAGGACAGCGGGACTCGACAAGCTCCTCCCCGCTCAGTGAGCAGAGAGGAGCTTGTCATCCGTCGGCTCAGCGGAGATCTGCGGACTGATCTCCCGCTGAGCTGGCAGACACAGGCGGACTCCGTCGGAACGGACTGCGACGGAGTCGGCTATGTGTGAACGAGGCCTAAGATGCAGAGAACTTAAATGCAAACCAGCAGGACCATATCTTCCGGGCTAGCTCCGATTTGTTTCTCAATGTCAGCGTAGCATCTTCCATATAGTAAATATGATCCACCTCTCTCAGCCAATGGCGGAGAGTGGGGGTACTCGACTGCTTCCAAAACCTGGGAATAAGCGCCTTGGCCGCTTTCTCGGATGTGTTACTGCCCAGATCTTTCCCCAGACAAGCAAGAGTCAGTCAGTCTGAGTGGTGCAAGCAGGACGCTCTCACACGAGTCGGCTCACCAAGAGATAGATCAGGCAGGCAGGTGTTCCCCCAGCCCCTGGCTGCATCCAGGACTCACGGCTCTCGGCTCTCCTTCCACCCCTTTGGCCTCCATACTTCCCCCTACTATCAGCTTGTACCTATCTTCCGCATGATCACCCGATCTAGGCTACAACATCTCCAGTCTCCTTCTTCCCCCTGCTACCTCCCCAAGGTAAGGAGCTCCCCGGCAGCTCTCTCTCAAGGCTTCCTTGCCTTGCCTGGTCTGTCCCCCTTGGGTTTGAGTGCGGCCGTCCTTCTCGGGATAAGCCGCGGTCTCCAGCCCTGGGAATCGGACGACCAACACCCCCTGCCGCATCCCAAACACTACCCCCCCCCCCCCCCCTGCCAGTTGCACCTTTTTCGGGCGGTTTTCGGGTGTTTTTCACCCCTCCGCGCCGGCCTGGAAACAATTTCGGCAGCCGCGACTAGGAAAGACCGCGGCCTAGCGGCGCGCCGCTCCTCGCCGTCCCAAGCTCTCCCAATCTCCTGAAACGGCCCAGGTACCCCCCCCCATAGCCCCAGAAAGTAGCTCCTACCCTCACTTGACCCCTCCTGGCCCTTACAGCAGCACCGATCCACCTAATCTGGGAGTTCACCAGCCTGGATCTTGCTGCTGGTTCAGTGGCCATCTCTACTACACCCAGCCCCAAACCGTACACCGTAAAACTTGATCCAGGGTTCGTCCGATCGCCTCTTGAGGGGTCAGGAAGGAATTTTTTTCCCTGCCACTGCATATTGGCGTAGCATGATCATGTTTTTTTTGCCTTCCTCTGGACCAAGTCAGGATAGAGGATTCGGCTAATCCTTGACTATCCTCCCATCCCCCCCCCCCCCCGGTGTTTGGCAACCATGATTAATCTGCAATATTCAGCAGAGACCATCTGGGGTTTGAGGCGATTTGCCGCAATATTACCAGCCATCACCAAAAAAGCCCTGCAAGCGGAGCGACTCTTTCGGACTGATCGACGATCGGCTATCAAGAGTCGCAGCCGCTTGCCCCAGCCTAAGCACATACCATGTGCTTTGATCAACACAAGATCGGCAGTAAAACACAGACTAGAAATCCATGACTTCATCCTGCAATACGACTTAGACTGCCTCTTTATAACAGAGAGCTGGCTCACAGCCGACTGTAACACCATTCTAGGAGAATTGGTGCCAGAAAACTATCGTATTATTACAGAAAACAGAATAGGGCAAAGAGGAGGAGGACTGGCCGTGATCCATAAGATTCATCTGGCGATCACAAAACCAGTCTTTCAAAACCCTCTTCCATTCATGGAAACCCTTACTCTACAACTGCAAGCAAACTCCCAGGAGACAGTCCGGATTCTACTCTGCTATAGGCCACCTGGCCCAAAATCGCAGCTTCTTCCATTATTGACGGACTTCATCTCCACCTATACCCTTAATAGCAAACACCTTTTGCTGCTCGGGGATTTCAACCTCTGGGCCAACTCCCCACAAGACCCTGTGGCCGATGCCTGCATTGACCACCTGGAAGGTCTAGGGCTACAACAACTAGTATGTGGGCCCACACATGCTTCAGGTCATACACTTGATCTCATTTTCAGACAAAATCTGGAAATAAAAATCTTGGAAAATGAACCGTTGCCATGGTCAGATCACCATGCCATCAAATTCATTCTTTCCAACTTCCCCCCCTTAACAAAAACATCAAATCCAGTGACAACACACTGGACTAGATGTCAGAAGAAGCTCCACTCGGAATTCTTCAAAGCCGCGCTAAGGAAAAAAATAAAAACAATTCAGCCGCATCAATCAGCTGAAGAAACACTGGATTCCATAAACACAGCTCTATTACAGTCAGCCGACTTAATAGCGCCAAAACGGAAAACCAACATCCGGAAAAAAAACTCCAGCTGGTTCAACAACCAACTGGCGTTACTGAAGCAAGAGCGCAGAAGGGCGGAAGCCGCCTGGAAAAGAGGCTCTTCAGATGAGAGCCTCTCTATCTACAAGGCAATAACTAAGAAATATCACAAAGAAACCTTCAAGGCCAAGAAAAATTATTTTTCTGAGGCCATCAACAGCGCCCTGAATCGCCCCCGCAAACTCTTCAAGCTGGTCACTGCGACCATGAATCCAGGATGTCTTGAAGCCCCCAATTCGGACACACAAGAATTTTGCAGTGAATTGTCGGATTACTTCATTAATAAAATTGAGGGAATCCGGCAAAGCATTCAGCAGAACAATTCCCCCCCGTAGCCCCCCCTGTAACAATTTACACAACACCTGTAGTAATTCACCTCAACCAGGTAAGTTCACGCTGGAACCTATCACTATCCAAGCCACAAAACATATCATCGGTACTCTGCGTAACAGCACTGCGCCAAACGATATCATCCCCACCAAACTGTTGGAGTGCGCCGACATCCTGGCACCTCCTATCACACAGCTTATTAACCAATCTTTCATGGAGGGCATAGTGCCCTCCCAGTTAAAGGAGGGTATAATTAGACCCATCTTGAAGAAATCTACCCTGGACCCCAAGGATCCACTCCACCGCCGCCCTATAACAAGCTTAAACACTTTTTCCAAGATTATGGAGAAAGCAGCGGTGCAACGGCTGCAACAGCATCTGGACACCCACAACCTACTCGACCCATTTCAATCAGGTTTCCGCCCTGGACATGGGACGGAAACAGCATTGCTCAAGATATGGGACGACGCTCTCGAGGCCGCAGACGAAGGAGAATCTTGTCTTCTGGTTCTGTTAGACCTTAGCGCAGCTTTCGACACAGTAGACCATAAGCTCTTATTGACCCGGCTAGCTGAAGTAGCCAGAGTCGCAGAAGGCGATTTACCTTGGTTCTCCTCTTTTTTGGAAAACAGATCGCAAATAGTGAAGTTAGGACCTTTCTTTTCGGAAAAACGCATGGTATCATACGGAGTCCCTCAGGGATCCCCGCTGTCGCCGGTGTTATTCAACATTTATCTTCGTCTGCTTTTTGAGATCATCAGCAGTCAAAAACTGCTCTATCACTCATATGCAGACGACACACAACTGTATTTCTGCATTTGCAATAAAAAGGATCACCACCTCAATCTAGAGACATGTCTCTCTCTGATAGAGGACTGGATGACAAAGAGTTATCTAAAACTCAACGGAGCGAAAACAGAACTCCTTCTGTTTCACTCCAAACGTAAGAATCTACCTGCAACAACTTGGACACCCCCGCCCATTCTGGGCAAAATCATCACCCCTAGCGCCAAAGTCAAAAGCCTCTGGGTCATTTTCGACTCCTACATGACTATGGACGCACAAATAGGGTCAGTAGTCAGCGGATCTCACCATCTGCTGCGCCTACTACGCAGGCTTATCCCTTTTATCCCCAAAGAAGACATAGCGGTCGTGGTGGGAGCAGTTGTTAACTCCAGATTGGACTATGCAAATGCCCTTTACCTCGGACTCCCTAAGTACCAAATCGCTCGTCTACAAGTCGTTCAAAATACGGCCACTAGACTTGTGACTGGGAAAAAACCCTGGGAATCAATCTCACCTTCACTGAGATCCCTTCACTGGCTGCCAGTAAAAGACAGAATCACTTTTAAAGCACTCTGTCTAACGCATAGATGTATCCATGGGAATGCCCCCCATTATCTACGCGAAAAAATAAAAGCCCATAACCCCAATCGCGTTCTGCGATCCACTGATCAAAATCTCCTGCAGATACCGAAAGCCGGATACAAATCCAAAGGAGATAGAAGATTCGCGGTCCAAGGTCCCAGACTATGGAACGCTTTGCCAACCAGTATTCGGTTGGAGGAGAACTACCTAGCATTCAGGAGAAAGATCAAGACTCATCTCTTTTGATACCAAAGGAGACAGGAACAACAAGCGCCCAGAGGCGATTCAGTTCGCATGTGCTGCGCTATATAAGTTCATTCATTCATTCATTCATTAAGAAGATGGGGAGTAATCGACCTTGAATATGATCCTGCTGGTTCGTTAGTGCAGTGAAACAACACTACCCACGGGTCATCGAGAACCCTTGACCCCTGAATCTGTTCAATCCAGTACAACACTGAGGACCAAAAAGGTTTGATCAGAGGGCAAGACCACCAAATATGTGCATTTGAACCTCTTTCCCCACACCCCCTCCAGCAGTGGTCAGAGATTGAAGGAACCGTCTGACTTTTTCTGTCGGAATTTACAAACGGAAAATTTGAGAACCAAATTTCCGTCAAGAACAGGAAAAGTTCTTGTCAGAAATTCCGATCGTCTGTATGCAATTCCAACGTGCAAAAAAACATGCATGCTGAAAATCATTGAACTTCATTTTTCTTGGCTCGTTGTAGTGTTGTACGTTACAACGTTCTTGATGGTCGGAATTTTGTGTGACCGTGTGTATGCAACACAAGTTTGAGCCACAATTCAGTAGGAAAAAAAATCCACGATTTTCTTGTCAGAATTTCTGATCATGTGTACGCGGCATTGTAGTGGACATTCTTCCTGGAGTGATCGATGTCTGAGTACCCCTCACTCTTTGAGTACCGTCAGTCAAACCTGCATGATGACACAACCTCACAAGGGTGTGCCCACGCCAGGCTGAACTCACAGGAAATGGGCAGAATGATATGTTCTGTCTGGAGAGGACTGATGGCACTGGACCAAGAAGAAAGCTGCCTGGAGAGGGTAATGCAGCTTTAGCCGGCCATAGATGGTTCAAATCTTGGCTGGTTCAGCAGGGACCAGCCAAGATTTGAATCATGTATGGGAGGCTGATTGCACCCAAATCAATCGCTCTGGGCACAATCGGCCTGTCAGTTTTTTAATACGATTATTACTATAACAATAATAACTGTGTTCCTATAGTAGTTGGCAGCACAGTTTTTCTGTTATAACCCTACATATGGTCCTTTAAGGGCACAAGTTTAAATACTCATATATTTATACTAGAAAATATTTATGGTAATAATATTTCATGTTGTGACCACATGTTTCTGACTATAGGTGAGTGTAATCTCTGGGGCCCCTTGGACATTATTTAATCAATTTTCTTACCCACACAGCATTTGTTCTTGTCAGGCATTTGCAAAACTTAAATTTTCTACAAAGAAATTACTAAGTTATGTCTGCAATTTTTTTATTTTTTTCTAACCACATGGATTTTTGTTTTATTTATATAGTAGCAGACTTGATTTGTACAAAGATTATGTATGTATATATTGTATTTCATGTATGTGTATGTTGTACTCAGTATTTATCTTTTTAAAACTTGGTTGATTTAGAATCTATAACTCATTGGCTGTAAAGCTGCATAGTTGGTTGATCGAGGATTGTTTTAAATCAATGTCTTTGCTCTTGTGTTTTGTTAAATTTTTGGCCACCATGTAAGGACATGTATAAAGAGCCTTGAAGCTGAACTCTGGCCTTCCCTTTGTCCTCCCACAACCTAGCAATTCCTCTCCTGTGTTTATACTAATTAAGCTGGCAATAGATGGGTAGAATCTCAAATTAAAATTCATAAGCCTAGCACACATCGTCCAGTTGAATAGAAACAGGCCGATATTCGGTCCATGTGTCCTAGAGTCGGTGTGACAGAAGCCAACTGTTAGGTCAGATTCTGTCTAAGGGGCATGAACGAAAAGGGTCCACCGCCACACTCCCGATTAGCGCACTCAGCCAATGGCTGACCAGAGTGTTCTGGCGTGGGCCGTCGTCCTGTCGGAACGCATTAGAACAGTAGGGGAGATCGCTGTACTATTGTTGATTAGTACAACAACTCCCCCTGAGCTGTCTGTTTGTTTTTTTTAGTTAAGCCTTGGGTTAAATCTAAAATACTACTAGTGGGCTTTAGGAAAAGTTGCGTCCCGGTCTGTACAATGTATCCGTTCTAATAGGAGCGACACAAGTCGCTCCGACTTAGAAAGAGGTTCCTGTACCACTTTGGGAGCGACTTACCTTGACTTCAATAGAGAAGTCATTTTGCAAGTCGCCTCTGAAGTTGTCTGCAGATCGCCTTGCTGAGTCGTGTGGGAACCGACACTGAAGCACAATAGTTCAAATTGGTGTTAAACCGTACATAAACCCAGCTGAGATACGACCGTCGTATCTCTGTATCTGGCCCTGGGTATCTATGTGACTGATTCTTAGAAACAGTTACGCATAGATTTGGCGTAGATCCGACTGGCGTAAGTCACTTACACCGTCGGATCTAAGTTGCAATGTTACGCTTGGCCGCTAGGTGGCGTTCCCGTCGATTTCTGCATCAAATATGCAAATGAGCATGATGCGCCGATTCCCGAGTGTTTTTGTGCGCCGTAGTTTGCGTAAGGTTACCCCTGCTATATGAGGGGTAACCTGGCGTAGGTCCGGCATAAGCCATGTTAAGTATGGACGTCGGGACAGCGTCAGTTTTTTCCGTCGTATACGTAACTCGTCACGAAAAGGGCTGTACGTTGATTATGTTCACGTCGAAACCAATGTATTTGCGTCGTACTATGGAGCATGCGCAGTGGGCTTCGTTGTCGGCCGGCTCATGCGCAGTTCGTTCGGTGCGGGGGCATGCTTAATTTAAATACAGCACGCCCCCCTCCTTCCCTATTTGAATTACGCAGCCTTACGCCGTCCCATTTACGCTACGCCGCCGCACATTACGGAGCAAGTGCTTTGATAATACAGTGCGGAGGCGTAGCGTAAATGGAATACGCTACGCACACAAAGGGCAGATCTGGCCCAGTATTCCCCCCTAAAATATGCATAGACCTAAAACTTCCAAATGTGAAACAGGGAGAACCCAACAATAAACAAACATTCTCAGTAGGAATACCAGTAGAAACAAGAAAAAAGTATAATAACATACGATTATTACCAATAGGGTCGAGGGATATGTCCAATCCACTAGGGATTGATTGCATGATGTCCCATCAGGCCATTATGTGATGTTTATTTTTAAAATGGAAGTAAAGTGGACAAAAAATTAAATCCTCTAGCTGCAAGGTAAAGTCATAATGTGCTAGTAGGCAACACCCACTATCACATTATGAAATGCTTACCTTGAAACATAGCCCTCCAGTGGTGCGCTGTCAACGCTGACAGGCTTCCATCTTCACCCGGTTTTCCTTCCAGGTTTGCAGGCTCCTCTTAAGTGGCCGAGCTGCAATGCATGCGGGATTCGCTGTCTATTGAACAGGGCTCTGATTGGTCAGCAGGGGTATGCCGTTCCTTCAGAGCACATGCCCCAGTGATGTCACCAGCCTCAGAGACACTGAATATCTCCTAAACAGTGCACGTTTAGGAGATATTCCTTGTACCTACAAGTGCTTTTTTTTATTATAAGTTTACCTGTAGGTAGAAGTGTTCTGGAGGACTTCACTCCAACTTTAACCTCAGTGAGGGGAATATTCAAAGGAGCAGTACGGAACATTTTCTCGCACCAACAAAAAAAACTTCTGGCCTTGTGTGTGGTTTTTCGTTCGCTCCAAAACTAAATGTTAAAAGCAAACAATCTTTTGAATGACAAACAAGCATGGAAGGGCTATCTTATGATGCAAGGGCTCTTGACGATCAGTGACGGAATGCCATCATGTTTTTGGAGCTAAAAAAAAATAAAAATTATCACTACTTAAACACTGAGATCTGTTTATTTAAAAAAAAATGTTTGACACAAGCATTCGCCCAGCCCTCACGGAATATAAACTTGTTTTTCTTCGTACAATGTTTTGATTTCCTCTGATCATTAGCTCCATCTTGTGTCTATAAGGCGTTATTTTTCCTGAAATGCCTTGCATTGAAAACGGACCAGTTAAATTCAGATATTTACAAAATCCATGTGAAAGCAACACCGCCTTATCAAGGCCACTCTGTAAAACGTGGTCCTGAACTCCTGATCTAACAAAGCTCCCATCCTGGGACACATATCGGTACATATAGGTTATTATATTTATTGCTGTGTAAGTGCTGCACGAGTCTTCCCCAAAGCCCCCTTTCCAATAAAGGTTGTGCCCCTTACTACCCTCCAGATAACACTGGATTATGTTACGGAACATTTGTACATGAGTTGAAAGTTCTTATGATCTGTCTTCTTTTTCGCAAACTTGACACTCACTATCCATGTCTTGCTATAATGAATAATCCTCGATTTGTTTTGAAGTTCTCTCCTCTTGCTTAGTCATGTATGACAACATCTAGTGTAAGTAGCAAAAGTTGTCTTGAGCCTTGAGTTGTTTTATTGTTATATTTCCAGACATGGCTGAGGTTTCTTTTGAGATGAGCTACAAGAAATGTCTGCATCAAATGTCTCCTCCTCAGGTGTGTGTTTGTTTTTGCCGTATTTAAGTTCCTTGTTGATGGCGTAATGCTCTATCAAAGCCACAGCATTCCTTCCATCCAAGGTAATCAGCTGTGGTCTCTTAAAGCTCATTTACAAATCCTTTAAGCGATTCTAAAGGCTCTCCCTTCTTTCCTTTTCTTTTTTGTACTCGCACATTTGTTGTGTGCACTGGTATTGCACAGAGCGGCCCCAAACCTCTTTTGGCGTCCAGTGATCTTTGCTCCTCCTCTTCTGTGTCTTCCACCATAGCAAGTTGCTTTGCTATGGTGGTAGACGCATGGGATTGATTTCCAGTCCCCCACTCCCTCCTCACTGATTAACAACTTGCCATTCTGCCGCTGTTTTACTGCAGCAGAATGGCGCGGCTGGGCGAAACGAGGAGGAAAAAAAAAACACACTACACAGGTTTTTAAAGTAATTTATTAGTCAGCCCCAGGGGTCTTCCGACTTTTCTGCTCTTTCGGGGGGCGTTCTGCCGGGGCCCTTTTATGAAGACCGGGAAACCCCCCCCCCCCCCCGGCAGTAGGTGACAGAAGACCGAGGCCCCCCGCTCATAAAAGAGCTAAAGAAGAAAGCGGGGCCCCCGAAAGAGCAGAGAAGTCGGAAGACCTCCGGAGCTGACTAATAAATGACGTTAACCTGTGTAGAGTGTGTTTTTTTTTTCAGGTGAATGGGTAGGGGAACGATGTACTGCCCTGTTCTCATCAACATGGGGACAGGGTGCTTTGGGGTGGGGGGGGGCCTGAGGCCTGGTACGGTTAAGGAGGGGGGGGACTTGCTCTTCCCCTCCCCCTTTCCTGACCAGCCGGGCTGCGTGCTCGGATAAGGGTCTGGTATGGATTTTTTTTCGACGTACGGGGTTCCCCTTAGAATCCATAGCAGACCCAAGGGCCTGGTTTGCTCTTGGAGGTGGAACCCATGCCAGTTTATTTGAAATTTGCCGTGGAGTTCCCCCTCAGGATTCATACAAAACGCAGCTGACACAGTGCACTGGGATTTATCTGCGGTTATGTGCTGATAGCTGCGGTACATCGCAGCTGGACGCATTCAATTCAATTTTTTCTATCTGCGCAAAACAGGTAACAAAACCGAAGGTAACTGCAGTATGTGAAGGGTGTCATAGGAAAGCATTGTGTGCTTCTAGCTGTGGTAAAATCCGCAGCTGAAAGCACCATTCTATCTGTCTGCGTGGAAGGGTCCTAAATGTAATTTCTTCTGAGAAATCCTCACTTCCTGAATGAATGAATGAATGAATGAATGAATGAATGAAAAACTTATATAGCGCGGCACATGCGAACTAAATCGCCTTCCTGTTCTTCTGTCTGTAACTCCACACAGTAATGCAAGGCTTTCTCCCTGGTGTGGTGTGGAGTGTCGCGCTCGCACACCCCCTTGAGGGGGGAGGGGACGAGCAGGAGAGTCGGGACACTCTCTACGTTGCAGATAGAGAAAGGAGCTGTGTGTTAGTGGGCATCCTGACTCTCCTGCTTGCCCCCTCAAGGGAGGGGGCAAGCACGACACTCCACACCAGGGAGAAAGCCTCACATTACTCTTGAGTTACAGACAGAAGAACAGGAAGTGAGGGTTTCTCAGAAGAAATAAGGACATTTAAAAGAAAAATGAAAGGATGAGGTAAGTGAAGGAGGACTGCACTAAGATAAAGGAAGCTATTCAGGGAAAATATTTTTTTTTACTTTTGCAACCCCTTTAATAGAAATGGAGTGGCAAATCCATTTCTGACCTTTTTCTGTGTAATAATAATATGACTCATGCAAGTGTATTTGCAACCTAATGCAAAGCAAGATTCTGCAGCGTTCCCGAAGCCCCCCTCCCCCAGGGAACAACGGTAAAAGCTAAAAATGTACAGTGTGAAATGTAACTGCAAAATTGTGACTGCATTAGATGCTGTCTCTAAGGGCCAGGAGAGCTAAAAATACAAGTAGACTTATACAGTATACAGTAAATGAAGATGGTGCTGATACAATGCAGAAAGGCAGAATTATAATGCTGTTTATTGCCTTTTTTATATACTGTGATTCTGTACTTGCCAAATATGCTACAGACATCTCCCTCCACTGAGTCTGTCTGCATCCATTTTAACTGCGGGCAGCTGAAGCTCCAGCCTGTTTACTTCCTGGATTTACACAGAAACAGAGAGGCACAGCTCCAAGCTCTGCAGCTCTCATTGACCCTCTTTTGACTCATCCACCCCTGCCTTCCTGGCAAACTCTGGAGAGAGAACTGTGCATGATGTCATAAGCCTAGGCTAATGAACAGACCAGTAAGAGGAAGTGGACTGTATAAGGCAGTGATGGCAAACCTTGGCACCCCAGATGTTTTGGAACTACATTTCCCATGATGCTCAGCTACTCTGTAGAATGCATGAGCATCATTGGAAATGTAGTTCCAAAACATGTGGGGTGCCAAGGTTCGCCATCACTGGTATAAGGTATTTGCTGGCAGATTTTTTTTTTATTTTTTTTACTATCCTTAGAATCCACGCGTTTCTCCATAGCTGACAGTACAGGCTATTCGGCTGCTGATTAGTCGGCGACGCCCATGTGACGACGCTGACCAGTTAGAATGCTGCAAAATGTTTTTTGGACATTTTAGCTCAGGGGATTTCTAAGCCCGGACTCCTAATGCACATATACCGGGGCTTAGAACAGGAGATTGCCATGGTTCAGGTCAGCGGAATGAAGGGACGGGGGGGGGGGGGGAGGGCAAGGAGGGGGGTCCTGTGTAAGTTCACCTTACAGATTTTTCTGTAAAGGTGAACTGCCTTTTAAGGGATATGTAAAGGTTAAATAATAATGTGATACTTACCTCCTCTGTGCAGTTGTCCCTATCCTCCTCGTTCTAGGGTCCTTTAGTGGCACTCCTGGCTCCTCCTCTTTTTGAGTACCCTATTAGAGAGCTGCACTTCCTCAGGGCACTCGTGGGTGTGCTCCTGTGTCCTGCTGCAGTGTCTATTGACACAGACAGCAGGACTTGGCCCAGCCCATGGCTCCCACATCATTGGATTTGATTGACAGCAGTGTGAGCCAATGGCTGTGCTGCTATCAATATATCCAATCGGGACCCGAGACACCAGCAGGAGCAGCTGTGCTCGTTCCCTTTTGCTGGAAAGACTGGGTTTGGGTAAGTAAAAGGGGGTCTCTGGGGGGCTGCTGCATAACAGGAGGTTTTTCACCTTCATGCATTAGGGTGAAAAACCTTGAGGGTTTACAATCCGCGGATCGCGTGGTGTGCCGATCCAAACACGACGACCCGTTCGAATCAAGGATCAATGGCGATCCGTTGCACCCCTAACCACTACGTATAGATATTTAAAAAATAAGACAATTTATTCTTAGACTTTACATATTAACTAAATTATACGCCACACTTTTTTTTTTTAATGTTATTGTCCAATTAATCAAAACAATAAGAGTCCAACTAATCGATTATAAAAATAATGGTTAGTTGCAGCCCTAGTGTGTACCATTAACTTTTCTTTGTTGCCCACATAGACTTTGCACTACATAAATAAGTATCCAATGGCATCCCAACTATAGTAAATCTTGAATTTACTGACCATATTGTAACTTAACGGAAAATCCTACTTTACTATTTAATAACGCTGCCATCTGCTCTCTGCCATTTAATTTCAAAGTACTTCCATGTTAATTATTTCGTCCTACATGCTTTTATGTAAATGTGTTGCTGAAAGTCACCTTTTACATACTGTAGGCTGAATGCTTGCTGGCTGCAACTACGCCACAGTCTGTACTGCGCAGAGAAGGTCACCGATCAGCTGTGTAACACTGACCTATTCATTATCTTCCTTTGATTTCCCGGCTGCTCTTCCTGTACCAGAATTACTGTAATCTTGTTGGAACCTGCATCACGTTTGTACTGCCATTTTTTTTCCAGGATTAGATTGAAACCTGCAAGTTTTGGAGCATAACATATATTTAAACAGAATATTTTTTTTTATTTTGCTATTACTGTATATTTCATTCTTATCTCTGCGTCATAAGGTATCCTAGCAACTGTGTTTCAGCGATGTCACCCAATTCTAAATGATATGCTGGAATAAAAATCCTGAAGATACAAGCTGTTTTAAATAACTATGGTCCAAGTCTGTTTTTGGTTTCATTCTACATCTGATGATCTGTATGACCTTTGAAAAGAAAAAGGGTTATCACTTTTCGCAATAACGTAAGTTACGTGTAGAAAAGTGATTTTGGTCTTTTTCAGACAAGTTTGAGTAAAGTATCATATCTGTAGGTCCTTTTGCACAGTTCCCAACCAACCACTTTACTCCCCTGGATTGATGGTTACTAATCAAATGACCTGTCCCAATTGGCATTGTTCATTTCCATGAGTGAGTGTCACTGTCTACCAGAGCTGTTTTTGTCCTCTCCCTTTTCTCTTCATGACTAAACCCAAGCGTTCAGCCAAGAAAATGTTCACGTTTAGGAGCAAACTGCACAACGTTGGTGCTTAAGGCTAGTTGGATGCCTCTTGCCTGTAAATCATTAGGACAGTTAACATTTATGGGCACCCCATATGTGACCCTGTCACTTCCATAAAAGGGACTTTAACGACACCCCAAGTATAAAGGGGTTAAAGTTGTTTAGGATATTCCATTCCCGAACACAAAGGCAGATACCAACACTCCAACCAGCTGAAGAAGAAACCCATACGATTAATTCTCCCCCAAATACAAGACTAAGGTCCGTGTTGAAGGTCATACAGGAATACAATCTTTTTGAAAGACTACAGGCTTGTATACAGTAAAGGAGGTGGTACATACATATCCTGCTCATATTACTCTGAAAATACACCTGTGACTAGACCTAATTAACATGAGCTAATTAACTAATCCCTTTAAGCAGCCAATATGACTCGGAGGCATGACCTTTAGACCTTCTAGACTTGCCATCTTGTAACTCAGAAGACACAATTAACGTTATCACCAATCAACACAGAACTCCTTCACACAATTACAGGGTCAATTAGCACAAGCAACTATGAGATGCAGAGCAGTCACACTAGACTAGAGGTGGCTGGAGGCGATGACATTAGCATCTCCTTACAGTATACGTCCTAACAGTATGAATGAGTCGCTCTTTCTAATATGGTATATATCCTGGGAGATATTGTGGATAAATATTACTGTCCCATTTTAAGTAAGCCAAGACATATTCTTAATGTCCATTATTTTCTTGCTCACTCTGTGCCCCTAATAGACACAGGGCGATTTAGACATAGGAGGTGCATGGGGATCTGAAGCAAGGGTATCCCATACTTTCTAGGTGATTCTGGGTTTCACAGGCCCTCCCGTTACCTATCTGCTTAGGTAGAATTAACGCAATAGATGTAAATAAAGCCTTTTAGAAAAGTTCAACACAGACCTGACCAATTTTTTATCATGTGATGTGTGAATGAAAGTTTTGTTATTTAATATACAGTACTGGGCCATCCAGTGGCGGGCAAGATAAATGGTAAAAAAAGTGGCTGAATCAAACATTTAATAATTCAACATTTCAAACTTATCTGAGATTTGTTAACCCTATCACGCATTAATGGTGATTTTTTTTCATCTACCAAGCTGCAATTTAACCACTTGCCGACACCCCGCACGAACTTATGCAATAGAATGGCACAGCTGGGCAAATGGGCGTGTGTATATACACACACGTCACCTTTAATTTGCCACGCGTGGTCGTGCGCCACCGCAGCATGCTCACGATTTTGTCCGCCATAATTTCGCAGTCATGATAAAAAGATTGATTTATTTTTTTCAAAATTGTCGCTCTATTTTTATCGAGCAAAAAACAAAAATGCAGAGGTGATCGCAAAAAGTGCTTAATTCACAACTACTTTAATTCAAAACTCATTTGCTATACATATGGGGAAATGTATTTTACCGTTTCTCCAAATAGAGCACATCCAGACTATTTTGGCAGCTTTATATCAACAGTACATTCCCATGTGATGTATGACCCATGGAGACTACATTCTTTACACAAACCAGCAGGTTCTTGATTCAGTGTATATAAACAATTACAAGCTCTTATCTAAGTTGTAATTTATGTATGGGTCAACCAAAGATGTTACCTTCATCTATCCCATAATCATCCGTTAGTACAGGACAGGGAAGTGGCTCCCCCTCTGACTCACTGCCGACTCACCGACAGTCTCATTCTCTTTAATGGGATGGCTGGTGATGCAGCAGTGACACAACAAGGTGAGGGATGTGGCGGCAGCCGGTGAGTGGATACCCATTAACAGGCGCTGCCATGATGGATCTGAAATGACAGGTGCTCTTGAAATGTAAGGACCTATTCTTGCTGGCAGTTAGAATCTTTAATATTTGCAAACAAAATTAAGGTTTCCCATTTAGAACAATAAGCTGTCGGGTTAGTAAAATAGCGATATCAGAACCAATTCAGTCATACAGTTGGCAGTGTACATAGATTTGCAAAACAATGGGATAAAAGAATATTCCTGAACTTTGTTTTATCTCATGGCAGTGCATGTTATTTCAGCTTGCAGAGCTTGGATTCATTAAATGAGTTTACCAAAATGTAAATATCGCAGAATATTCAGCCTCGTGCTACATAATTAAGCTCCATTTTAGGTTGAATAAAATATTAATGCATCTTAACCACTTGCCTACAGGGCACTTACACCCCCTTCCTGCCCAAGCCATTTTTCAGCTTTCAGCGCCGTCGCATTTTTGAATGACAATTGCGCAGTCATGTAACGCTGTACCCAAACAAATTTGTTTATCATTTTCTTCACACAAATAGAACTTTCTTTTGGTGGTATTTATTCACTGCTGGGTTTTTCTTTAAAAAAAAAAAAATGTTTTTACTTGGTTTCTAACAGTAAATTGTTTAACAAATTTTTCACCTTCACTGATGTGTGCTGATGAGGTGGCACTGATAGGCTGAACTGGTAAGCATTGATGAGGTGGCACTTATGGGCACTGATGAGGTGGTACTGATAGGCGGCGCTGATGAGCATTGATGGGTGGCACAGAGGGGGATTGATGGGCAGCACTGCAACAGCACTGACTGGCATCACTAATGAGCACTGATTGGTGGCACTTGTGGGCAGTGATTGCTGCCACTGGTGGACATTGGTGACACTATATTTGCTATAAGTAATCGAGGCACTGATGATCAGTGCCCAGATTACATTCCTAGATGTCCCTCTGTGGAAATGCTGGTGGTCGGCTCTCCTTGTCACTCACTCTGTCTATGCGAGGCTAGGAGAACCGATTACCGGCATCTGTGTTTACATGTGACCGGCTGTGATTGGACACAGCCGATCACATGGTTAAAGGGATAAAGGTTGCGCTGTGTCCTAGCGGCGCAGGCATTCTAGGACACAGTTATTTGACAGCGTCCTATTACAAGGGGTGGGTGGAAACTATTTAAACAGAAGACTAACTTTAGATTTTTACTCCAAAATTGTATTAAAATAAATTTGATAGAAAAAAAAAAAAGATAGATTTAAAAAATATATATATTTTTTTTAATCATTGATTTATATCCACCCTGATGCCTGTTCTCTGCCTCCAAATGCCTCTCTATGTTGACCTACATGTCCATTCACACTATATGTATCACAGGGGTTTAGAGGCAGGGCATTTAGATACAAAAAAAACCCCTACCAAAGTTGCTTTCAGGAGCAAAGCCTTTGAACATATATGCTCATGCACGCTTGTGCACGTTTGTGCGATTGCGCATTAATGCATTCTAATGGCCAGGGTGAAGTAAAAACCAGACACATGAATTCACTTTTATCCCGTAAGAGAAAGATTCATAGAGGATACAGCGTGCGTGTGGCTTGATTTATATCTACTTTTTGCTTTGGCTTGCTCAGTTTGCCTGAAATAAGTCTATTTCCATCTAGCATTTATATTAAACAGGTCCAAAATCCTCCCACTGGCAGCAGCATGTTACTGGATCAGTAAATTGGCGGCTTCAGGTAGAGCTTGCAGACAATATAATTTGATTCTGTAATGAAACCATTTATATGCGGCTTCCTTCAGATACAGTGCTTATATTTACTGGTGGTAGTTGACCCAGATTTCTCCTTTAAAGCTTTGGAAAGACGAGATCGATTATATCCATGTTTGCAATACAACCTTGCTGTAAAGCTGTTCTTTGTATTACATTTTCTTTTGCTTTATCCAGCCTTCTTCAAATAACACGGTTATTGTTTTCGAATATGTATTGCATACAATACCAAGCTGCATTATAACATTCTGTGATCAATTAATAATGGCTCAATAAGCTTTGTACATCCGGTCCTTTCAATACTCTGACAGAACCCAGCCGTTCAGTGTATTTTTAGCGGTCTAATTATTTGTCATGAGGAGCTTGCATACAGCAAATCTTGAAATGTTCTCTTTTACTGCTGGCTTGGAAAAAGTTAAACTATTTCTTGGATTATTTCCTTTCCAACACCTATATCTCAAGTTGCCTGGATTCTATGGCAGTCGTCCTCCTCCTTCTCCTCCTCCTCCTTTTGTGTAGGCGGATTTTGTGCTTGATAGAATCTATAGAGTATGTTTAGTGTCCACACCTGAAAATTATGCTACTGTACATCACAACAATAATTACGTTAACACTTTTTTAAATCTTGATAAGCTAATTTGTTTTGTATGGCTGAATTTGAAATGGTGCTTTTTGAAGCACAACAATCTCCATTTTGCTTTAGAGCAGGGGTGCTAAACCTATGTAGCCCACAACCTCAAATCAGGGAAGGGCATGCCTGGTGTTGGCAACCTATTTGCTCACAATTTGGGCTTGCTGACCCACCATCTCAGAGAATCATAATGCAGTCAGTCGGCAGAGGGAGCAGGCGGCTGTGGAGGGAACAGGAGCCACATTAGCTGAAGCTTCCTCTGTAGCGCCACCGAATGTCCCTGGCAGAGTGATACCAAGTGAACTCTGCTTCTCTCTAGCAGCCTTCCAACAGCAGCTGCAAGAGGAAAGGAAGGTCAACGTATTAAATACACAAAATGGGCGTACATTTTTTTGCAATATGGGAATGTTGGCATATTATAAAAGGGTTGACAACAATTGGGCTGCTTTTACACTAATCCATGGGTGCAGCACAGTGCACCTGCAGGTTGGCTACACTGAGCCATAAACCTCCATTATATCCTGTGGGTTTGGTGAGTTTCCTGAATGCAGGGAATTTGGTGCGCTTTTAGAAAGTGCACCACACCCACAAGATGTAATGATGGGTAAACATCCAACAGGTATTCGTCCCAAAATCTTTCATATTCTATTCAAAATAAAAATTTGAAATTCTGAAGCATTTGCCTCAGTGTGTTGTCATGCTATTCTAAATGAATGGCACTGCAGTGAGTCAACGCATGTAACAGGCTTTGCCATAACATGCACATTGCTGAAACGCATAGGTGTAAATTGGGCAATAAAGAAAAAAATTGGGTTACGTGCTTACTTACCTCTGTCTTTGCCTTCCCCGGGAAACTTTTCAAAAAGAGTGGTGACAGCATGTCTGGCAATGTGGATGAAAATATATATACTGTGTGTGTGTATATATATATATATATATATATATATATATATATGTGTATATGTATATGTATATGTGTATATATATATATATATATTTAGTTGTGGCCCTATGATTGAGAGGGAAGTGAATCGCATAAACACGCGACAAGACTTGCAACATAAATAGACCTGGAGTGTGCCTTGATGGTCTGGTCGGAATGCCCAGAAAAAGGGGGCATACAGGATAGATAATGGGTAGTTGTGTGGAAGGATTTGTTTGAGAACTGCCTTGAAAAGGGAAGGGTGGGAGGGTATCGTGCACTGGAACCGACAGTGAGTGTGGGTGAGTGCTCTGTTTAAATAGCCTCCGGGCTCCTCCCATAAACTCAGGCCATTTTGGCCTTCTAATATATATATATATATATATATATATATATATATATATATATATATATATATGTGTGTGTGTGTGTGTGTGTGTGTGTGTGTGTGTAATATATATATACATATATACACACAGCTTTTTTTCTCAGAAAATAAGAAAATAGGTGCAGGAACTCAACCACGACCCGTTCAGATTTCACAAACAGTAGAAGGGTCTTAAAGGGGCATTAAATACCAGAATTGCATTACATACAGAGTGCAGAGTTCAGGGGGTTATACACAGAGTGCAGAGCTGTCACCTGTAAACACAGAAACCAGACTTCTGTGTTTACAAGTGATTGTGGTGAGCCGGCACCAAAGGGTCTGAGCCAGAGGTGGTGGAACCCTGAAAAAAAGGCCTGTGTATATGTATGTATGTATGTATGTATGTGTATATATATATATATATATATATATATATATATATATATATATATATATATATATATATATATATATATATATATATATATATATAATGTATGTATGTGTATATATTATCTCTTTATGTGCCCTGGGCAATTTGAATGGACCTTACATTATACTGTCAGGGCCACTTTGTTAACTAGAATAATCTAACTTTCATTTCCTGGAAATTTAGAATTCTCAAAGTCTGACTAGACAATAAAGTGAGCAGTTTGGTTTTGCTGGTGCTGTTGGCAGTGAAAGTAAATCTCTAAATTAAGTTCCGTTATGAATACAAAGAGCCTGTGTTCATGTTAAAGGAGTTGTAAATACAAAAAAGTTATCCTGAAATGACTGTTTACAAGGTAAAGAGACATAATAGTTAACTGATTCATTTTAAAAACGATTAAAAATCGATCATATAATGTACCTGTAGTTTCTAGTTTCGTTTTTTTGCATGTTGTTTCCTGCCTCTCTGCTGTACAGAGCCAATACAGGGCAGTGATGGTTTGGAAAACGAAACTGATTGGTGCTATGGGGTTTTAGACACACAGTAATCACACCTCCTTGAAGTTGGTGACCACAGAGAGAAAGCTCCCAGCACTGTGGTTATAAGGAAACGGACAGCCAGGAAGTGTGGAGATCAGAGAAGAATTACAGCAACTTGAGAGCAAAAACGAACAATGAGAACATGAAAAAATCACTTCATTAAGGTAAAGGAAGCTATTAAGATAAAAAAAAAAAAAAAATCCTTTACAAACCCTTTAAATGTCCAGAGATGTGAAGGAATTTTAAAAGCTTCTTCTTCATGTGACTGAATATTAGGCCTGAGCTATGGTCTAGGCCAGGGATATGCAATTAGCGGACCTCCAGCTGTTGCAGAGCTGCAAGTCCCATAAGGCATAGCAAGACTCTGACAGCCACAAGCATGAAACCCAGAGACAAAAGAATGATGGGACTTGGAGTTTTGCAACAGCTGGAGATCCGCTAATTGCATATCCCTGGTCTAGGCTGAACTCAATCTAGCCCAAACTCGCGTCACTTCCAGTCTCTTCAGTAAATCAGGCAAATGTGAAAGCTGGTTTCAAATTTGTGTGTTTTTGGGAAAAAAATTATTTGTAACTAATTTTATGCCTGTAACACAAATGGAATATTGTATCAGACATACTGCTCATATATGTTCTGGATGCAAGGAATCCAAATAAAGTGCTTGGTTTGATCAACCTTTCTTACCACCCACAAAATATATTGGTGAGAAGCTAGCTATGTAGCTTTCATGCAGGCCTGTTGGTGTTGTATAAGTTTATGGATTAGAATAATACATATGCAAATTTAAGTTTACTGCACTGTGATGTAAGGGAGAGTGGGGGTCTCAACTTCTAATGTAAGAGGATGTGCTGAATATCTAATCTTATAAATACAACTGGCCTTTTTAAGGGCAATCATAATGCTGATGCGGCCCACAATGAAATTGAGTTTGACACCCCTGCTGTAGGGAGTCTAAGTCAAAACATGTCTCTTTAAAGTGGAACTTCACTCTCTCAATCAACGTTGATTTTATTTTTAATCCTCGTACCTCTAGCATTGGTAAATGGATAGGAAAGTATATAATAATTGTTTTAAACTTTGTTTTTACTTCCTGGTTTCATGCCTTGCCAAATAATTTCATACATTCCAGGTTTTTTTTTTTTTTTTTTAGCTAAGCACACACTCCTGCATGCAGACTTCAGCTAAGGGCAGGAAGTAAATGCTACATGCATTTTCCCTTGCTCAAGATGGCCACTGCCAGAAATGCAAGGGGGTGTTTTTCAAGGCGTTTCCTCACCAAAATAAAGCACAGAGACATGCATGGATGGGGGAGTTTGCTTTGAATAATACAAATTAATTAAATAGCGTTTTTGGTTTGTGGTGCTCAGATGCAGTGAAGAACTGCTTTTGGGATGTATCCCAACTGTGCATTAAAAGTATCCATTAAACCTGTAGCAGCTAGTAGGGGATTGTGAAGCCATGAATCAGGAAAAGACCGTTCTATTTAGGGGTGCAACAGATCAAAAAACTCACGGATCGGATCGATCCTCGGATCAGGAGTCACGGATTGGATCATTTTTCGGATCGGCAAAAAAAATAAAAAAATAATTAAATGTACACATCAGATTTCCCCATCTCCCCACTGCTGTAATATCCACTCATCTCCCCCACTGTAATATTCACATACTCTCGCATAGAAGCCGGCTAGATCAGATCCACGGGCAGGGGGAGGGGGAATTCTGGCCCTCGTGGTGACTTGATGCCTATATGGCACCTAGGTAGATCTATGTATAAAATAGCAAAAAGGAGGCAGCCATCCTCAGAGGGTGTCCATAACCTCTGTGCGCAAATCGGAGTGAGAAAGGTGGGGGTGGAGGCGCCAGCTGTAATGTTCCAAAACATTTCTATAAATGTAAGTATAATATATACTGCCGGTCTGCAGGCTCTAGCTCTAGCGATGTCCCCCTGGCTACTCAGCGATGTTGCATGCAGGAAGCTCCATGCTGTTCAGCGTGGAACGCGGAAGCGGCGGTGACATCACATGGCAGGGCTGGCAATCAAACGAAAGGTGGGGAGTGCAACAGGCTACGTGCTCGAGGGTCACAGCTCCTTCTACTGGCCTGGCTGGGTGTACCAAGATGGCCGACCACTCCGGAGTTAGGCCGAAGCCGTGCCCTTTCCTGAGGCAGCGCTCTGCGGATCACGTTTGTGTGCCGATCCGCACAGGTCGACCCGTTCGGCTAACGGATCGGTCACGATCCGTTGCACCCTCTAGTTCTATTTGATATGGAGGATTTGACTTCTCTTGTCTTCTATCATAGGATTGGTAAACAGAATTAAGCAAAATAGATTTGACAGTTTCTCTGCTTATTAAAACTTTTCTCATTGCCCTCAATACTGCACAATTTAATAACCTTAAGGGCTAATCATATTGATGGTTTAATAACTTGTCATTGCTCAGTGATATATATACATAGTTGCGCTCCTATGTACAATTAGTCCATGTGTAAAGATACTAATGTTGTGCCAGTGGCTCTGTATTATCCTATATCTCATGATGGGAAGTGGCCTTTCCTGCCTAGACAGATCTGCTGTGATGGAGCACAGTTACCATGGTCCCTTAGAAGTGATATTAAGCACAAATGCTGCAGAATGCTGGAGTGTTTAATAAAGCAGAGGCTTTGTTTTTATTTCTCTAGGGCCTGGTAATGGGGCTTCGCGCAGACGTTTGAGATTCTAAGCAGAAGCAGCACATATCAAAGTGAACATCCAGAAACATGATGTTATAGCAGGTAAGCCAATTTTATTCAGGTCAGGGAAGAGAAATAACAATCATACCACTGCTTATGGCTAAATGTATCAAATGCATGTACAGTTTATTCATTTGCAATTACAGTTTATAGCATGTTTTGGTTCCCTCGCCTTAGGCTTGTTATGTTACAAAGAAATAAAATATATATTTGTATCTGGATCAGTGGTTAAAGTTTAGTGAACATAACACAATATAGAATCTTGGCTGCCTAACTTCATGCAATATGTTTTATATGGATCGGGATGCACAGGGCCTTCCAATAAAGCAAGTTATAGGAATGCACTATATTGTTAACTGCATGTTTTGTAACACAGATTTGCCCAACCATAAACACAAAATCTAAATTAGGGTTGTATGTTTCATAATTTTAGGATATTATAAGGCAATCAAATACATAGGCATTCAAGATTCCTTGGTAGGTTTATTGCTTGTCTGACAGATTTATAATATGTAATTTTAGCTTGTGATATACAGTATCTCACAAGTGAGTACACCCCTCACATTTTTGTAAATATTTTATATCTTTTCATGTGACAACACTGAAGAAATGACACTTTTCTACAATGTAAGTAGTGAGTGTACAGGTTAGATCAGCTTGTTCTGTGTGTGTGTGTGTGTGTGTGTGTGTGTGTGTGTGTGCATTTGGTTGCATGTGGTGACCTGGAGGCATCCTTAATGTATACCAGGGGTAGGCAAATTTCGGCCCTCTACCTGTTGCGAAATTACGAGTCTCATCATGCCTCTGGGGGTTATGCTGACTTCCTGAGCAAGCCTTGTAGTGCTTCATGGGGCTTGTAGTTCTGCATTTGCTGGAAAGCTGAAGGTTGCCTGCCCCTGATGTAGCCATCCTTAAAGTGATATTAAACATTTGGTGTTTTTTTTATTAAAATAACAAACCTGTCTATACTTACCTGCTCTGTGCAGTGCTTTGCACAGAGCAGCTCCAATCTTCTGACCCCCCCTTCCCCCCCACTGGTGTTCCCTTCTCTTTGGCTGGTGCTCCCACGGAAAGCCCCTTTCCATTGGGGCAGCTGTGTGTGCTCCCAAGCCCCGCTGCCGGGTCTGTTGACACAGACAGTGGGACTCTGTCCTGCCACTTGCATCACAGCATTTGATTGACAGCAGTAGGAGCCAATGGCTCCTGCTATCAAGCTGCCAAATGAGGAGGGAGAAAGCGGCTGGAGCCGCTGCTCTTGTGCACATTGCTTGATTGGCTCAGGTAAGTATATAGAATTAAAATGCATTAATGTTAAAAACACTAAAGGCTTTAAAACCACTTTAAAAGAATATATCAATTTGCATGATACAGCATCCTTGAAGCTGTATGAAGACAAAAGCTCTTTGCATATGGAGTTATATTAAATGAGGCATACACGGCATCCCACAATATGTGCCTACTGCAGAGATTGGCACTACATTGGTGTGTAAGGGCTGGTTTATACCACAGTTTTTTCTGGATGTATTTCTGTGTGCGTTTTTGATGCATTTCAGTGCATTTTTCACCTTTTTTCCTTTATCTTAGAACATGTGCAATACTGGCACGTTTTTGATTAGTTCCAATGTGGTTTTAATGCATTTTACCATGTTCCAAATGCGTTCCATTGAAAACAAAAGCAACATGTTCTACTTTTGTTGACTGCCCTGGAAAGCACTGTGCGTGTGAACTATGACCATTTGAATCCATGTTCAACACTGCCCATGCTTTTTTGACGAAGAATAAAATTGCATTGGACTGCATCTGGTGTGAACAGCCTAAAGCCATAAAGGGATTTTACACATGGCAAGGTATTTCATGGCTATGTTCTCACTACTTTAACGAGAAATCCTTTCGGTGTCTCCCCTGAATACTTATTTTGTACAGATTTGCATACGCTTTATTGAAGGCTTTTATAGAAATGATGACTAGGGCTGTTAGAGCCATGTTAATTTAAGGCTTTATAACAAAGGTGGCCATTATAGTATTTATCTTTTTCTCTAGTCATCCATTAAATGGAATGTCATTTTATTGGGTGCTGGTTAGACTAGACATTATAAGATGGTAAAATTGAATCGTACAATTGTTTGTTGAAAAGTGATTATGTTCCAACGTAATATTAAATTGTAAGAATAATAAATCATTTATATAACTTGGTAAATCACTGCAACTGTACAATATACTTGTATTTGCTAGGTTGTAACTCCAGTGAATGTCACAGGCATGCCCTTGTGATTTATTATGTTAACAAAATATCAACGTTACAGAAGACCTAGAGGTTTATAGCTTGAAGATAAGAGAATTTTTATAAAGCCCTTTAAATTGGAGAATTTATTTCAAGGCTGAAATCAAGTGGAAATAAAAGCTACATATAAGTCTGCTTAACCCTGGGTTCACACTAGTGCGATGCAGGAACCAGCGCGATTCTAGCGTTGGTTCCCGCATCGTTCCTCTCCCGCAGTCAGTTCACACTGCATTGTGCGAATCGCTGCGGGAGTCATTAACAAAGTTAATGAATGACACCCCTAGTTTAGTTCACAGATCGCAGTGTAGGTCTGATGTCGCAGAGCAAAGTAGGATGAAAGTCATATGACTGTCGTGTAGTATCCGTGTGATCCCGGTCTGAGTAAATAAACCTTAGAGATTTTTAGATCTGCCCCCAAAGGTAGCTCTCGGTGACTTGGACACTGTGGGCAAGATCCACAAAGATGGGACGCCCGCGCGGCGTATGCCATTTACACTACGCCGCTGTAAGCCACAGCGACGTATTACGAATCCTCAATGAAATTCCACTGTAGCTTACGGCGGCGTAGCGTAAATAGGCCGGCGTACGCGGGTGTAATTCAAATTAACTAGTGGGGGGCGTGGTTTAGTATAATTATGAATGACCCGACGCAAACGACGCTTTTTTTACACTGCGCATGCGCCGGCCGTGGACGTACCCTAGTGCGCATGCGTGAAATCACGTCGAAAATGGTCAATGAAAACGACGTGTACATAATATACGCAATTCCCTATTTGCGAACGAGTTACGTAAACGACGTCCAATACGACGCGGTCCCGCCATCCATACTTAACATTGGCTGCGCCTCACTATAGCAGCTTTATCTTTACGCCGTACAGACGCCGGGCGTACGTACGTTCGTGGATCGCCGTGTCTACCTCATTTGCATAGTTAACATGGACACGCCCCTAGCGTCCAGCGTAAATATGCATCTAAGATACGACGGTGTAAGAAACTTACGCAAGTCGTATCTTGGCGCAAGTCTGGCGTATCTTGTTTTCTGGATAGAAAACAATGACACGCCGGCGGGAAATTCGAATTACACCGGTGTATCTATAGATACACCGGCGTAATTCCTTTGTGGATCTGGCCCTGTGTTTTTGTGTCTCTGTCTCAGCGTTTTTGTGTCTCTGTCTCAGCCATACCACTGCTTTTAACCACTTCAGGCCCGCGCTACCGTGGAATGACGGCAACAGCGCGGGTCTGAATATCCAACATGCCGTCATTTGACGGCATCTCCTTTGGCCGTTCCCAGCGCGCGCTATAGAGCGCGCTGCGGGGAAGCCCTGTGTTGTCCGTGTCCCTTGGACACGGCCAATCACAGATCGCGGCGAACGGCCAATCAGAGTGGCTGTTTGCGATGCGATCTGTGGGCGAATGAGAGATGATCTCATAGATCATCTCTCATTGCCGTTTTACACAGAGACAGCGTCCTGTCTCTGGAGAGGAGGAGCCCGATCTTTGTTCCTTCCTACATAGGGACACAGATCGGTCACCCCCCCTCCCCCCACAGTTAGAACACACTTAGGATACACATTTAACCCCTTCCTCACCAACTAGTGTTAACCCCTTCAATGCCAGTCACATTTATACTGTATTTAGTGCATATTTAGAGCACTGATCGCAGTATAAATGTGAATGGCGCCAAAAATGTGTCAAAAGTGTCCGATGTGTCCGCCATAACATCGCAATACCAATAAAAATCGCAGATCGCCGCCATTTCTAGTAAAAAAATAAAATAATAAAAAATAATAATTATCTCCCCTATTTTGTAAGCGCTATAACTTTTGCGCAAACCAGTCGCTTATTGCGTTTTTTTTTTTTTTTTACCAAAAATATGTAGAAGAATACGTATCGCCCTAAACTGAGAAAAAAAAATGTTTTTTTTTTTTTTTAATTGGGATATTTATTATAGCAACAAGTAAAAAATATTGTATTTTTCTTCAAAATTGTCGCTCTTTTTTGTTTATAGCGCAAAAAATAAAAACCGCACAGGCGATCAAATACTACCAAAAGAAAGCTCTACTTGTGGGGAAAAAAAGACGTAAATTTTGTTTGGGAGCCACGTCGCACGACCGCGCAATTGTCAGTTAAAGCGACGCAGTGCCGGAAGCTGAAATTTCACCTGGGCAGGAGGGGGGTGTATGTGCCCAGTAAGCAAGTGGTTAAAGAGAAAGAAAATAACTCCATATTTCACATAACCAGGCCCTCATCCCTGCACAGCTTTGTGAACTATCAAAGTCACATGAGTTGCTCTCCTTCAGTCACAAAACTCTCGATTTTATACCAAGCACCACCTTTTATAAATAGGCTGCGTAGCTGAACAGAGTATAACAGAGCAAATTGTGGCTATAAATTTGCCCCTTTATAGAATCGTCTTCTAGGAGCAGCAAGATATTGGAAATCACTCAAGAATACATACTATTTTCAGCTCGTATAGATATCAGGAAATGATCTGCTGAATATTTCATAGAACTTTACTCATATGTTCTCTACAGTGTAATTGATATGGTTCATAGTCGGGGGGGGGTTTATGAGCATTTGTGTTGCAGACATATTCATCGTGATGATGGGTTCATTAAACTTTACACCAGTACAGCAACAGCTGAAGATATATGTGGCATATTCTGCCATCTATGCCTCCTTAAAATAAGTATTGAACACGTCACCATTTTGCTAGGTAAATATATTTCTAATGGTGTTATTGACATTAAATTTTCACCGCGTCGGTAACAACCAATGTGATCCATACATACAAAGAAACCAAAACAAATGAGATCAGAAATTAAGTTATGTGTAATAAAATGGAATGACACAGGGGAAAGCTATTTAACACATGAAGAAAGGGAGGTCCAAAAAAACCTGGAAAGCCAAGACAGCAGCTGAAATATTTCAGTAATTAGAAAGCAATGCTGCCCCTTGTCAGTGAAAAATGTAATATGGTTCAGTCTCAACTGATGGAGTATAAAAAGGTGTCCCATTACTAAGGTGTCACACAAGAAACATCTCACGATGGTAAAAGCAAAGAGCTCTCAAGACCTTCGCAACATAATTGTTGCAAAACATACTGATGGCATTGGTTATAGAAGGATTTCCAAACTTCTGAATGAGCACTGTTCGGGTCATAATAAGGGAGTGGAAAGAACATCATTTTACCATAAGGCCCCTTTCACATTGAGGCGTTTTTCACGCGGTACAGCTCTAAAAATAGCGCTGCTATACCGCCTGAAAAAACCTGCCCTGTAGTCTTCAACGCGAAAGCCCGAAGGTTAAAGGTTAAAACCTCACCGCTAACGGCCGAATACCGTGGTAAATATGATGGTATAGCAGCGCTAAAAATCGCGCTGCTATATTGCCACCGTGGCTCCCACCGCAATGTGAAAGCAGCCTAACTCAGCCACGACTAGGTGCTCCTCGCAAGATTTCGAACAAAATAATTATCAGAAGAGTTGTCCAAAAGCCAAAGGCCACTTGTGGAGAGCTTCAGAAAGACCTGGAATTAGAAGGGTAATTTTTTTTTTAAAGAAAACAATAAGTAATGCACTTAACCGCCATGGTCTGTTTGAGCGCTCACCATGCAAACCAATCACCTAAATTGAATCCAGTAGAAAGAACTAAAGATAAGAGTTCAAATCTTGAAGGTTCCATGGACCTCTTCTATGGAGTCTGTGTGCAAGAATGGGCCAAATCGCACCTGAGCTATGAATGCGACTAGTTTCTCCATACAGGAGGCATCTTGAAGCTGTCATTACCAACAAAGGATTTTGTAGGAAGTACTTTATTATAAAAAATTCAGTTGGCGTGTTTAATACCTTTTCCCCTGTGTCATTCCATTTTATTACACATAACTTAAAGGGTCACTAAAGGATTTTTTTTTTTTAGCTAAATAGCTTCCTTTACCGCAGTGCTGTTTTCATGTCCTCATTGTTCGTTTTTTGCTTTGATGTTGCTGTAATCCTGCTCTGTTCTGGACATTTCCTGGTTGTCTGTTTTTTTATAACCACAGTACTGAGAGCTTTCTCACTGTGGTCACTAATCAAGGAGGTGTGATTACTCTGTGTAAACTGAAACTAGATTGGGCTGAGGGGTTTTAGACAAACCATCACTGCCCTCTATTGGCTCTCTGGCTCTGTACATCAGAGAGACCGGAAACAGCAGCAAAAACGAAACTAGAACTGTAGGTTGATTATATGTAGAGGTCGACCGATATGGGTTTTTCTATGGCCAATGCCGATGCCGATATTTAGAAATTTGTGCGGCCGATGGACGATATATATAATGCCGATTTTTGCGGCCGATATTTTGGGACGATTTTTTTATTTTTTGATAGGTGCGGGTGGTGCTGTGTTGTGCAGAGGGATGGGTGGTGCTAGGGGCGAGTAGTGCTGCGTTGTGGGGAGGGATGGGTGGTGCTGCGTTGTGGGAAAGGATGGGTGGTGTTGCGTTGTGGGGAGGGATGGGTGGTGCTGCGTTGTGGGGAGGGATGGGTGGTGCTGCGTTGTGGGGAGGGATGGGTGGTGCTGCGTTGTGGGGAGGGATGGGTGGTGCTGCGTTGTGGGGGGGGGATGGGTGGTGCTGCGTTGTGGGGGGGGGATGGGTGGTGCTGCGTTGTGGGGGGGGATGGGTGGTGCTGCGTTGTGGGGGGGGATGGGTGGTGCTGCGTTGTGGGGGGGGGGATGGGTGGTGCTGCATTGTGGGGGGAGGGGATGGGTGGTGCTGCGTCGTGGGGGGGGGGATGGGTGGTGCTGCGTCGTGGGGGGGGGGATGGGTGGTGCTGCGTCGTGGGGGGGGATGGGTGGTGCTGCGTTGTGGGGGGGGATGGGTGGTGCTGCATTGTGGCAATGAAGATGATTGATTTGCAATGCATTGTGAAAATGAATGAGGATGAGAGTTACAGTGTGAAGAGGATCCCCACAATGGTTTCTCAATGCCAGCCTCAGCCAGGTTTCGCTTTAAAAAGACATACAATTAAGTCTGGAGGGGGGGGGGGGCGGGGGCACAGTACAGTAGCACTTACCCTCCATACATGCTGGTATCTATCTGCATGCACCTGATAGGCTAGGTGCATGCTGATGAGATGACCAGCCAATCATTAAACAAGTAAAATGCAAGCAGCCAGCAGGCTTCACCTCAGCAGGAAAGGAAGACAGAGCTAGTGCTGGCCACGATCTCCTGCTGGGGGGAGTTACCATGTCAGGTGGAAGATGCTTGTAAAGGGCCAATGATGGTTTCTCAGACACCTGACTTTCAGTACTTACCAGTGCTCTTGAAGCAATGTATTCTTGAATCCTCCTCCCGCACGGCCACTATAGAGAAGCTAAGGAGAGATTTCACTGGCATTCATCGTACCGCCCCACCCCCTCCCTCTGCATGCTCTATTAGAGAAACAATCATTGGCCCTTTACAAGTATCTAATAGAGCACGCCGAGGGAGGGGGCGGGGCGGTACGATGAATGCCAGTGAAATCTCTCCTTAGCTTCTCTATAGTGGCCGTGCGGGAGGAGGATTCAAGAATACATTGCTTCAAGAGCACTGGTCAGTACTTAAAGTCACGTGGCATATGCTTGTAAAGGGCCAATGATTGTTTATCCAATACAGCAGGGGAGGGAGGGAGAGCACGCCGAGGGAGGGGACGGGGCGGTACTATGCAGTGCCAGTAAAATCTTTCCTTGCTATTGGAGGTGGCCGTGCAGGTGGAGGATTCAGGGACACACGCTGCTGCAGGGCAGGCGGCCATGCCAGCCGGTTTTTGTAATAGTCGCGAATTGGCCGATTTTTTCACAATAATCAGCCGATGCCAATTTCATAAAAACGGCCAAATATCGGTCGACCTCTAATTATATGATTGATTTTTATCTATTTTTAATCATTTTTAAAAGGAATCAGTTAACTATTATGTCTCTATACCCTGTAAACCAGAGGTCCTCAAACTACGGCCCTCCAGTTGTTCAGGAACTACAATTCCCATCATGCCTAGTCATGTCTGTGAATGTCAGAGTTTTACAATGCCTCATGGGACTTGTAGTTCCGCAACAGCTGGAGGGCCGTAGTTTGAAGATCCCTGCTGTAAACGGTCATTTCAGCCCAATTTTTTTTTTTTTCCTTTAGTGACCCTTTAATTTCTGAATGTATTTGTTTTGATTTCTTAATATGTAGGGATTGCATGGGTTGTTACTGATGTGGTGAAAATTTCATGAATGACATGTTCAATACTTATTTTATTCACTGTGTGTGTGTGTGTGTGTGTGTGTGCACACACACAACCAATCAAAGTGGGACACCTCTGCCATATAGTTAATTTCCTTACACCGGATTACATCAGATATGTATAAAAAAATTGGAGATGCAATCTCAGTTTAAAGCGGAGTCCCACCCAAAAATGGAACTTCTGCCTTTTCTAAGACAGGTATTCGCACCCACTTCCGGGCATAGACTCCCGTGGGAGTCACGCCACTCCCCCGCGCTGTCTTCTGGGAAACACCCAGTAAAGAGCGGGGACCAGTTACGTGAGTCACGCATTCGCAGTAGGGAACCGGGCAGTAAAGCCGCAACGCTTCACTTCCTGATTCCCTCACCAAGGATGGCGGTGGCAGCATCTGAGGGACAATCGAATGCTCGGCCTCGGCTGCCAACATCGCGGGCGCGCTGGACAGGTAAGTGTCCATTGTTTTAAAGTCAGCAGCTGCACTATTAGTAGCTGCTGGCTTTTAAAAAAAAAAAATGTAGGTGTACCTCAGCTTTAAGTTGAATTAACCTCCAAAATGACAAATGGCATCTCTCTACTGCCCCCAACTGACAGATACCATTTCCAGTCATATTTTCTATCTGATGGCAGGCTCCAGCATTCAATTCCTTTCTTTCTGAGACCTTGACTTTGCCTGACATGTACAGAGCTACTTTCTCCTGTCAGTGTCACTGCAGCTGTTTAAACTTTAAATCTCTGCCAATTACCATAAGCAGCATCCCACTACCCAGCCACTACCAAGAGACCAGAATTGGACACATTTCTTGTTTAGACTTCTGACACACTGGCCTTCCACTGCTTGGTTGCCAAGCAAGCAGTCCTGTAAGGCAAGCCAAAGATGATGCAATTTTCTTTCCTGCAACCACGGGTTGATTGGAGAATCTCTCTAGCAAAGCTTTTTTGTTGTTCCGGCAGGGGATCTGACATGCTGGTAATCGATGTATTAACTTGGGTACAACTTGGGTACATTCAGTCTGCCAATAGGATAGTTCAACTTTCGGCTGGCCCCTGCTGAACTAGCTGAGAATCAAACTTTTTTTTTTTTCCAGCATTAGTTTCCACTATTGTTTAACCACTTAAGACCCAGACCAAAATGCAGGTAAAGGACCTTGCCCCTTTTTGCGATTCGGCACTGCTTCGTTTTAACTGACAATTGCGCGGTCGTGCGACGTGGCTCCCAAACAAAATTGGCATCCTTTTTTTCCCACAAATAGAGCTTTCTTTTGGTGGTATTTGATCACCTCTGCGGTTTTTATTTTTTGCGCTATTAACAAAAATAGAGCGACAATTTAAAAAAAAATGCAATATTTTTTACTTTTTGCTATAATAAATATCCCCCAAAAATATATAATAAAACATTTTTTTTCCTCAGTTTAGGCCGATACGTATTCTTCTACGTATTTTTGGTTAAAAAAATCGTAATAAGCGTTTATCGGTTGGTTTTCGCAAAATTTATAGCGTTTACAAAATAAGGGATAGTTTTATTGCATTTTCATTAATTATTTTTTTTTTTACTACTAATAGCGGCGATCAGCAATTTTTTTCGTGACTGCGACAATATGGTGGACACTTCGGACAATTTTGACACATTTTTGGGACAATTGTCATTTTCACAGCAAAAAATGCATTTAAATTGCATTGTTTACTGTGGAAATGACAGCTGCAGTTTGGGAGTTAACCACAGGTGGCGCTGTAGGGGATGTGTGACCTAATGTGTTTGTTTACAACTGTAGGGGGGTGTGGCTGTAGGTGTGAAGTCATCGATCGCGTCCCCCTATTACAGGGATGACGCGATCGATGCTGCAGCCACAGAGAAGCACGGGGAAGCCGTGTGTACACACGGCTCTCCTAAGTTCTTCCGTTTCAGGGACGGATCGCCGCACTCCAGCGGCGATCGGGTCCGCGAATCCCGCGGTCCCGGAGCTTCGGACCGGGGCGGGCGCCCACGACCCACGGCTGGGTACTAAAATCAACGTGTATATATACGTTGATGTGCCCAGCCGTGCCATTCTGCCGACGTAAATGTGCAGTAGGCGGTCCTTAAGTGGTTAAGAGCAGTACTGCATCATCAATGTTAAACAACGACCTCGTATTAAAGACATGAGCGACCACACACTCGTAAACATTATGTAGTTATGAAAAGAACGGTACAGTGTTTTGCCAGTTGTCTGTCCAGAACAATTTTATATCAAAGTTCTTTTATCTTTTGTGTTTGCAATGTGGTTTAGCAGGCTAGAATTTGCAATTCTGATGCTTTCTATAGTTAAAACTCCCTGTTATAAGGACTGATGTCAAGTTCTCTTTGCATTTTTGCATGGTCTATCATTCACAGCATTCCTACAGGTTTCTGGCTGTTATAAATTTCATACAGTTGTCTGTATCTTTGGTACCTCGGCATTCTTTGATTTACATACCGCTTTCTTTTCTCTCCCATCCTACGCAGAAAGAGTATTGTACCATGCTAGCCAGGAAAAATATGTAGGTAAAAAGCAACCTGAAAGATTGGGCAAAGGGAAACTTTTTCATGAATTAAAAAATAATGCATACGTCGGTTCTGTATTCATCATCAAGCTAAGCTAACAGTATAGTAACTGGGTGAAATGCCATATTTGCCGGCGTATAAGACTGGGCGTATTAGACGATCCCCTAATTTTCCAGCTAAAATGTTGGTTTCGGGACATACACACCGTATAAGACGACCCCCTTCTTACTAGTCATGCCCCACCTCACTGTGCCACCATTGCATGCCTGACTGTGCCACCATTGCATGCCTGACTGTGCCACCATTGCATGCCTGACTGTGCCACCATTGCATGCCTGACTGTGCCACCATTGCATGCCTGACTGTGCCACCATTGCATGCCTGACTGTGCCACCATTGCATGCCTGACTGTGCCACCATTGCATGCCTGACTGTGCCACCATTGCATGCCTGACTGTGCCACCATTGCATGCCTGACTGTGCCACCATTGCATGCCTGACTGTGCCACCATTGCATGCCTGACTGTGCCACCATTGCATGCCTGACTGTGCCACCATTGCATGCCTGACTGTGCCACCATTGCATGCCTGACTGTGCCACCATTGCATGCCTGACTGTGCCACCATTGCATGCCTGACTGTGCCACCATTGCATGCCTGACTGTGCCACCATTGCATGCCTGACTGCATGTTAGGTTACCGGCGTATAAGACGACCCCCAACTTTTAAGAAGAATTTCATGGGTTAAAAAGTCGTCTTATACGCCGGAAAATATGGTACTTTCCCTTCTTATGAAGATGCTTTCCCAGGTTGGTTTCAGTTGGGTACTTTCTCATGGGATTCCTGCATTTTTTCACGGCACATTTACAGATCATGTAAAGAGGTTATACAGTATGCCCTCGGCTTGCCATTTTGGACTCTGCTTTCATAGTTCAAACCCTCTTAACATTTTTTAATTATACGCGTCTTTGTTGTTCTGAGAAGGCTTTCCAAAGGTTTTGCTAGCTCTGTGGGATTTTGTAACTGGCATTCCAATTCATCCCAAAGGTGTTCTGTAGGATTGAGGTTGGACTGTTATGTGGTGATTTTAGATACTAGAGGTGCTCAGCGGGGACATTGACCACAGATTTGATTTGGAGTAATCCGCTTCTTAAAGCAAAATTAATCCAGCCAGTTTATACTTTGTTCCTTGCCTGTATATTGCCTTTTTTACAGGTTGTTTGCATAATCTGTGCCTACTACTACCAGTTTATATTTTATTGCCCTGTCCATTTTTAGCATCTCCGTAACTTTCCACAGATTCTATCTGCAATGAATAGTGGTATGGATCATGAACTGTGTTGGTTTTGGCAGTATGAAGCTTCTGTCTCCTGCTGCTGTCCTTAATAAAACATTTGTCTCTCCTTTAAGTCCCTCCTGCCTTCAGCATTCCCAATTCCCATATGCCCCATCTAATAATATTGAACTTTCAATATTCATTTCCCTTGCTTGTCAGAATTAAGTTGTTAGAGCGCATTTTTGAGGTTGGTTTATTGCTCTTTAATGGCTGTTATAGAGTTATCCTGGGACATCCTCAATGGAAGCTTTCTATGCTAGAATGTGGAACTAAAATAATACTGCGCTATATCCCACTAGACAGCAAACATTCTTTAGCATAAAAATAGTGCTGTACCCTTTTAGGTGGTCCTTTTTTGTTTTCACAGCGATTTAGTTGTTTTGGTCCTGAAAGAAATGTGACTTGTCAAAGGAAGCCATGTTCCTAACAGCAGTTTGGTTCTGGAAAGAGTCCTTGTTTTTTTCCATGTTTTAATAATAATAAAAATAAAATAGGAAAATGTGCTCTTGCACAATACTGCCAGAGGTTTAAAGAGGTTGTAACCTTAAGAGTCGGTTCACACTGGGGCGACACGACTTCCAGCGCGACTTTCAGAGGCGACTCAGACACGACTTGAGCATGAACCACAGGTCGATCTGGGGAGATTTACAACACGACTTGAAGTCATCTCCAAGACAGGAGACATTCCAGTGGCCAATAAAACAACAATTAGCTCTGGGAGAGGGAGGGGGAGGGAGAGGTTTGCCTAAGAAATGTATGTTATCTTATCTGGAAAGTAGCTAGTGATCAGACTTCTGAGGGGACAAGTCGGATTGAAGTCGTACAGGAACCTTTTCTGAAGTTGGAGCGACATGAGTAGTGTGTAATAACACCGCTCCCATTCACTAACATTGTTTTTCTCTACAGCGCGACTTGGGACGACTTGAGGCGACCTCAAGTCGGATCCCAAGTCGCCCCGGTGTGAACTGACTCTTAACCACTTAAGACCCGGACACATATGCTGCTAAATGACCCAAGGTGTCTTTACAATTCGGCGCTGCGTCGCTTTAACAGACAATTGCGCGGTCGTGCGACGTGGCTCCCGAAAACAAAATTTGCATCCTTTTCTTCCCACAAATAGAGCTTACTTTTGGTGGTATTTGATCGCCTCTGCGATTTTTATTTTTTGCGCTATAAACTAAAATAGAGTGACAATTTTGAAAAAAATCACAATTTTTTACTTTTTGTTATAAAAAAAATCAAACTAAATTTTAGTAAAACATTTAGACCAAAATTAATTCAGCCACATGTCTTTACTAAAAAAAAAAAAAATCGCAATAAAAAAAAAAAATGGCTACCTAGCGGGAACAACGACACTAATACAGCGATCAGAAAAATGATCGCTTAGTGACGCTGGCAATAGGGAGTGAAAGGGTTAACTAGGGCAGTGATCAGGGGGTTAAAACTTTATTAGGGGGGGTACGGGGGCTAGCGTGAACCTAACACTAACTAACTTTCACACTGCCTGTCACACTGACACTAAATGCAGTGATTAGATCACTGCATTCAGTGACACTGTGACAGGGGGGGGGGGTGATCACAAGGGGTTAATGTGCCTATGTGTCTGTGTGTCAGTGTTGTGTTGGTGCACACTTACTGTGGATGTCTTCTCTCATCAGCAGCGGTGGGAAACCCCGCTGCGATGAGAGATGACATAATTTCCTCCTCCTGTCTAAGCACAGGAGGAGGAAGTGACTCGAAGGGGGAGCGCTCCCATTGGCTGGGAGCGATCGCAGGGGGGGGAACGGACATCCGCCTGCTCGTCGGCGATCGCTCCCAGAGCCAGGGGGACCTCCGCACGCCGCGGAGGGGGTCCCGATAGGACCCCCGAACCGCACAAAGGCGAGGACGTAAATATACGCCCTTGTACCTGTTCGAGCCATGTTGTGGACGTACATAGGCGTGCGGCGGTCCTTAAGTGGTTAAAGAAAAAAACAATCCTGCTCCTTTTTAAAGCATGTTAAACAGCCTAGTGCTTGTGCTTTGCAATGTGTCCCTTTCTATGCTGTAAAATACCTGGTTGATCCCGCCTGTTCCTGTGTCTCCCTATGACCATGGTAATCATGGCTGCTGATCGATGATACTGTGGTAGATTTTATGTGCCTCCATCTTGCTGGGTCTCTCCTCTCTCCCTGCCTGTCAATTCCTAGTGTGTGATCTCCAAGCCTGCCCCTCCCCTGCTGCTACTATTTTGTCTGGCAGTAAAGTCAGAGTACTATTACTGCCAGCCTCTCTGTTATAACAGGGTATAAGACACAGTGTCAATGTTTTTTTTTTTTTTTTTGCCACTGTGTGATCATTTGACCTCCCGCCATTCTTCTTTCCCGATCTAAGGACTACAGTGGGAGGGGCTAAGCGGACAGGACAGCGGTAACATGACCTCCAGGGTGATGTCAGAGGGGAATCTTAGCCCCTCCCCCTGTGTTGCTTAAATTTGGGGAGAAGAGCGACGAGAGGTCACGTGATTGCACAGTGGTGTGCTGAAATAAGGCATTTGGCAGCATCATTTAAAAACATTGACACTGTGTATTATACCTTGTTATAACAGAGGGGCTGGCAGTAATGGTAAAGCTGACTTTACAACCAGTTTAATGATTAAGCTACTACCATGTTAATTTAAAAGTGTGGTAAAGGACCCAAAACTTGGCAATTGTGCGATGGAGTACTATTTTTGTCACGCTGTTCATGTACAAAGCGTTTGGAATGGATTAACAGATTATTAAAAATTAGGTTGCAAAAAAATGAGCGACTCACCACTGCCCATTACTTTGCTCTTCGTATCTCACACACTTCCATGTGTTAAATTCTTGGCTCCCTGTTGCACACTGTGCTTCTCTCCCCCCAGCCCCTCCTTTATTACCGGGCACAGTAGGGATAGACATAGGGATCAGCAGAGGGAACCACAGCACACAGCCAGGAGACAGAGGTGGCTTACACTGCTGGAAGTGAAGAGTGTAAAGGTTCTTCAGGTGACCATAGTCCTCCTGCACAGATCAAAGATTACAGGAAGATGTTGGTGGGACAGAGGAGTCCTTTTCCCCAATTGTGTTACTTTTAAAGAAGACCTCTGTGCTGATCTTGATTGTTTGAAATGCCCTGGATGTGTCTAGTTGGCTAACTCCAAGGAGGGGTTCCTGTCATTTCCTTCATTCTGCAATTTATAACTGTGACAAGAGATATTGTGGAAAAGTGTCCGTTCTTGCACAAGGTCCAGTAATTGTTCACATTTTTACCTAGAACTCATTGGCAACACTGACGCCACAGTGTCTTCATTGTATGCAGTGATCTTTTTGGGTAGAGGTCTACAAATGGCGGTTTGTAAAATGGTTACATAAACAATATTATTAGGATTCTGAGGACATAAATATGGGAGGTGCCATTGCTGTTTTAGTTTTTCAGGCTTCAGGCTCCAGCACTGTCACCCCGATCCTAGCTTTACTACCAAAATAGTCATTGACCTGGCACAAGCATGTGTTTACTAAAAGCTTTGTCCATGGATCAGGTCTGGTCAGGTTAGTGAATTATGAGATAGATAAGATTGGACAGTCCCCAGCGCCTGCACCTTTTAACATGTCAGCAGTAGCGGTTTCTGCATTTTAATCCTCACAGGGATCTTCTACTTCTAGTGTAGAATGGACATCCATATAACTCGACACTAGAGCAAGCTATTCCCACCATACGTAATTTTTGAAATTATCTTTTCTTCAATAAAAAAATACTGTAAATTCCTTCCTATTGAAATAATAACATGGGTCCAATCCTTTACTTACGGCACTAATAAAAGTGCTTGTATTGCTGTTTGTGTCTCTACTGAAGATATTCTCCTCAATTGTCATCTAATGGCACAACAAAAATATAGACTAATCTCTGTAATGGGAATACAAAAAACAATAAGTCCTCGTGCCATGGACAAAAAACAAAAAAAACGCTGCTTTTAAAGGTATTTTTGTCTGTCTCTCAATCTTGGCCTATGTATCCATGCACACTTAGGTGTTTACAGGTGTGTAGGCTGGCCATACATTATACAATTTTCTTGTTCAATTCCCTTTAGATTTACATTCAACTATGTAGTGCAAGGGCCTGCCTGATTCCATACAAATTGAAAGTGTTCAGATTTGATCTCATATTATGTTTTTGGTAAAGCTAAAGGAAAATTGTATAAGAGAATTGTATAATGTATGGCCAGCCTAATGCTTCGTGCACACGACCAGTTTTCCCGTCGGGAAAACTGCCATGACAGCTTTTGGCTGGGAAAACTGGCCGTGTGTATGCTCCATTGCAGTCTTCTCGACAGGAAAACCGCCGGGAAAATGAGAACATGTTCTCTTTTTTTTTTCCTGCTGCGATTCCTGTCGGTCTTTTTCTTGGCAGTTTCCCTATGGGAAACACTGCGGTGGAGCATACACACGGCCGAGTTTCCCGGCCAAAGATTTCATGGCAGTTCTCCTGCCAGGAAAACCAGCCGTGTGTAGGGGGAAAAACCTGCCGAGCAGGTTCTCGGCTTTTTCCTTGGGTTTCCCGGCGGTAAAAATTCCCCCGGGAAACCCGTACGAGTTCATTAGAGGCCGGCACTGCATTCAGGAATGGAGTGTTTCAGCAGGAAAATTACCCGATTCACCTAAACGCTAGGCACTTTTAGTGCTTGGGAGTTTGTTCATTTCAGTGGCCACAATGTTTTCATATTATGGCCAGTGGAATTAATGAACGCCCAAAGGCTTGACGCACCTCAACACATTAGCAAAGCGCAGCTTTAGGCACAATTGTTTACACCGGCATTCAGAAGAGCGAGGTAATCGCCTAGCGTGCATGAGGCCTATGAAAGAGGGTCTGGACAAAGAATCCCCTGGGAAAAAAGGATTATGTGGGCCCACAATGTACAGCGTAAATAAATCTATTAAAAGCAATAATACAGTTTTATTGTTAAAAAGAGAAAATCAATGCATGGCTGGTATGGCAGCTAACACACACACACACACACACACACACACACACACACACACACACACACTAGTAGGGAACAATACATGGATACACAAGATGTACATATATGGTTGGCCTCCTAGTGAGTGAGCATAGCCGCTAAATGCACAAGACCCCTCTTCTATGTTTTGTTCCCTACTGGTGTTTTAGCTGCCATACCAGCCTTGCATTGCTTTTCTCATGGCCATACATGATCCTGAGCATGCGCACTGGGTTACGTCCATGGACGGCGCATGCGCCGTTCGTTCGGCCATGCATCTACATGGGGTCACGCTTCATTATCACACAACACGCCCCCACCTACCCAACTTTGAAATACACGGGCTTACACCGGCCCATTTACGCTATGCCGCCGTAACTTAGGGCGCAAGTTGTTTCTGAATACGGTACTCGCCTCTCTTATCTCAAATGCGCTATGCCCACCGAAAGATACGCCAGTCTTTCTGAATTCCGGCCACTGTATTTAAGCATATAAGCATATGTCCGCTTGCCCCCTTTTCACTCTATCATTACTGTGCAGGAGTGAGGGGTGTAGCAAGATGGCGGGGCGGGAATGAGCGGTGAATTCTGGGAGCTCTGCATTGGCGGCAACAAGGAAGTGCTTGTGGGCTTTTCATGCCCACAAGCAAAATGGAAACGGCGCTACTAAGAGAATAAAAGTTAACATTCCAGACAAAATTATAAAGCGGATGAAAAAACCCCACCAGTGAGTAGTCTCTTGATACGCCTTAAATAATTGAATGCAAAAAAAAAAAGACTGGCCGCGGGAGATCCGCTTTAATCACTCGAGGGTCATGGGAGGATTAATCTCTGCAAGTAACATGAATCGTATGGCAACCAATCAGAAATTCTAATATGACTACAGTAACCTTAAATCAAGTTGCCAGAGGTTACTGCGCATTGGACATAAATATCGATTTTCAGAGCCGCACTAAACAAGTCTGCAAGCATCGGTTATTCCAAATATTTTCACATGCTCTTCTTGCTCCAGTGGTCTGTTTGTGGCCTTTTTAATTTTGTTTTTAATTAAAATGTCATTGTGCCATTGCTATAGAACTATGAATGCCCTTTTGTTTACTTGGTCACAGAGGTTTCCTCCTAATAAGATATTGTAGATCTGGTCACAAAACATTCTAAGGCATACGTAGTATTTATGATGATGTGCCTCAGTGACACTTCTTGCCTTTAGCAAACAGTGACAGTTGGGTCACCTCTTAGCATATTCTTATAAATATTCAAAATGGTTTGCTGCTAACAAAAGCTGTAAAGTATGTGAGACTTTTCTTAACAAAGGTCTTTATGAACACAGGGTTCCCATGAATCTATTCCATGGTATGATATTAGGAGGTCATGTTTTGTTACTATTGGAATTGAGCCAGAATATTCATACTTCTGTCATAAAAAATAAAACGCAAGATAAATATCTTTGTCATGATGCTCAAGTTAGGTTGTGATCCTTTCTGCGGGGAACAAACAGTGAATATTAATCACATGCATTTATTTAGTGACCTAGAAAACAAAATATGACTCAGACATTCCTTTATTGCATGGAGTGCTTTTGTCTGTGTTAATTGTTCTGCAAGAACTACCCAAAATAAGCTTTGGACCAAAGGGGGGTGGGGGGTGAGGGTTGTCCTTGGCAATCTGTAAGGTTATTCCAAAGTGGTTTGCACACAGAAAAAAATCAGTCTTTGTAAACCCAACAGCAAATGTTCCTTATTAGTGGGAATGCTTTAATAAGCATTCCCAGTATTGTTATTCGTTTTTTATTATTAGTGGGAATGCTTTAATAAGCATTCCCAGTATTGTTATTCGTTTTTTATTATTCTTAATTTTTAATTTTAATTTTATCCTTTATTCCGTACGTTTTTTGGCTCTGCGTAACTTCGCCATACTTTCAGCGATTGAGACCATTCAACTTTTAAAATGTTCATCTCATTCAGCTAACGATGGGACTTCTTCAAGTTTTTTTGTGCTATTTATACTTTTTAAAATATTAAGCTTTTAGTCGCTTTTTTTTAACATTGAAGTCAATGAGAACATGCTTATTCCTGCTTAAAAACGTACCCGATTCAAAATGTATCTCCTCCTTCATACTTTCACTGACAGACACCAAACAAACTTTACCACGGTCACAAAATATTCAGCTATCCGGCTATGACTTTTCAGATTGAAATCTTTTATAGTTTTTGTGAAAAAGCAATTTACGTTTAGTGATTTTTTCAGAAAATTTTATCGATTACACTGCGTGTCTATGGACCTGGCTTAGAGTGTGTCATGTGACCTTTAGAGTGTGAGTTTTGAAAAGAATCGTATTATCTATAAAAAAGGGGGAACAAATTGCTCTCACGCCCACAAGATCTACTTGTCATACACAATTTATATATCAAATGGAAGGTATTTTTGTCTGCTTTCAGGCGATGTGATCAGTTTTGTGATGCGCATTTTACTTTTCGTTGCTGGAGCTTCTAAAGGACAAGAGTTCCAAATTTTTCCCCATAGACCTTCATTATAACGCGCTTTTAAAATTTGTTAGTAAGACACACAAAGATACTCTTTTCTAAATCGCTGACATGGCCACATTTTTGAGTTTATCAACATAAATTTCATATCGATGCGTTCACAAGGGTCTTGTCTTTTATACGGTGAAGTCGCTGTATCGATCGCATGTACGGTTGTGGATTTATTAAGGTTTGTTTGAAGGGTTAGGTAACTCATTTGGTCTGTGAATACAGGTGTTTGTCATGGTAATTCTTTCCCTAAATAGCTTCCTTCACCTCAGTGCAATTATCCCCCTCACACACCTGGGGGAGGGGAGAAAACCTCTTGAGGGGGGAGGGGAGAAAACCTCTTGAGGGGGGAGGGGCGACCAGGACACTCTCTACTTGCAGATAAGAGAAAGGAGCTGTGTGTTAGTGGGCGTCCTGCTCACCCCCTCCCCCCTCAAGAGGCTTTCTCCACACCACCTCTCCTGTCACTGGGCAGTCATATAAGGTCAGGTCTGGACTCGCCTTTGGATTCTCCTCAGCCTTCCTTCTGGATCTATTAAACTTCTCTCAGTCCATATTCTATTCTACCTCAGTAACTACTTTAAAGGACTAAAAAAGTAAAAAAAAAAAATATGAAACACATAATCAGTGGGAAGAATGTCCCTTACATTGGTGGTCAGTGAGAAGAATTTCCCTTACATTGGTGGTCAGTGGAAGAATGTTCCTTACATTGGTGGTCAGTGGGAAGAATCTCCCTTACATTGGTGGTCAGTGAGAATAATCTCCCTTACATTGGTGGTCAGTGGGACGAATGCTCCTAACATTGGTGGTCAGTGGGACGGATGTCCCTTACATTGGTGGTCAGTGGGAAGAATGTCCCTTACATTGGTGGTCAGTGGGAAGAATGTCCCTTACATTGGTGGTCAGTGGGAAGAATGTCCCTTACATTGGTGGTCAGTGGGAAGAATGTCCCTTACATTGGTGGTCAGTGGGAAGAATGTCCCTTACATTGGTGGTCAGTGGGAAGAATGTCCCTTACATTGGTGGTCAGTGGGAAGAATGTCCCTTACATTGGTGGTCAGTGGGAAGAATGTCCCTTACATTGGTGGTCAGTGGGAAGAATGTCCCTTACATTGGTGGTCAGTGGGAAGAATGTCCCTTACATTGGTGGTCAGTGGGAAGAATGTCCCTTACATTGGTGGTCAGTGGGAAGAATGTCCCTTTACATTGGTGATCAGTGAGAAGAATGTCCCTTACATTAGTGATTAGTGGGAAGAATGTCCCTTACATTGGTGGTCAGTGGGAAGGATCTCCCTTACATTGGTGGTCAGTGGGAAGAATGTCCCTTACATTGGTGGTCAGTGAGAAGAATGTCCCTTGCATTGGTGGTCAGAGAGAAGAATCTCCCTTGCATTGGTGATCAGTGTGAAGAATGTCCCTTACGTTGGTGGTCAGTGAGAAAAATGTCCCTTACATTGGTGGTCAGTGAGAAGAATATTCCTTACATTGGTGATCAGTGGGAAGAATGTCCCTTACATTGGTGATCAGTGGGAAGAATGTCCCTTACATTGGTGATCAGTGAGAAGAATGTCCCTTACATATGTGGTCAGTGAGAAGAATGTCCCTTGCATTGGTGATCAGTGAGAAGAATGTCCCTTACATTGGTGGTCAGTGGGAAGAATGTCCCTTACATTGGTGATCAGTGAGAAGAATGTCCCTTACGTTGGTGGTCAGTGAGAAAAATGTCCCTTACATTGGTGGTCAGTGAGAAGAATATTCCTTACATTGGTGATCAGTGGGAAGAATGTCCCTTACATTGGTGATCAGTGGGAAGAATGTCCCTTACATTGGTGATCAGTGGGAAGAATGTCCCTTACATTGGTGGTCAGTGAGAATAATGTCCCTTACATTGGTGGTCAGTGAGAATAATGTCCCTTACATTGGTGGTCAGTGAGAAGAATATTCCTTACATTGGTGATCAGTGGGAAGAATGTCCCTTACATTGGTGATCAGTGGGAAGAATGTCCCTTACATTGGTGATCAGTGGGAAGAATGTCCCTTACATTGGTGGTCAGTGAGAATAATGTCCCTTACATTGGTTGTCAGTGAGAAGAATGTCCCTTTACATTGGTGATCATTAAGAAGAATGTCCCTTACATTGGTGGTCAGTGGGAATAATGTGCCTTACATTGGTGGTCAGTGGGAATAATGTGCCTTACATTGGTGGTCAGTGGGAAGAATGTTCCTTATATTGGAATTCAGTGGGAAAAAAGTCCCTTACATTGGTGGTCAGTGGGAAGAATGTTCCTTATATTGGAATTCAGTGGGAAGAATGTCCCTTACATTGGTATTCAGTGGGAAGAATGTCCCTTACATTGGTGGTCAGTGAGAAGAATGTCCCTTACATTGGTGGTCAGTGAGAATAATGTCCCTTACATTGATTGTCAGTGAGAAGAATGTCCCTTTACATTGGTGATCATTGAGAAGAATGTCCCTTACATTGGTGGTCAGTAGGAATAATGTGCCTTACATTGGTGGTCAGTGGGAATAATGTGCCTTACATTGGTGGTCAGTGGGAAGAATGTTCCTTACATTAGAATTCAGTGGGAAGAAAGTCCCTTACATTGGTGGTCAGTGGGAAGAATGCTCCTTACATTGGTCTTAACTTCGATAGGGTCTCCTATCTATACAGTGTGGGGCTGGTCTCCACCACCCACAAAATAAACAACAACGCAAACCTTTTTCTTGCAATGTCTTTAGAGAGCTCCTCACACTCAGGTTCCCTCCTCAGTGTCCCAAAACCAGAGAGCTCCCGTCTGATCTCTTCCTGGTTGTTTTTAAGGTCCACCTGACATTGAACTCCAGTGGACCCAAATATCCGGACCGGAACACAAGAGGCCGTAAAACCCGGCCCGGATTCCGGTTCAGCTTCTCAAAATAGAACGTATGCGTGGTGAAATATATCTATGGTCAAGTATCTCAGCTCGCATACCGTCACAACATTTAAAATCAAAATCAAAGGATGAGGTAAGTAAAGGAGGACTGCACTAAGGTAAAGGAAGTTATTTAGGGAAAATGATTTTACCTTTACAACACCTTTAATGATTAAAGAGAGGCTTTATAAGTACTGAAGGAACACTGCTTGTATGTCCTAAAGATATTATAGTGGTTATGGTGAATGGGATTTGTGCGGGCTTAGCAATTCAGCTATTCAGCATTCCCACGTATTTTCCTCAGGAAATGCATTTTCTAGTTCTTATTATGTCTTAATTTTATTCCGTACGTTTTTTGGCTCTGCGTAACTTCGCCATACTTTCAGCGATTGAGACCATTCAACTTGTAAAATGTTCATCTCATTCAGCTAACGATGGAACTTCTTCAAGTTTTTTTGTGCTATTTATATTTTTTAAAATATTAAGCTTTTAGTCGCTTTTTTTTAACATTGAAGTCAATGAGAACATGCTTATTCCTGCTTAAAAACGTACGTGATTCAAAATGTAACTCCTCCTTCATACTTTCACTGACAGACACCAAACAAACTTTACCACGGTCACAAAATATTCAGCTATCCGGCTATGACTTTTCAGATTGAAATCTTTTATAGTTTTTGTGAAAAAGCAATTTACGTTTAGTGATTTTTTCAGAAAATTTTATCGATTACACTGCGTGTCTATGGAGCTGGCTTAGAGTGTGTCATGTGACCTTTAGAGTGTGAGTTTTGAAAAGAATCGTATTATCTATAAAAAAGGGGGAACAAATTGCTCTCACGCCCACAAGATCTACTTGTCATACACAATTTATATATCAAATGGAAGGTATTTTTGTCTGCTTTCAGGCAATGTGATCAGTTTTGTGATGCGCATTTTACTTTTCGTTGCTGGAGCTTCGAAAGGACAAGAGTTCCAACATTTCTCCCATAGGCCTTCATTATAAACGTCATTTAATTTTTGCCAATAAAATGCACAACGACACTCTTTTCTAAATCGCTGACATGGCCACATTTTTAAGTTTATCAACATAAATTTCATATCGATGCGTTCACAAGGGTCTTGTCTTTTATACGGTGAAGTCGCTGTATCGATCGCATGTACAGTTGTGGATTTATTAAGGTTTGTTTGAAGGGTTATTTCACTTATTTTGTGTGTAGATAAAAAGCGTTTGTAATGGTAATTCTTTCCCTAAATAGCTTCCTTTACCTCAGTGCAATATTCCCCTCACACACCTGGGGGGAGGGGAGAAAACCTCTTGAGGGGTAGGGGCGACCAGGACACTCTCTACTTTGCAGATAAAGGAGCTGTGGGTTAGTGGGCGTCCTGCTCACCCCCTCAAGAGGCTTTCTTCACACCAGGGAAAAAGCCTTGCACTACTGTGTGGAGTTACAGACAGAAGAACAGGAAGTGAGGGTTTTTCAGAAGAAATAAGGACATTTAAAAGCAAAATCAAAGGATGAGATAAGTAAAGGAGGACTGCACTAAGGTAAAGGAAGCTATTTAGGGAAAATTATTTTACCTTTACAACACCTTTAATGATCAGAGAGGCTTTATAAGTACTGAAGGAACACTGCTTGTATGTCCTAAAGATAGTGTAGTGGTTATGGTGAATGGCATTTGAGCGGGCTTAGCAATTCAGCATTCCCACGTATTTTCCTCAGGAAATGCATTTTCTAGTTTGCTTCTGTTTTATGGACAAGTTCACTTTTAATTATTATTTTTTTTTTTTTTAAATAACCTCCCTCATTTGTGTCTTTGCACGGGTTGTCTGGTACTGGATTTTTTCATGGCTGGAATGGGGATAACATGGGAAGCATCCACCATCTCAAGAAGTAAGTGCCTTGGGGTGAAGGGAGGTGGTACATACATTTTCTGTCCAGCCTGCAGGTTGCACAGCCCAAATGGACAGATCTCTTGCTGTGCATTATGACAGCCCATCCCGCTAGCTGTCAGAATTTCCAAACGGTGCCTGCATTTGATTGGATGCAGGCGGTGTTCAGCCAACAATTTTCCATCGGCTCTTTCAATTTTTCAATGGAATGTAAGGTTGGAGGTGACTGTAAGGTAGGCGGTGAACTGGTGGGTTCATCAAGAACAGGAAGAAATGCTTGACCAACTTTAGCATAGTTAAGGGGGCTTGGGAGGGAGGCTTTAGTGGTTTAGTAGAACAGTAAATCATTCTTTAACAAATCCTTGAAAGTGTTTTTTTTTTTTTCTGTTTCATGATTGCCAGATCCATTTTGATCCTTTTAGCTCTTAATATGTTGTGCTGCCTGCCTTTGCTGCACTGTTCCTTTAACCACTTGCCCACCGGGTTTGTTTTTCAGATTCGGTGTTTACGAGACTAAAACTGTTTTTTTTGCTAGAAAATTACTTAAACCCCCCAAACATTATATATTTTTTTTTTTCTAACACCCTAGAGAATAAAATGGCAGTCATTGCAATACTTTTTGTCACACCGTATTTGCGCAGCGGTCTTACAAGCGCACTTTTTTTGAAAAAAAAAACACTTTTTTGAATAAAAAAATAAGACAACAATAAATTTGGCCCAATTTTTTTATATATTGTGATAGATAATGTTACGCCGAGTAAAATGATACCCAACATGTCACACTTAAAAATTGCGCCCGCTCGTGGCATGGCGTCAAACTTTTACCCTTAAAAATCTCGATAGGCAACGTTTAAAAAATTCTACAGGTTGCATTTTTGAGATACAGAGGAGGTCTAGGGCTAGAATTATTGCTCTCGCTCTAACGATCGCGGCGATATCTCACTTGTGTGGTTTGAACACCGTTTTCATATGCGGGCGCTACTCGCGTATGCGTTCGCTTCTGCGCGCGAGCTCGTCGGGACGGGGCGTTTTACATTTTTTTTTTTTTGTTTTCTTATTTATTTTTAATTAGTTTATAATTTTATACATCGAAATAAATTAAAAAAAAAAAATTATCACTTTTATTCCTATTACAAGGAATGTAAACATCCCTTGTAATAGAAAAAAGCATGACAGGTCCTCTTAAATATGAGATCTGGGGTCAAAAAGACCTCAGATCTCATATTTAGGCTTAAATGCAAAAAAAGAAAAAAAAAAAAAAAAATGTCATTTTTCAAATTTCAGAAAAAAAAAATGTTTCTTTAAGACGCTGGGCGGAAGTGACGTTTTGACGTCACTTCCGCCCAGCAGAGCTGTGGGGGACGGGTGGGGGCGATTTTTCCCTCACTCGTATCCCAACACAGCCAGCAAGAGGACCCGATCGCCTCCGCCGTTACCGACGGCTCCGGTAAGCGGCGGAGAGCGGCGGGAGGGGGGGGGGCCCTCTCCCGCCACCGATAACGGCGATCTTGCGGCGAATCCGCCGCTGGGACCGCCATTATCGTGTACAGCACTGCCCATGGAAAAGATGGATATCTCGGTTGTGGCAGCAGCTGCTGCCGTTACCGAGATATCCATCTTTAAAGTCATGACGTATTTTGACTATGACACCATGGGCAAGTGGTTAAGCAGACAGAATCGGTACAAACACTGGCAGCCTATCTATTTACTGGGAACTAGTGACATCAGTTACAGTCACTTTTGGGAAATATGTGAATATTAAAATTGTCTATTATAATAATGTGTTTTAGTAATTACTTTATATCCTGAAAAGTACACTCTGAAAGCAGGCATTTTGTATGAAATCCCATTCTAAACAGTTGTGTAATCAAGTGTAAAGTAATTAAGTCTGGAAGAAGAAAATGCATTATGGACAATTACAAATGAAATTATACTCTGTATCAGTACTGAGTAATGTGCAGTAAGCATATCCTATTTAGTGGTTTAAATGAAGATTGCATTGGCTAGTCCTGGGCACATGGAGTAATTGTATTTGATTGGATGTAGTCTAAGGCTAGCATTACACAGGCCATTTTTTTTTTACGGAAATACAACCACTATTTAAAGTAGAATTCCTGTTAAATTCCAACTAAGCCTAAACCTACTCCCATTCTAGGACTATTCTAACTACCTCGTGAAAGATGTGTAGACTTGACTATGCTTCGGTACGCAGCTTCAGTATAAAGGAAGAACAACTTATTTCCTATAGTAAGCCTATGGAGCCCAGGCTCTGTTGTTGCCTCTCCTCTACACTGAAGCTGGCGCTGGAATCCGATCATGTGACCAGATTAGAGCTGCATCAGAATAGGTAACTGTACATGTCTTCAATAATAAAAAAAATAGCCCAGTTTTTTGTATAATGTTAAAGATGTTACGCCGTGAGAATCGTGATCTTTATTCCAAGCAAAAAAAAAATCAAGATTCTCATATTTGCCAGATTTGTGAAGCTCTATTTTTTACTATACAACAATTTTGGTTCAGCCCTCCACCACAGTCCTAGTTTCTCATGTGACCCCTTAGAAAAATTAGTTACCCACCCCTGCTCTAAAGTAATTTCTTTCTCGTACATCACGGGACACAGAGCGGCATATTCATTACTATGTGGGTTATATGGAGTACCTTCAGGTGTGGACACTGGCAATCTCAAACAGGAAGTCCCCTCCCTATATAACCCCCTCCCCTAGAGGGAGTCCCTCAGTTTTTTCGCCAGTGTCTTAGGTGTTGGTCACGGAATAGCTTTGCTCCACATCCTTGGGATTAAGGGCGGGCTAACCGGATCTGTCCAAGGAGCCTCAGTGCCAAAGTGGACAGTACCCGGGCCCCAAGCCGTGGGGTTTTGCCTATAATGCTCCTCTTTGGAGGGCTGGACCCTGGGCCCAGGACTTGGAGTTTGTAAAAACCATAAGTTCCTGTTTGCCAGGGTGCTATATAGGTCCAGGACAGTGGGTACCTTCATAGGACCCCAGGGCCTGAAGGTCTACTACGCTACCCACGGAGATGGGAGAAGATTGGATCAGTTTGCTGGACAAACATCCTGCAGCATGGAGCAGGTAAGGGGGAGCCTGCGGGACTTGGTTCGACAGCAGGCTCTCCGGGGTAACCTAAAAGGGGGGATAGCCTAAGTATGCTCTGCATGGGCAACCTTGTTCACTATGTCTAAAGAGAGACAGGATGACACCTTTTCTCCCCCATCACTAGGTCCCCCTGTCTAAATATGTGTGCTAGCTAAACCTGCTGTTTCTTCCTAGGGCTAGTAAGGATCCCTAGGGGCCTTTGGAGAGTCCTACCTGGCCGGGGGTTTGAATCTGCCGCCTGTTTCTGCGTTCCTGGATCTCCAGCAGCGCGGCTCCTCCATGTTCCTCCTGTTTCCGGCATACGCGCGCGCGCACGTCTTATTGACGTTTTTCGCGCCGTTCAGACAGGAGGGCGGGGGGGGGGGCGTGCCTGCGGCGTCATACAGGGGCGCGCCTTTGTGCTGTTATAGACAGCAGGCATTGTCAGTGCTCAGTCTGAGGCTGATTTTCAGAGGAGAGGACGCAGAGCGGCAGAACAGTGACTCCCGGTGGCGGAAGAGGGGTAGTACATGTGGACTTTGTTCCAATACCTTTTTGTTAAGCCAAGAAATCCCCCTTTTTTGCAGCAGGTTTGGAGGCTGGCAAACTTAGTTTGGGGTCACGGTATGTTGTCAAAAGAAAATATATAATATATTTAAAAAAAAAAAAAAAAAAAAAAAGAACATACGGGATCCCATCAGTTTTTGGGCATTAGTGATCTATTGTCCCCTAAACTCTGATTTTTGTACTCCTGCCCACTACAGTCTGTTGTGTGGGCGGAGTCCCTCGATTTTGTATTATGGCTTCCAAGGGTTCGGGGTCAAAGGGTACAAAAAAGACCAAAAAACAAAAGGGTTCCCTTTCTGATTCTGATATGCCGATACTTTCCCCGCAACTTATTAACATAAGAAGCGCCTTGGATGAGCCATTAGGGGGATCTGGTGCGGAGGCTGGCCCAGATCAGCCCAGCCCTGTGTTTATCACAGAGGAGATGCTAGCCGTATCCCTAGGGGGGCTAGAAGAGAGAATAGCAGCATTGATCGCTAGAGCTATTCCTGGTAAGAAACGGGTTAGATCCCCATCACCAGGAGGTGTATCCTCAGATGCTGAGATTCTCTCTACAGAGGAATTGGAATCACAGGAGGATCAACTAGACCTGAACCAAGAGGGTTCAGGGATTGAGGGATCTGCCTCTGAGGAACCATTTTCAGACTCCCAGAAGACTGTGGGTACAGTCTTTGACGGACATGGTCCGCTCGGCATTTAGTTTACCATTGCCAGAGCCTCAGGTTCCTCCGGTATCCTCTCTGGGCTCTTTGAAAGCTCCGTTAAACAACGCAGTTTTTCCGGTCCATCCTCTCTTGGAGGAATTGATCTTTCGGGATTGGGTACGGCCGGACAGGATTTTTCTGCCACCGAAAAGATTTGCGGTCATTTACCCCATGGAGGAAAAGTTCTCCAAGAGGTGGAGGCTCCCAGTAGTGGATGCAGCCATCTCATGTGTGAATAAATCACTAACTTGCCCGGTGGAAAACATACATATGTTTAAAGATCCGGTTGATAAAAGATTAGAGACACTTTTAAAAGCATCCTTTGCTACGGCAGGAGCAGTGGTGCAGCCAGCGGTGGCTGCAATTGGAGTTTGTCAGGCATTAAAAGACCAGACAAAGGAAATGTTAAGGGACATGCCTACCCAACAAGCAGAAGAGTTTTCTGACATTCCCAGAGCTCTGTGTTTTGCGGTAGATGCTATAAAAGATTCCATCCAGCAGGCCTCTCGTTTATCACTATGTTTGGTGCACATGAGAAGGCTCTTATGGTTGAAGAACTGGGCGGCGGAGCCCCCATGCAAAAAGCTTCTGGCAGGGTTTCCCTTCCATGGAGGACGACTCTTCGGAGAGGATCTGGATAAATATATTCAGACTATTTCAAATGGCAAGAGTACCCTTTTACCGGTCAAAAAGACATTCCGGGCTCCTACATTTAAAAGGCAGCTCTTTCCTGTCTCGGGGCCCTCAAATTCCAGGCAGTATCGACGGCCGCCTGCACGATCCAACGTTAACAGTAGATCGCAGACCCCTGGGGGTAAGAGGCCGTGGTATCGCAAGCCGTCAAAGACAGCCCCTAAGTCTGCCTTATGAAGGGGCGCCCCCACTCTTGCGGGTGGGGGGAAGGCTTCGTTTCTTCTCAGAAGTTTGGGAAGCCAAGATCCCCGACAAATGGGTCCGGGCATCTGTAACCACAGGTTACAGACTGGAGTTTCTAAGGTATCCTCCGCCTCATTTTCAAGAATCAAGGCTACCAAGGGATCCAGCGAGGAAGGCCTCAATGCTGGCAGCTTTGGATCACCTGCTTGGCCAGGACGTAATTATAGAAGTGCCAGCCCAAGAGCAAGGCCTAGGTTTCTATTCCAATCTCTTTGTCATACCAAAGCCCAACGGCGATGTCAGGCCAATCTTGGACCTAAAGAGGTTAAACGGTTACCTAAGGGTTCGTTCCTTCCGGATGGAATCCATCCGGTCAGCAGCCGCCGCGCTTCAGAAGGACGATTTTCTGGCCTCCATAGACATAAAGGATGCTTACCTTCATGTACCAATCTTTCAGTCGCATCAAAGGTTTTTACGCTTCGCGGTGGGGCAGCGACACTTCCAATTCAGAGCGCTCCCCTTCGGGCTGGCCACGGCCCCCCGGGTATTCACGAAGATCCTAGCCCCAATTCTGGCCAATTTAAGGATCCAAGGGGTCACAGTCCTAGCATACTTGGACGACCTTTTAATCATAGATCACTCACGGCCGGGTCTGCAAAAGGCAGTAAACCTCACGGTTCGGTACCTCGAAGAATTCGGCTGGGTCCTGAACCGGGGAAAGTCAGCGTTCCAGCCTACAAAGCAGTTGGAATACCTCGGCATGAGGTTAGACACAGAACATCAAAAGGTGTTCCTGCCCCTTGTAAAGATCGAAGCTATCAAGGGGTTGGTTCAGTTGGTTCTAAACAAGAAAAAACCAACTATTCGCCTGTGTATGCGATTACTAGGCAAGCTAGTGGCCACATTCGAGGCAGTACCATACGCTCAGATCCACACTCGCGTCCTACAGGCAGCCATTCTAGCAGCCTGGGGCAAGAGGGCACATGCCTTAGAGTCCCCTTTGACGCTATCATCAAGGGTCCGACAAAGCCTGGCCTGGTGGTTGAACCCTCAGAATCTTCTAAAGGGAAAATCCTTCAGCCCTGTTGTCTGGAAGGTAGTTGCCACAGACGCCAGCCTGGCAGGCTGGGGGGCGGTCTTCGAGGGGTTCTCCCGCCAGGGAACTTGGGTGAAAGCAGAGAGGCAGCTCCCCATCAATATCTTGGAAATCAGAGCTGCCCGCCTAGCCCTTCTGGCTTGGACCTCCAGATTAAAGGGGTTCCCGGTGAGAATCCAGTCAGACAATGCCACGGCGGTGGCATACATAAACCACCAAGGGGGAACCAGGAGCCAGGCCGCTCAGAGGGAGGTGAACTTGATTTTTCAATGGGCAGAGGTTCATGTACCCTGCATTTCAGCGATATTCATTCCCGGAGTGGACAACCTGCAGGCAGACTTCTTAAGTCGCCAGAGTCTGTTGCCAGGGGAGTGGTCTCTGCATCCCCAGGTCTTTCAGACAATCTGCCAGAGGTGGGGAATGCCGGACGTAGATATAATGGCATCCAGGTTCAACAAGAAACTAGACAGGTTCGTGTCGCGAGCGAGGGATCCTATGGCCTGCGGAACCGATGCGTTGGTTTGCCCTTGGCATCAATTCAAACTTCTATATGCATTCCCTCCACTACAGTTACTCCCGCGCCTGTTGCGCAAGATCAGAGTGGAGAACAAGCCAGTCATTCTAGTAGCTCCGGCTTGGCCCCGGAGGACTTGGTACTCACTAGTCCTGAAGATGGCAGTGGGAGACCCTTGGACTCTTACTCTACAACCAGACCTACTCTCACAAGGCCCGATCCTCCACCCTACATTACAGCGTCTAAATTTGACGGCCTGGAGGCTGAATCCCTGATTCTCAGGGATAGAGGCCTGTCTAGGCAGGTAATTCCTACCCTGATTAGGGCTAGAAAGCCGGTCTCCAGGGTGATTTATTACAGGGTGTGGAGGAACTACGTAGGCTGGTGTGAATCCAAAAGATGGAATTCCCGCAAATATACTATTGATAGGGTGTTAAGTTTTCTCCAGCTAGGAGTGGATAAAGGCCTGGCACTAAGCACAATCAAGGGACAGATCTCAGCTCTGTCAGTGTGGTTTCAGAGGCCGCTGGCCACCCACTCGCTGGTAAAGACCTTCATACAGGGGGTCTTGCGTATTAATCCTCCTGTCAAGTCACCAATTTGTCCATGGGACTTAAATCTTGTCCTGTCCACTCTACAGAAACAGCCTTTTGAGCCGTTGGCTGAGATTCCTTTAGTCTTACTGACAAAAAAATTGGTTTTCTTGGTCGCCATAGTTTCGGCCAGGAGAGTGTCAGAATTAGCAGCCTTATCGTGTAAGGAACCATATCTCGTTCTGCATAAGGACAGGGCAGTTCTCTGGCCCCATCCTTCCTTTCTACCAAAGGTTATATCCACATTTCACTTAAACCAGGATTTGGTACTTCCATCCTTCTTTCCAAAACCTACATCTAGAAAGGAGGGGTTGCTGCATACCTTGGATATTGTCCGGGCCATGAAGGCCTATCTTAAAGCTACAGAAAAGATCCGGAAAACAGATGTGTTATTCGTTCTACCAGATGGCCCCAAGAAGGGGCAGGCAGCTGCAAAATCCACCATCTCGAGATGGATTAGACAATTAATCATTCAAGCCTACGGGTTGAAGAGGTTGCCTCCTCCGTTGTCGGTAAAGGCCCATTCTACCAGGGCCATGGGCGCCTCTTGGGCAGCACACCATCAGATCTCTATGGCTCAGATATGCAAGGCGGCAACGTGGTCATCAGTCCACACGTTTACAAAGTTTTATCAACTAGACGTGAGAAGAAATGCGGATGCTGCCTTTGGTCAGGCAGTACTACAGGCTGCAGTTTGAAATCCTCGGGATCAGAAACACCCTTGGTTATAAAAAAAAAAAAAAAAAAAAAAAGTTTTTTTCTTGACTAAGTTGGAATTATTATTATGATTTGAGTTTATCTCTAAATTGAATCCTTCTTTGGAAGATGTCTCCCTCCCCTCATTAAAGCATTGCTTTCGGACATCCCACATAGTAATGAATATGCCGCTCTGTGTCCCGTGATGTACGAGAAAGAAAAAGGGATTTTTAAATACAGCTTACCTGTAAAATCCTTTTCTTGGAGTACATCACGGGACACGGAGCTCCCACCCCTCTTTTGGGTGACCATTTTGGGAGGCATACTGCTTGCTACAAAACTGAGGGACTCCCTCTAGGGGAGGGGGTTATATAGGGAGGGGACTTCCTGTTTGAGATTGCCAGTGTCCACACCTGAAGGTACTCCATATAACCCACATAGTAATGAATATGCCGCTCTGTGTCCCGTGATGTACTCCAAGAAAAGGATTTTACAGGTAAGCTGTATTTAAAAATCCCTTTTTTCTTCTGAGAATGAGTCTCTGACAAGTTGTAAAATAATTTTTACAGGAAACTCACATTTAATGTTTGACCCAACATGCAGCAATTGGTGGACAGCCTGCTGAATGGTACCCACTCAAGTCACTCATCAAAGGACTTCTTCCTTTGACGAAACGGGCATGGAAGAGTGACCTGTTTGCCTCATCACATCAACCAGAAGTGACAGTAAATGCCAACTTAACCATCTGGGAATGTTATTGTGATATGTACAGCCCATTTTATCTAATGTGAGTGGTATTTTAATTCAATAAATAAGTTTTTAGTCAATTTAACACTATTTTAGTGTTTTCTTCCCTATATGCCTAGCTCTGATTATGTGGGATTATTTTGAGTTTGTTTAAAGAATTGTTGGAGGGCTTGGAGAGCCACATAAAAAAAAAAAACAGCCTGTTTGTTTGACTTTTTTTTTTTTTTTTAGTTCGTTAGAAGGTCCCTGCCACATGGAAAGCGTACATCCTTTTTGGTGGTGGTCTGTTGTAAGAGGTGAAGGTTTTGGCTTGTCACATTTTCATCTCTTTCCACTTTGATAATAATTTTGCACATGGATGTTTCTTCACATAAGGACTTTTATATGATTTAATTGTACAATGCATCACTTTAATGGATGTTATTTGCAACGTAGATCTTTCTAGCTAAAGTTCATTCCACAGGCAGGATATAGGTCTTTTCACAGGTCTAGAAGAAAGTTGGTCAGCAGTGGGAGAACCACTGTATTAGGGCTTGTTTACACTGCAAACACAGCATTCAGTGTGAGCTTCTCTTGTGCATTTACATGCGTTTTTAATGCATTTGTGGTTTTCTGTTGGTGTTGTTTATTTTTATACTGAGTTACATTTACATGCACTGTGATCATGTGCGTTTAAGTGTGCTTCATTTTTTGCCAACACTTGTAAAAGCACCACAATCATGTTAACTGGGCTAAATGGATTGCAGTATTCTTTCTAGTTGTGCAGTGTTTATAATGAAGGGGGTCAGATCTCTGATCTTCTGATAAAAAACTGTTTTTCTAGTGCAGAATCTTTAACCTTCAATGCAGTTGAAGTGAAGTCACAAGACCACCTAAATGAAACCTATGCCGTTCCCCAATTCATTTGTTACATATCTGATAGTTTTCTAAAACACCAATTGCATATATTGTAGTCGAAAAGATTATCTCAACCTACCATTCCTCTTTGCAGCTTTGTTAAGCTGCATAGTACCAAAAGAAAACCATGGAGGCTTAGTGGTTAGCACTTCGTCCCAGAAGTCTGTGGTCCAGAGGTTGGGTGTCCTTGGAAGCTTTACATTTTCCCTGTGTTTTAGTCTGTTGGTATATATATACGTATATACAAACATGGAACTTGTTATACTGGCTTACTAAATGCATGGATGTTTTTTATGAATTTAAATCAAAGTAGAAATAATGTAACATTCTACTAACTGTGTAATGAGCTAAATCTAATTAGGTTTATCAAATTCCTTCTGTCTGAAAATGTCAGTTATTAAATCACTAGAAACTTTCAATCACAAAACGGAATCTAATATGATTTGCCTTTTAGTTTAATTTAAGATTCTCAACATCTCATTCAAATAACTCCTTAACAAACTGCACATTTCCAGAAGCCGTCATGGATAAATCTGTAATGTTGAAGTTGTTCAGCACACAGGCAGTGTTTAATTTGAGTTCATTTATTCCACAAAGGTGAGTATCAGGATGTAAAAATACTTGTTCAAATATTCCCATGACTGTCGAAAGCACTATACTAATGAACAGATAATCGACCTATGGTTCCTCATACGGAAATTTTCATACAATTCTCTTATTGTGTGTATGGGCCATTGGTTTACCCTTTTTTTTTTTTTTCCTGTGAAGGTGATCTAAAGCTTGGATACACATGGTCCACGTCAGTAGGAACTGCTCGACATATGGACCACGTGTAAAGCTGTCCTTCATACAGAAGCTGGTCTAAGGACCAGCATTTGTTGAAGGGACATGCTGAAAAAACAGCATCCAATCAGCACTTGCAGCCAATGGCTGCAAGTGTTGGTTTGTTCTGGTGATAGGGTAGTCCCCGTTGGAACACGTCGGCAGAAATTGCTGCACTTGCATCACTCTTCTGTTTTTCAGCCTACTGGTTTGAATGAAAAAACTGAATGTGTGTACTAGGCATAACCCTTTAAATATGCTAAGTGCTGCAGCAAGAGTTAAAATCAGTGGTGCACTGCCGCTGGTTAAAATAGTGAACATTTTCTTCCAAGCAGCCGGTCCTCGGTGACAAAAAGGTTGGGGACCGCTGCTCTGGTGTATAGAAAACCACTGTCCTGGAGTGACTCAAAGAGGGCAAAAAAATCTTCCATTGCTCAAACATGTATATAAGTGTGGATTTATTGAATGTAACAATATTCCACTGACATATTCAATCGTCTTGTATATTTCATTAAATTTAAGTCAAATCGGTGAGATGCAGAGCTCTCCTCTTCACCACTATTGTTGCATTCAATAAATCCACACTTGTATACACATTTGCAGGATTAACATTTTTTTTTTCTGCTTTAAGTCACTCCAGGACAGTGGTTTTCTATACTGGATACTTCTCTCCAGCAGAAGTACCAAACCATCTAAAGATTATATATTTTGAAGGCAAGGTCTGACCCATTTAGGGTCGTTCCTTAAGGTGCGTGGGCATTGAACCCGGTTGTGGAAGTGGCGCCACGTATCACAGTATAGTTCACAGTATTGGATGAGCACTTTATGGACAGGTTAAGAAGTCACTTTTAATCTACTAAAGAGGACTTTATATGCACAGACTGATATTCATTTAATTGTATTTATATATTGAATTTTATCTATGATTTAGGGGATTTTTTGTGCAATTATGTTTATTATAGTATGTTGGAATAAGTGCACCATGTGTTCACAATACTATGCCATCTAATGTTAAAGACCATTTTAATGGTGCAGCTGTACCATGTTGGTTTCTTACACACTTTTATACTCTCTTACACTGTTTATTTTCACATAGTTCACATACATAGCAGTTCTTTAGTATTACATCACACTGGTTAATATACCCTTTGCTGGTAGCACTAGGAAAGTCGTTGTACTGCTGCTTTTACGCACAACCAGCTGCTCACTTCTTTGACTTGCTCCCCTGAACACCGTTCTGCTCTGGAAGCAATAGTAATAATACAAAGTTTTCAGTGGAGTCTGTTGGGCCACAGAGTTTGTGTGAGAGCCATAGTCCAACTCTCCTAGTGATGCAGCCGATTAAAAAAAGAAAAGAAAAACTACAGTGGGTACGGAACGTATTCAGACCCCCTTAAATTATTCGGTCTTTGTTATATTGCAGCCATTTTCTAAAATCATTTAAGTTCATTTTTTTTCCTCATTAACCACTTAAAGGGGTGTTCCAGCCAAAAATTGTGTTTATTAAAAGTCAGCAGCTACAAAAGGTGTAGCTGCTGGCTTTTAATAAACACTCACTTACCTGCTCCTGCTTTCCAGCGACGCGCCGACCGGGGCTCCGCTCCTCTCCTCTCCCCCCTCCCCAGCCGGCGTCTCCATCCCGACTGTGGACACCCAGCCGTGACAGCCTTTGGCTTCACGACCAGGCACCCACTGCGCATGCGCGAGCCACACTGCGCACGCGCGCGGCTCGCCGCTGATTGGAGAGGCGATCGCATGGGACCTGTCATGTGTCCCATGTGATCGCCTACAGGGAGGGGCTTGTGTAGGCGATTAGGGCTTAATCGCCTAACCAGCCCCTCGGCGGAAGTGGGACAGGAAGTCCTACTGAATTACATGCCCAAATGTGGCATGTAAGGGGGAGGGGAGGGGATTAAACAAAAGTAATTTTTTCGGGTGGAACTCCTCTTTAAGCCCCGGACCAAAATGCAGCTAAAGGACGTGGCTCCCAAACAAAATTGGCGTCCTTTTTTTCCCACAAATAGAGCTTTATTTTGGTGGTATTTGATCACCTCTGCGGTTTTTATTTTTTGCGCTATAAACAAAAATAGAGCGACAATTTTGAAAAAAAATCAATGTTTTCTGCTTTTTGCTATAATAAATATCCCCCAAAAATATATATAAAAAAATGTTTTTCCTCAGTTTAGGCCGATACGCATTCTATCTATTTTTGCTAAAAAAAATCGCAATAAGCTTTTATCGTTTGGTTTGCGCAAAATTTATTGCGTTTACAAAATAATGGATAGTTTTATTGCATTTTTATTTTTATGGTGGCGATCGTTTTTTTTTTTGTGACTGCGACATTATGGCGGACACTTCGGACAATTTTGACACCTTTTTGGGACAATTGTAATTCACAGCAAAAAATGCATTTAAAATGCATTGTTTATTAAGGAAATGACAGTTGCAGTTTGGGAGTTAACCACAAGGGTAGGGGTTATGTGTTCCCTGTTTGTGTTTACAACTGTAGGGGGGGTGTGGCTGTAGGTGTGACGTCATCGATCGTTTCCCCCCCATATAAAAAGGAATGTCACGATCGATGCTGCCGCCACAGTGAAGCACGGGGACGCTGTGTTTACACACTGCTCTCCCCGTTCTTCAGCTCCGAGGACCGATCGCCGCACTCCGGCGGCGATCGGGTCCGCGAGTCCCACGGTCCTGGAATTTCGGAACAGGTCACTGGCACGCACCCGTGACCCATTACTGGGTAGTAGTACAGGACGTACCTGTACGTGGATCTGCTCAGCTGTCCCATTCTGCCGACTTACAGTGCCTTGCGAAAGTTTTCGGCCCCCTTGAACTTTGCGACCTTTTGCCACATTTCAGGCTTCAAACATAAAGATATAAAACTGTAATTTTTTGTGAAGAATCAACAAGTGGGACACATGTTGACTCATGAAGTGGAACGAAATGTATTGGATATTTCAAACTTTTTTAACAAATAAAAAAATGAAAAATTGGGCGTGCAAAATTATTCAGCCCCTTTACTTTCAGTGCAGCAAACTCTCTCCAGAAGTTCAGTGAGGATCTCTGAATGATCCAATGTTGACCTAAATGACTAATGATGATAAATAGAATCCACCTGTGTGTAATCAAGTCTCCGTATAAATGCACCTGCACTGTGATAGTCTCAGAGGTCCGTTTTAAGTGCAGAGAGCATCATGGAGAACAAGGAACACACCAGGCAGGTCCGAGATACTGTTGTCAGGAAGTTTAAATCCGGATTTGGATACAAAAAGATTTCCAAAGCTTTAAACATCCCAAGGAGCACTGTGCAAGCGATAATATTGAAATGGAAGGAGTATCAGACCATGATCACTCTGGATGAACTGCAGAGATCTACAGCTGAGGTGGGAGACTCTGTCCATAGGACAATCAGTCGTATACTGCTCTGGCCTTTATGGAAGAGTGGCAAGAAGAAAGCCATTTCTTAAAGATATCCATAAAAAGTGTTGTTTAAAGTTTGCCACAAGCCACCTGGGAGACACACCAAACATGTGGAAGAAGGTGCTCTGGTCAGATAAAACCAAAATCAAACTTTTTGGCAACAATGCAAAACGTTATGTTTGGCGTAAAAGCAACACAGCTCATCACCCTGAACACACCATCCCCACTGTGAAACATGGTGGTGGCAGCATCATGGTTTGGACCTGCTTTTCTTCAGCAGGGACAGGGAAGATGGTTAAAATGGATGGGAAGATGGATGGAGCCAAATACAGGACCATTCTGGAAGAAAACCTGATGGAGTCTGCAAAAGACCTGAGACTGGGACGGAGATTTGTCTTCCAACAAGACAATGAAACAAAACATTAAGCAAAATCTACAATGGAATGGTTCACAAATAAACACATCCAGGTGTTAGAATGACCAAGTCAAAGTCCAGACCTGAATCCAATCAAGAATCTGTGGTAAGAACTGAAAACTGCTGTTCACAAACGCTCTCCATCCAACCTCACTGAGCTCGAGCTGTTTTGCAAGGAGGAATGGGCAAAAATGTCAGTCTCTCGATGTACAAAACGGATAGAGACATACCCCAAGCGACTTACAGCTGTAATCACAGCGAAAGGTGGCGCTACAAAGTATTAACCTAAGGGGGCTGAATAATTTTTCAGTTTTTTATTTGTTAAAAAAGTTTGAAATATCCAATAAATTTCGTTCCACTTCATGATTGTGTCCCACTTGTTGATTCTTCACAAAAATTACAGTTTTATATCTTTATGTTTGAAGCCTGAAATGTGACAAAAGGTCGCAAAGTTCAAGGGGGCCGAATACTTTCGCAAGGCACTGTATATGTGCAGGAGGCGGTCCTTAAGTGGTTAATGTACAAACAGCACCCCGTATTGACAGAAAAACACAGAATTCTTGACATTTTTGCGGATTTATAAAAAAAAAAAAAAAAAAAATCACATTGTTTTAAGTATTCAGACCCTTTGCTGTGACACTTATATTTAACTCGGGTGCTGTCCATTTCTTCTGATCATCCTTGCGATGGTTCTACACCTTCATTTGAGTCCAGCTGTGTTTGGTTATACTGATTGGACTTGATTAGAAGAGCCACACACCTGACTATATAAGACCTTACAGTTCACAGTGCATGTCAAGTGCAATTTTGCTGTAGTTGAGGTTTCTAAGAGCACAGTGGCCTCCATAATTCTTTTATTGGAAGATGTTTGGGATGACCAGAATCCTGCCTAGAGCTGGCCGTCCGGCCAAACTGAGCTATAGGGGGAGCAGAGTCATGGTGAGAGAGGTTAAAGAAGAACCCAAAGATCACTGATGAGACCAAGATAAAAATATTTGGCCCCAATTCTAAGCGCGCGCGATGTGTGGAGAAAACCAGGCACTACTCATCACCTGTCCTATACAGTCCCAACAGTGAAGCATGGTGGTGGCAGAATCATGCTGTGGGGGTGCTTTTCAGTTGCAGGGACAGGATGACTGGTTCCAATTGAGGGAAAGATGAATGCGGCCAAGTACAGGGATATCCTGGACGAAAACCTTCTCCAGAGTGCTCAGGACCTCAGACTGTCCCAAAGGTTTACAAGACAATGAGCCCAAGCAGACAGCTAAAATAACAAAGGAGTGGCTTCACAACTCTGTGACGGTTCTTGAATGGTCCAGCCAGAGCCCTGATTTCAACCCAATTGAGCATCTCTGGAAAGACCTAAAAAATGGCTGTCCACCAACATTTACCATCCAACTGGAGAGGATCTGCAAGGAGGAATGGCAGAGGATTCCCAAATCCAGGTGTGAAAAACCAAAATTTAACAATTGTGTGTTTGTTTTTCTGTCAATATGGGGTGCTGTGTGTACATTAATGAGGAAAAAATTTACCTAAATGATTTTAGCAAATAGCTGCAATATAACAAAGAGTGAAAAATTTAAGGGGGTCTGAATACTTTCCGTACCCACTGTATAAATGTTTATTACTGTATAGTCTAACTACATTACAATAATACATTTCAGGGGCTCAGATGGGCTTTAACCAGTCAGGATAATGTTGTTGACCTTGTGTTGAAACTTTTGAGCTACGTTCGCTGTCTTTTGCCTTCAGTTTTATATATGAGCTTATACTATAAGTCAGGGGTCTTTAAACTTTCTAAACAAAGGGCCAGTTTAGGGTCCTTCAGACTTTAGGGGGGGGGGCAGACTAGTGTCATTGGGAGTAGAAAATGTCCAGTGGGAGTAAATAAAACCATATCTTTGGTGTCAGGGGGAAGACTAGTGCCCCGTCGTTGGTGTCAATGGAAAGAATTGATTGTGTCAGTTGGAGGAGTAGTGCCCCATTGGAGTTGGATGGAATAGTTTTCCAAGGGCCGCATTTGGGCACGAAAAGGGCCGCAGTTTGGAGACCCCTGCTATAAATAATAAAACAGAAACACAGAAGCTTCACATATGGGTCCCTTTATATCTGATTACCATTTATTTTTTCTTTGTGAATTAAAAAGCCATTTGGTTTTCCCATTTTTACAGTAATAGATGCACCCGTGGGAGGAAAGTCTTCATATACAACGGAAAAAAACTGCTTCCTTCAGCACAACATTGCCTAATTACAAAAATTAAAAACCCTCTTTTTGTATATATTTAACCTGTCAAGTAAACATTTTAAAGCTGATTAAATCTTCATGCCTTGTTCCATGTGCTTACCACTGGGATGTTTATTTGAATTGCATTCATTATCTTGTGCAGTTGCTTGGTCTGTCACTATTTATTATTTCACATTGGATGTGACTAGAGGTCCACAGTTAATTTCCAGTCTATCGTTGGTTTAAAATCAGATGTACAGTTTTTTTCAGGGTATTGTCTCACATTATTGTTCCCGGACTCCTGTCACCTCCATGAAAGAATCATCTATTCATGAATGTTCACTTGACTCAATTTACTGTTTTCCGCTCAGTAAGTTTAGACAGGTTGTCGCATTCATTAATTGTTTGTTGGTAACATAAAATGAGCAGCTCAAGTTATGTTAGGTGACATGATTGTGTTGTATCCTGATGTGTCATCTTTGGCACCTGCGTTCCACAAGCTACTTTGGATTAAAAGACAGACAAATTTTGCTTAAGGCCCCTTTTACACTGAGACAGTTTGCAGACGCTATTGCGCAAAAAATAGTGCCTGCAAACCGACCCTAAACGGCGGCTGCTGTTTCTCCAGTGTGAAAGCCATCTGGCTCTCACACTGGACCGCTCCAAAAGTCCTGTTAGCAGCATCTTTGGAACAGTGAGAGCAATTGAAAGCAATGGGAAACCACGGCTATATCTGCAGAGGCGCATTGCTGGCGGTATTAACCCTTTGCGGCTGCTAGCAGGGGTTAAAACCGCACCGCTAGTATTCTAAAGGTCCACTCACAAAGATTATTGCATATATTAATATTTTAAATACAACTTGATTTCAACTGATGTAAGTAACACTGGGGTGCCTATTGAGGTAAGTATTTGGAGGTGGTGAGGAAATAGTTTGAAAAAATGTAATCGTTGAATAGAAATAATGTACACAAATGAATTACACTCTGTATTTATTAATATAGATTTAATTTTTTTTTTTTAAATGTAAGCAATGTGGGAACCCAAATTTGACCTGGTATAAGCCTCTTGCAGTCCATGTTCAGCATGACTGAAGTGTGAACGGAGCCAGTGCATTCATCTACGCTGGGGGAAGGTCTAGATCAGGGGTGTCAAACTCCATTCCATTGTGGGCCGCATCAGCATTATGATTGCCCTCAAAAGGGCCACTTGTATCTGTAATATTGGATGTCCAGTGCATCCCCTCCCCTCCCCTTTTTTCATTAGATGTCAAGAGCCCCCCACTCTCCCTTACATAACAGTGCACCCCCCTTTCCATATGCTGCTGCTGGGAAGAAACTGAATGCATTGCTTGAAAGTACAGGGTCTAGAGTAGGAATGGAGGAGGGCTGAAAATCTCCCGCTTCTGCAGGAGAGCTGCGAGGGCCACATGAAATGACCTGGAGGGCCGGATTCGGCAAGCGGGCCTTGTGTTTTCCACCTCTGCTCTAGATTGAAGAAAATTATTGTAGCAAATGCTGGTTTTAATGTTTTATCCTTTAATAGACTAATTATTTTTATTTTGTTTGTTTTTGCCTGGAGTTGTGCTCTAAATTCTCATTGTGATATTTTAGTGTGAGAAAATGCAGTTTATATAACCCATCTGTTCTAGCAATTTGAGCCTGTACCACCAGACCACCATAGGCTTCGGGCCAAAAAAAAAATCCTGTGACGTGGGTGTGAATAGGACCTTTTGCTGGCTATGTGTGTGCTAGTTAGTTCTCTGCTTTAGAAACAGAGCTTCCCTAGCAGCATGTATGGGTTTCCATTAAATCTTGCAAAGTAGAAATACAACACAAGACTGACATTGCCTGGGACTTTGGCTATTCTCTTCAATTCACATTGTCATGTGCATTTCACTAAAGCCAGCCATATGTGATGCGATTATCTTTCCTGCAACCACAGGTTGTTAGAATATTGCTTGATTCTCCATCAACACTTAGGCCTCTTACACACAGATCAGTTTTTCTTCAGGTTTTTCTCTTCAGTTTACCAAATCCATCTAATATGAGGTCAAACCTCAAGAGTCTCAATTTGTATGCAATCAGGCAGGCCCTTGTACTACATAGTTTTGGTAAACTGAAAAGAAAAACCTGAAGAAAAACTGATCTGTGTGTAAGAGGCCTGACTGTGTTGATGGAGGAATCCCTCCCAAGGAGCCACTGTGGTCTGCCGGCAAGAGAACACAGTGATTCTTGCTTGAGGCTATAACTGCTGGCAATTATCGCATGCCAAAAATGTGATATGCTGCTTGTACCCAAGTTGATCGACTTTGTTGCTTTCAGCCTGCCTATTGATGGCTCGAATCTCAGCCGGGCCCTTGCTTAACCAGCAGAGATGTGAACTGTCTATGACCAGCTTAAGTCCAAGCACAATATTCTCCATGCACATGTTCCTGATAATGGCTGTAAATGTAAGTGGGTGCCCCTGCAACCATGGCCTCCTTTCATAAAGGGTTCATGAAATCGTGTACAGCAGGGGTGTCATACTCAATTTCATCATGGGCCCCATTGGCATTATGATTGTTCTCAAAAGGGCTGGTTGTATCTGTAAGATTAGATGTCCAGCGCATCCCCCCTCCCCTTACATTAGAGCCACCCCACCATCAGAAGTTGAGTCTCCCACTCCCTTACATCACAGTGCTGCTGCTGGGAAGAAGCTGGATGCATTGCTTGAAAGCAAAAAGTACAGGGTCTGGAGGAGGACCAGAGGAGGGCTGGAATTCTCCTGCAGCTGCAGGAGAGTTGCGAGGGCCACATGAAATGGCCTGGAGGGCCGGATTCGGCACGTGGGCCTTGTGTTTGACACCTGCGATGTACAGTATCTCACAAAAGTGAGTACACCCCTAAGTGAAAATTGCACAACTGCAAACCTACCTAGACATTGCTGTCCACCTAAACTGACAGGCTGAGCAAGTAAAGCATTAATCAGAGATGCAGCCAAGGGGCCCATGGTAACTCTGGAGGTGCTGCAGAGATCTACAGCTCAGGTGGGAGAATCTGTCCACAGAACAACAATTACTTGTTAGGAATGAGCTCCGGCCTGTTCGGACACTCCATGTGCAGAGCCTTCCAGGAAGTCAGCTCGGCGCTGCGCTAATCACAGGCAGGGAGACATTGTCCCGATGCGGGAAATGTCTTACTGCCTGTGATTGGCGCAGCGCAGTGCCGACTTCCTGGCGGGCTCTGCACATGGAGTGATGTCGGAGGTCATCCCTATTAGTCATGCACTCCACAAATCTGGCCTTTTATGGAAGAGTGTCAAGAAAAAAGCCATTGTTGAAAGAAAGCCATAAGAAGTCCAGTTTTCAGTTTGACAAAATGTGGAAAATGTCAAGGGGTATGAATACTTTTTCAAGGCATTGTAGCATCTAGACGTTATATAATGTAATAGCCTTATGGTGTGTTACGAGCATTTGTTTTTTCATGCCACAACACTTAGTAGACCCATGTGTTCTTTATAGAGCAGATGAAATGATCCCTTTTGGCATGTATCATGCATGAAGTCCTGCTCCCTAAAGATCAGTTTGTGCAATTTGATTGATAGAGACTCATTTTGTAAACAAATGGCCCTTGAAATATCCAGATGGCAGCATTTTTCTGCAATGTAATTTCTGTACGTAAAACCAAACTCATTATAATTACTGTGCAGGCAAAACTGTTTATTTCTTTGCACGTCTTTTCTTTTGAGACGGATATGTATGCAAATAGGTTTTTATCATTGAGTTTTATTTTTTTTTCTCTCAAAGACCTTTAGCATAGACCAGTGGTATTCACAGTTGTAATGTCATAGGTTAGAATTTCTACATCATATTCGTGGATCATAGCTGCCTACAAAGTAAATTCTATGGAAATTGACGATGCGATGATCTCCATGGATCACACTGTTTGTTTGTTTTTTAATGAACTTTCTGAGGGGTGTGGCCTTGACAGGAAGGGGTGGGTCATATTTAAATTAGGTGGTGTACGAGTTTAGTCAGGCCTAGGGCAGCACAAATCCTAAATACACCACTGACTGCACGCACTACTTTTTTTCTGCACACACGCAGAAGTCGGAGGAAAGGGAGAGAAGTCGGAGGAACAAAGGCATTTTGCCTTGTTTTTATTGTCCGGTTTTCTTAAAAATAAATCAGAGCTAATGTTCTGAATCTAAGGATTTTAGAAATCTCTCTAAATATTGTATGTAATAGGAAGCAGTCTTAAGGAGAGATTGATTATGACATGAATGCTTGAATATTAGATGCTGCAGCCTCCTCCGCTCACAGTAGGCATTTCAGTATGTCAATTAATTGTGGTAGTCAATATGCTAAAAGGTCTCATGGGAGGAGATGTATGCTTTAAAGTAGGATGTCCTCAATGACATGTCCTTTAGTGTCCCTGTGTGCTTGAGTCTTGGCAAACCATCCCTTTATTTTTTTTTATCTCTAAGTGAGGTTTTCCAGACTGCGGACAATACAAGTGAAGTGCAGGTATTTTTGGAGAATGGTGGTGTATTTCTTGACTGCCTATTATAATAGATCTATGCCTTTTATAATACACGCTGGTTTCTGACATGGAATATGTATGGTGTTGGTTTGTATGAAATCACTGGGCAACTGTAGTCTTATAGAAATCTACTGGGGATGCTATAGAAATGTAAACAATGTGACAGCCAGTAAAAGTGATCGCCATTAAATAGACACCGTTTGTAACACACCTCTATCCCTGCAATAAGTATCAAAAGAAAAAGGTTCGCCCTTTTAAGTAAAGTGAGCACAATAAAGCCAGTAAAAAATAGCAGAAATAATTACGGTATATATCTAATTCAAGTAAAAAGCAGTACATTCATTGCTGTCATGAACATGAGCCAATTCATACAGAAAATAGGTAAAATTATACTGCAAGTATCTGACAATATTATAACACACAAGTAGGGTTGTCCAGATACCGATACTAGTATCGGTATCGGGACCGATACCAAGTATTTGCGGGAGTACTTGTACTCGCGCAAATGCTCCCGATACCTAAATAGAATACTTTTTTTGTATTTATCAACATGTTCTATGAAAATTCTTTCAGTTTTTTACTACTGCGTGACAAGAAAATAAAACATTTTTATTCATTTTTACTCATTTTTATTATTTTATAATGTCTTGAGTTAGAGTTCTTCATAATTCTAAAGAAAATATCCTTAGTCTGTATTGTGGTTTGAAAACTGTCACATGACATTTAAAAAAGTATCGGTATTCGGGAATCGGCGAGTACATGAAAAAAAGTATCGGTACTTGTACTTGGTCCTAAAAAAGTGGTATCGGGACAACCCTACACACAAGCATTAGGTTATACTCGACACGTTTCGCGAGGCTTTGCTCGCTCTTCAGGGGTGGATGCTCATAGTGTACCTTAAATGGAAGGATATAGTTTGATATAAAAGGCACAGGATAAGGGGGGGGGGCCCTTGATGTGAAAAACCCCATACTCACCAATGGACACAAAAACCAGCGCATGTGAGGCTCCCAAACGGCGGCAGCAAATGTCCTGCCAGGGAGCAGAGGAGGCAAGTCCCAACCGGGGCCAAATGGAAGGAGAGCACAGCATGGATAAAGTTTGTGTATCCCCAAAAGTCTCAATGGGTCCATAAGGAATATTGGCTCTAAAAACAAATATGCATGTTAGATAATTGAAGTAATAAGGTAGACAAGTGTACAAAAACTCATGTATATGTAGATGAAAGACCTGAGCCAAGGGTGGTAAGAGCATAGAGACTAAAGGGGAATGTGGTGAAAAGATTGTGAATGAAAGCTCTTTTGTATAGAACTATATGTGATGTAAGGGGGTGTATTGGTGGCCTTGAGGGGTCATCTGGCGTGTCTAGGAACTTTGTTGTATATTATCTCTGAAATGTGTGGCAGAAGCAGCAGAGTTGGCATTCACTGGGTCTTTTTACATTGGGGAGTGGTACTGAGGGGAGTTTGGGTTAATGTTATACAGTGTAAAGGAACAAAACTTAATAATGAAAGGGGATGGAGGAATGGGGGCATGAAGAAACTAAAAGGTATTAGAAAAGGGGAGAGGAAAGGGAGGAGTGCTCCACTGTGCTGTTGGAAGTAGAGTGGGGGGGGGAGGGGGAGGAAGAGTAGAGGGGGAAGGTGGGGTCAAGGTGAAGATGCTATTGCAGTCAAGAATGAGGGTCTCTTATGTTCCTATTTTTAGTCTAATCACCTTGTCTATTAGCCAGGCTGGAAAGGTAGTTTCTACTTCACGTTAAAATCGTACATCAGATTACATTAGCTGGTTATACATTGGTGGACTTGTAGTTCATCCAGCATGGGCACGTTTGAGTGTATTTTTCTAAGCCATCTTGTACAATGAGTGAGCTCTTCCATGTCTACACTCCTGTTCAACCTGATGTACCTGCCGTTGGCGGCAATAATAATAATGCGCATAATCGGAGATTTCATATTATGCTTTTGGGCGGTCAAGGAGTAATGGAGAAATTGAGCTGGTGTAAAATCTGGCGAGTTCCCTGTTCAAAGTTTACCGCGTGCAACAAAGTTAAAGAAGGGGGTCGTGTCATCACATATAAAGTAAAGTACTTCCAGCTTTGTTGCAGCTCAACATTTGTCAGGGTGAGAATGCAATTTATTTCTGGTCTCTTGACTAGACATTTAAAGTGGAACTTCACTCTCTCAATAAACATTTCTATTTTTAATCCTTTTGCTGGTAGCTTTAGTAAATATATAGGAACGTATATCATTTTACTTGTGTTACCTTTTTTTGTTTACATTTCCTCAGTTACTTTCTGGCTTCCAGGTCTAGGAAAATAATGATGTACATCCCAGGAGTCTTCAGAAGGGGAAGCGGGGTTTCTCAGCTACACCCTCCTGTCTTCATGCCTGAGCTTAAAGGTTGTAAACCTCAGAGAGAGAAAAAAACAAACAAACTGCAAGACAAAGGCATAATGAGCTTATATGCACCGCATACTAGCTCATTATGAAATACTTACCCCAGAATGATGCCCTTAGGCGGCGTCAACAATCCAAGGACCTCTTCCACCAGAGTTACTTCTGGGTTGGCGGCTCCAGCGCTGTGATTGGCTAGAGCCTCGATGACGTTACTCCCGCACATGCGCGCAAGAGAGCTGCCGGTCACGGCACGAGTCCTGAAGAAATGGCACCAGTGGGCTGTTTCTTCAGTGCACATTCGCTGATGACCTCTCCAGCAACGCATATACTGAATATCTCCTAAACTCTGAAAGTTTAGGAGATATTTACGGTACCTACAGATAAGCCTTGTTATAGGCTTACCTGTAGGTAAAAGTGGTGTAACATTTTTTCAACCACTTTTAAAGTGATCGTAAAGTCTCTATTTTTGTTTTCATTAAAAATAACAAACATGTTATACTTGCCTGCTCTGTTGAATGTTTTTTGCACAGAGCAACCTAGATTAACTCTCGCTTCCTGTTTTGGCTACAGGACAGGATGTGAAAGAAAATCTCCACACTTTGACACCCCCCCATAAGAAAATTGTTGTTCTGCTCTGTAACCGCTATCTATGGGGGGGATAGAGCGTAGAAGAACACCTGTCAAGTTTTTATCGCTTTCTGTGCCCCCGTTTAGGGAGATTCACCTTCTCTATTTGACCTGCGCTTACCATTATCATTGAAAGGAAAAGAAAATCCAAAATTTTGATTGACATCAGAAAATAAAGGAGAAATCTTCCAATGGGGACACTAGTTCTGGTAACAAACTGTGTTTCTCTAACTTTGGAGGGCTTTCCCCTCACTTTTTCTTTTAGCTATGGAAACATGACATCTGTACCCCTATAGGACAGTATTCTTCATATAAGAGTATTCTTCATCTATGACTTTGAAAAAACAATGTCGTATTACAGTGAGCTATAGCATCGCTTTATAGAACCTGTGAAGTCCTCCTGTGTCCCGGACAATCGGTCCCTTTGGACACAACCCGCTCTGACAGAGGAAGACTCTGTTAACTTTTAACAAAATCTTTACCAACATAGTACTCGCAACACAATCGTTATTCTGATGACCAGGAAGATATTGAGTCAAAGTTATGTTCACACCTGGTTCATTGACTGATTGGATGTCATAGCCCCAAGTTTAGCAATCAGTGGGTTTGGTTCGCCATAACTAGTTGTTTAAATTTGGGGTCAGTCAGAGCCAGCAGCACAGTGTCCAAGCTGGAAGAGACTGAAAGCGACCCAGAGATGTGGTTTCTCCACGATGCCCAAGTGGAGTCAAAACTTTTCTGGCTACCTCTACACATGGAAAGCCATTCCTCTGCTTCCGTGATCTCCCCCACCTTCCTCATCCATTCCACTTCACTTGGTATGAGCAAGCTTTTCCAGTAAATTGGCATGCGTCTAACAACATTAAGAAGGTGTGGGAGAGCACTTTGTTTATAGCGCGTTAAGGGCATGGAGGGGAAATGACTCGGCAATTCAGGTATGTCCACACCGAGACCATTCGAGAGATACTTACCAACCATCAACCAGAAAGGTCTCTGTATGGGGGATTCCCGCCATATGTGGAGAAGTGTTCCTCTCTGTCCCCAACCCCTCCAGCACTGATCAGAAGCCATGGGATAAATCCTAGCCAGGATCGTAGGCACCCTATACCATCTCGAAGGTATTTTATAGTTGGTTACTGTCTTGAGTTTTATTCCAATTAACGCAAGTGCGTTAGGTAATATACATGGTTCAATTGTTAATTCGTAAATGCTCACTGGAGGTTACACTCCCAGTTGTTCTCCTTTCTAACTGCCAATCAGGCGAAGTCTGTTGGTAATATAGAAATGATGGTTTGTCTGTGTTAGTTATACGTTATGCTACGTTATACCTATGACTCGCATATAGGGATCGTCTTTTGTTTGCTTTGTTCACTGTTTCCTTCTACTTGAAACTTATATGCTTCCTTTATGTGGACGATATGTCATTGTTGATCTATTTGATGGATTAACGGAGTCTGCCCCTATGAAAAGGAGACCTTAAATTGGTTGGTTGTAAAGGTTTAAGGTTTTTTTTTTTTCCTTAACCTCCCTGGCAGTATGATTATTTCAGATTTTAGGTGCTGAAAGCGGTACAATTATTTGCAAGGAAATTTGGCGTTCTATAGTGTAAGCCTGTAATTCTTAAGAATAACTTGCTTAAATCTGACCAAACAAGTCTAGTAGGCATCCCGGGTATGAATTTTTTTTAAAACAAAATTATAAATTCTAATATAATAAATAATTATAACAAATAATATAATTATAATAAAAATTATTCAATAATGTAATCAACTCAAAATCACTGAAATGTTCTCAGTTGCAGAATTGTTGCTGTCATTACTTTTATTTTTTATGACGAATTTCCTCACAAATCGCTATCGCTCAATTCTGCAAGTGATTATAAATTATTATCGCAGTTTTCTAGCTGCTCTAGAACCATTTTTGACATAAAGGGACACTTTGGGTTGCTTTGGACAATCTACAGTTTGCAGGCAGAACAGTTTTTATTATACAAAAGAACACTGGGCAGACCGTTGGAGACAAAGGGGGTGTGTATTTTTTACATACAGTACTGTAATCTATAAGATTACGATATACTGTATGTACTGTTTGTTTACTCTTTTGAATTTGGCGCCGATCTCCACCCCCGTGCGTCGTAACGTCGCAGGGAACAGAGATCAGCGACACACGGGGGCACAGTGTGAATCGAGTGAGGACCCTCTTGCTCACACAGCGGGGATGCATCCCTGGATCCAGGGACAAGGTAAGAAAAAAAATGCCTATGAATGCTGCGAGGCGAGCTCGAGTCTGACTCGGGGTTACCGATCGCAGCACAGAAGTTTAACCCAGAGTCAGACTCGGGAATACCTCCAGGGGGGGGGGGGGTTAAAGGAGTTGTAAAGGATTTTTTTTTGTTGCTGAAATGACTGTTTACAGGGTATAGAGACATAATAGTTAAATGATTAAAAATAGATATATATATCAATCATATAATGTACCTGCAGTTCTATTTCATTTTTGCATGCTTTTTCCTGGTTCTCTGATGTACAGAGCCAATAGAGGGCAGTGATAGTTTGTAAAATGAAAGTGATTGGTGCTGAGGGGTTTTAGACACAGTAATCACACCTCCTTGATTAGTGACCACAGAGAGAAAGCTCGCAGTACTGTGGTGATCAGGAAACAGACAACCAGGTAGTGTGGAGATCAGAGAAGAATTACAGCAACTTGAGAGCAAAAACGAACAATGAGGACATGAAAACAGCACTGCATTAAGGTAAAGGAAGCTATTAAGATAAAAAAAAAATCCTTTACAAACCCTTTAAGGCATTCTCTGCATTTGTTATCAGCTGCTTTCTCCAGCCCCCAAAAAACTTACCTTGGCCTAGCACAGAGCCAGAGCAGTGGCACTGCTCTTTCTCTCCCTTTTTGCTGGAATCCATTGGCTCTTGCTGCTGTCAATCAAATCCAGTGATAAGGGAGTAAGGGGAGGGGCCAAGCAGCACCGTGTACCAATGGATACATGGAGCGTGGCTTCCTATAGGGACACACAGAGAGTTGGAGGTGCCCAGAGATCCGATGGGGGAGCCTGAGAAGAGGCTGATCGGGGCTGCTCTGTGAAAAACCATTGCACAGAGCAGATAAATGTGTTTTAAAAAAAAAAAAAAAATCTTTTAACTTTACAATAACTTAAAATACAAATTTCATAAAAAGAATAAGGGGGTGGGGAATTGGGGATAGAAATTAAAAATTAGGGGGATTTGGATGGGTGTCAGCAGGTGGGGGTGCAGATCGTTCTGTTCTAGCCCCCAGCAAATCAACATTTTTAATTAACTTAACACAATAGTAGAAAGTTTTTGAGAGCAAATTAGAAAACAGCTACAATGTTTCTGGTTGAAAGTGCTTCTATGAATCAATCTTCTAAACTCGGAACTGGCTCTGAAAATTCCTTTGGGCAGAAAAAATGCCTGTGAAGGTATAGAAGCTTATTTTTAAAGAGTATTACACTGCTTGTATTATAAGATGGGACAGCCTCTTTTATGTCCATTTTTCCCAGGCTGAATGCAGCTATTCTGCGCTTAATTCCATCACTGTTGAGTGTTGCCTCATCCATATTTATCCCCTCAGGCTTCCAAACACTTCAGAAATGTTTTTTTGCTTAGCATTTGTTAAACTTTTAGCATCTTGATTTCTTTTTCCCTCAATTACTTACGCTTGTGTTTTTTTTTTTTTTAAAAGAAGCATCTGGCAGAAGATTTAATGTCTGACCAATTCCTAGCCTAAGGCTTTTTAAACGCTAGTGTTGTGGAATTTAGCAGTCATACATCTCTCTTCCCCTCTGTTTAAGCTGAATATAATTTATCAACGTAAAAATTCTTAGCTTGTAAATTTACTGCAGTAATTCAGATTTGGCATATAAAAAATGGGAAATCTAAAGTATTGAAGCAACTTTCCATAACTGGATATCTTTTCCCTAAAGTATGATTAAACCAAATAAAATATTTTAATATATTGCAATTTCATAGTTCTGCATTATTTTTGTGTTTTGTTTTTTTTCAGCTACAGACAGAGGCAAAACCATTATCTTGTAAACTACAGTTTTCATCTCCTGTATATAGATGAACAAAGGAGACTTGCTTGAAATCCAGCCTGGGCTCCATACATAGATACAGTGGTGGAGTGAGCGTAGCCACTGAGGGGTGGGACATATGATGTTCACAGGATCACCAGATCAAAAATTAAGCAAAAGAAACTTGAAACAAAGCTAATAAAGTCACCTCATCTAAGGACTGGTAGGCTGCTACGTATTGTACTTTAGTTTTTTGAGTTTAGATATGTTTTAACCACTTGAGCTCTGGAACATTTACTCCTCTTCATGACCAGGCCGTTTTTTTGCAATACAGCACTACATTATTTTAACTGACCGACAATTTTGAAAAAAAAAATGTTAACTTTCTACTATAAAACATCTCCAATGGAAAAAAAACATCTAATTTGTTCATCAATTTAGGTCAATATGTATTCTGCTACATATTTTTGGTAGAAAAAAAAATAAGCATGTGCTGATTGGTTTGTGCCAAAGTTATAACATCTACAAACTATGGGCTATATTTATGAAATTTTTAGTTATTTATTTCTACTAGTAATGCCAGTGATCCACGACTTGAAGTGAGATATTTTGCGGCGGACAAATCGGACACTGACACTTTATATATTTTTTATTTTTTTAGGGACCAGGGACACTAATATTGTACAGCATGGGTGCTCAACCTGCTGCCCTCCAGCTGTTGCAGAACTACAAGTCCCATCATTCCCCTGCCTTTGGGAGTCATGCTTGTACTTGTCAGACTTGCAATGCCTCATGGGACTTGTAGTTCTGCAAAAGCTGGAGGGCCACAGGTTGAGCACCTATGCTGTACATCCATCAGTGCTAAAAAAAATAATATGCAAGGTCACTGTACTAATGACTACATGGGAAGGGGGTCACCATCGGGGGCGATCAAAAGGTTAGCTGTGTGCCTAGCCAGTGTGTGTGTACTGTATGGGAGCTGCGTTTACTAGGGAAAGTCAATAAACCATGTTCCTGCCTTGTTTACATTGCATGTGCGCCCCCCAGACCCGGAAGTGCAGGATCATGTATTACCGTGTTTCCCTGAAAATAAGCCCGGGTCTTATATTCATTTGGTCAATCAAATACACAGTAGGGCTTATTTTCGGGGTAGGTCTTGCCATTTCATGTGCTGTCTTCTTGCCCCCTCTCCCTGCCTGCCTGGCAGGAATCCCCAGTGTGAAGTGAATCAAACACGGTTGTAAACTCCAAGAATCCTTTCTATTACAGTAGAATATCATGAAAAAGGTGTGTTTCTATGTCGCATACTTTCTTACAGCGCCACTCTGCGCTTCCATAGATGGCTGGAGCTTTCTCCCACGATCCAAGCATTGCAGAGGGAGGGGGGGCAGACATCCCCTACTGACAGGCAGGAAAATAAAACATTAGCTAAGCGCCCCTTGGCGCCTTCCATAGCCCACTGCGATCCAACTTTGCAGAGGGAGGGGGGCCCGAGGTCCCTGCTGACAAGCAGGAGAAGAAAACATCAGCTGGGTGCCCCTCGGCGCTTTCATAGCCTGCCGTGAACCAGCATTGCAGAGAGAAGGGGGCGGAGACCCCCCCCCTGACAAGCAGGAGAAGGAGATCAGCTGAGTGCTCCTCTGCACTTTAATAGCCTGCGGCGATCCGAGCATTGCAGAGGGAGGGAGGGCGAGATCCCCTGCTGACAGGAAGGGGAAGAGGAGGAGATAAGCTCAATGCCGAGTGTCACTGTATACCGAATGTATTTGACTACAGATTAGATTACAGAAACACACACGCTAGGACTTATTTTCGGGGTAGGGTTTATATTGCTGCCCCCATTGAAAATCGAGGTAGATCTTATTTTCGGTGTAGGTCTTACTTTCGGGGAAACACTGTAGGTATGTGATCCTGTGCAGCAGAGCCGCCGTATATGCAAGTTATATGGTCAGCAAGTGGTTAAAGTGTTCAAGATTGAAAATGTTAATTTGTTCTGGTGACTTCTGTGACTGGGATGTAAAATAATGGGAAATTAAAAATAACTTTACGGCCGTCACTGGAACTGCAGGTAAAGGAAAAATCTTCCAATTGTCACCACTGTCTAAGTGGGGGTTTCCCCAATATTAGAAGTACCGGTATTTCCAATTGCATACCTAATTACCTGTTGCAGGAATTGAAGGCAAAATCTCACCGATGGAATGTAGCCAGCATAAGAAGTTTTTTTTTTTCCAATCTCCATCAAAAATTGTAGATTAGCAAGATAGTGCTGACAATGTTAGAGTGGTCGATTTATTTTGCTGCTTTTGTAACCCTTGCTTTTCCTTGTGCTATCCCATCTAACATTACCTGTGCAGACTATAGTATGTTTTTTGTTACTGCCCATTTCTCCTGTTAACAGTGATTTAGCAGTCCTTTGTGTGCCTTTGTTGTAGGTCTGCTCAGGTACAATTACACCACTGCTAAATATATTTTAATTGACTGAGATGTTAGCCTATAAAGACTTATTAATTCCAGCCAGTCTGTAATGGAAGGATAATATCATTGTACCTGGGCAGGATTCTGAAAGTTAAATTCAAATTGTACGCAGTTTCCCAACTGCTATCTGGGGAATGCTAGAAAACTGTGACAGGAAAGAGGGTGCAATTACAGCATCCTCCGTACAAACGTATAGTTAGAGAGGATGGCAAAAGGAATAGTAAGGGTCACTTTGGTTTTATTGATTGAATGCGGTACTGATAGACAAATGGGAAATGTTTACTGCAGACATGTCTACAGGTGTGAAAGCGGCCCCAAGGGTGCATTCTATGTGTTGATAGCACTAATCTTAAGTAGAACTTTGGCCTTCCATTAAAAAGAAAAAATAAGTATTGTGGCACTTCACGCAAAACGACGTATCCGTAAGTTGGCACTTTGGAGCTAAATACCAGTATTTTCGGGAACGATGTGCGTTTCACCACTAGATCACTTTTATTGCCGGCGGAGGAGGTGCCCACCCCCGCTGGCTGCGCTCCGGTCATCTCTGCCGCTTACCAGACCCGCCGATGGCGGCGAAGACTATCGCGTCTTATTCTGTGGATGCCTGGCTGCCGACTGAGGGCAAGATCCATAGCATGGGAGGGCGGCGTCAAATGTCACTTCCGCCCATAGCTCTTTAAAGGATAATTTTTTTTTCAAGTGACTTTTTGTATTTCAGTGTAAATATGAGATCTGAGGTCTTTTAAACCCCAGAGCTCATATTTAAGAGGTCCTGTCATGCTTTTTATTTCTATCACAAGGGATGTTTACATAAAGCGACACAGTGCCGAATCGCAAAAAGGGGCCTGGTCCTTTACCTGCATAATGGTCCGGGTCTTAAGTGGTTAAAGGGGTTGTAAAGGTAAAACATATATTTTTTCCTAAATGGCTTCCTTAGTGCAGTCCTCCTTCACTTACCTCATCTTTAGATTTTGCTTTTAAATTTTCTTATTTCTTCTGAAAAAAATGCACTTCTAACGAAGGTCTTAACCGTTTGATGAAAACGTCGTCCTAGATTAGGACTAATAAAGTTACAGCTCTTTCACATGTAATGACCTTACTGTTACATGAGTTTTACTCGCTCTTCTTATTGGCGTGTATTCATCTAACTCTGGTGTTAACAGTTATAGATCTGTTTTAATTAGCCAAGTTCACTTCAATATTAAAAGGGCAGCACGACCTCATGATTTGTTCTCAATGCCAGCATAACCCTAATAATTGAAACGGTTGCTGGGACAATATAGATTAATAGCGGTTTCAAGATTTCTATGACTGTTTTTTGGTAATTTTCTCCAAATTGCTCTGCACAGACTTGAACAGATCAGCCAGTAGACTGTAATGTCTGGCTGCGAGAGGACGGTTTCCATTGGCAGCCTCTTGCCTGGGTAATGTATTCCCCAGAATGTTTTAAAATAATTCATTCCAGACTCTGCAGCAGTTGCTTTCAATATTCGCATTCAGCCTTGTTTTAGTTTCCAGCAGATCTACAATGATAATCATCTGTAAAAATTGTATTTGTACACTATTTTCCATGAGAAAAAAACTTTACAATTATGTAAAGCAATCTTATGTTTTCTTTATAGTAGCGTGATTTGTGTAGAAAGGGCCACTTGTATACTGTAGTACTTTACGATGGTAAATTACATAACACGTGAAAAAAGGGCTTCATAAAACGAATGAAGATGGGAAAAATAGGCCGTAGATCACAATTTGTAAAATATTTTCATTTCCCAACCTAGACTGGGAAAATACAGAATCTAGTAATTATGGACCACATCGACACAAAACAAAAATGGACCAAAAGTCCCTATTTGATCTTTTCTAGCTGTACTAAAGGAGTATCCGGTGCGCGTGTTGAGTAGAACTTAAGCGCATAAGGTCTACCTCCTGCACATATACGTCAGCAGAATGGCACGGACAGGCATATCAACATACCTGTACATCCCCTTTAAATGCCTGTCCGTGTGGTCGTGCGCTCGCGACCCTGCCGCCATCCCCGTCTCACGGAGGTATAGAGCGGGGAGATGCTTGTGTAAACAAGCATCTTCGCGCTCAGATTAGTGCCAATGACACTGATCTCGGCTCCGTGTACTCGGAGCGGAGATCAGTGTCATGTGACACAGAGCCCATCCCCTCTACAGTAAAACACTATGCAGGGAACACTTAACCCCTACAGTGCCACCTAGTGGTTAACTCTTTCACTGCCAGTGTCATTTTCACAGTAAACTGTAAAAATGTGTCAAGTGTCCAATGTGTTCGCCATAATGTCGCAGTGACGAAAAAAATCACTGATCGCCGCCATTACTAGAAAAAAAAAATTATTAATAACAAATGGCATAAAACTATCCTATTTTGTAAACAATATAACTTTTGCACATACCAATCAATAAACGCTTATTGCGATTTTTTTTTTTTATAAAAATATGTAGAATACATATTGGCCTAAACTGAGTAAACATTTTTTTTTATACCATATTTTTGGCGGGATATTCATTATAGTAAAAAATATAGCATTTTTTTTTCTCAAAATTGTCGCTCTATTTTTGTTTATAGCGCAAAAAATAAAAACCACAGAGGTGATCAAATACCACCAAAAGAAAGCTCTATATGTTGGGGGAAAAAAAGGACGTCAATTTTGTTTGGGAGCCACGTCACACGACTGCAATTGTCTGTTAAAGCGACACAGTGCGAAATCGCAAAATGTGGCCTGGTCCTTTACCTGCAAAATGGTCCGGGGCTGAAGTGGTTAATATGACTGTACAGACGTTTTGGATCCTTGTATTTGGGATAATTTACTGCATCACAGTCATATGGTCAGTTTTACATTAAGGCCACCCGCTTCCACCTTGGATCTGCTGCGTCCCTGCTTCCATCTGTGTTTACAAATGTTCAGCCCAGTTACAAGGGAGGACGAAGAGCTTCCCCACTATGTGAATGGGCTGTATGTTTGCAAATTCTGCTTGTGTTTACACGCAATGGCTGCGTTTGGTTCAGTCCAATAACGGTCCACATCACAGCCATTTAAGCCCCATACACACTATGAGAAAATCAGGCTAATGATCTGCCTGGTTTTCCTTGATGTTTCACACCAAATCAGAACCGAGGATAGAAATAATGTGCAAAAATCCTGGTGAAACAAAGGCTTTTTTTTTGTTTTTGTTTCTGATCATGCGCAGTCTATCTATCTGATAATTCTCGTATGAAAACGGTACACATTAAAGGAAAATTGCTTGTTCTGTTGTTGTATAAGAAACCTTTTAGAGTTTGTCCCTAAGGTAATTTTCATTTAGAAGGTCAGATTTGGCTGTCAAAAGTTGTATACACACTATCGGTTGGGTACGACTGTTCCTCCAGTTCGGCAAGTGTTCTTATAGTGTGTATGGTGGCCACCCGCATATGTTTTTAAAGGAATGTTTACAAACGGCGCTCTCTTTACAAAACAGTGGTTAGAATGTGTTTTTTTTTTTTTTGTAAAAATAAATAAAAAATAAATTGGTTGATCATAGGTTGTCGGCGCTCATTGTAATTTAACAAAAGGTACAGTGAAATTACACATCCTTTTAATGTGGTGTGTCTGATTATAAGTCTAATTTGTTAAAGCTACTAGAAAATACTCGGGCTTGTACAGCGTTTTGTAATAAAAGCAGATCATGTTACAACACATTTAGTTGATGTATAATGCATACACTTAATTAGCCTATTGTGCTTCCCTTTACCTTCTGGGCAGACGCAGCTAATGCTGTGACAGAGATTTTCTGTTGTCTGTTTTTTACATCTGGAGAAAGTTATTCCCAGCCTGCAATTTGTTCCCCAGTTTACATGCCCCTTTGAAACCGGTTTACTAAGATTTTTGTCTGTTTTACTCTTTTGTATTGCCTAAGCTAGCAAGATGCCAGACCCGTATTTGAGGGACCTAAATTTGGAGGGCTAAGTATCGGCAAAAATAAAAGAATCGATGGTATTGGGCTTCTGCTGTTTACAGGACAGCAGAATGTGGTTTAGGACCCCTTTGCTATTCTACATTTTGAGGCGCTTGAGACTGTAGCGATGTGCTCAAAATTACCTTTCACAAAGAAGTCATTTTTCATTGCTTGTGGTATAATGCATTCTAGATATTTAGATATTTAATTTAATACCTATTTTATTAAAATGTTGCAGGTGCAAATTGTAGTGTGTGAGATTGCCTCTAATTGTCTTGTCTTTGTAAATGTCTTGTAAATGCTATAACAATTCTTTATTTTACCCACAGTTCATTAATATTCTAAAATGAATCACTTTATCAATTTTATATTGCAATTTGCAGTAACCCATAACAACCAGATAGACTATGTTACTGAGCGGACTCCAGTAAACTGAAATCTGGCTCCTTTTCGTTGCCCTTGGAACTGTTTAAATAATAAAGCCGTAGATGTACTGTGGTTTATTAACCCCTTCCATACTGGGCATTTTCACCCCCTTCCTGCCTGTGACGACAAGACTTTGAGGAAAGCCCTTCCGGTTCGATCGCACGGTGCCGCATGCTGGGGTATTTTTTTGGAAAAGGTTTCGGAACAGGGGCAAACTTGTGTAGAAATTGTCCACATATACGTGGTATCCTTTCTCCAGGAGTGGGTTCAGGAGTTACCAAACAATTTTCCCGCTGGTTCCTATGTAGTCTGGACAATTAAGGGGGTGTAGCTGGCTGTCCTTTCCTTCGTATACGTTGAAGGCATACGTATAACCTGTGGCTCGGTCACATAATTTAGAGAGCTTCACCCCATAGCGGGCCCTTTTACTGGGAATGAATTGTTTTATGCCCAGCCTGCCAGAAAATTTTACTAAGGATTCGTCTACACATATTTGTTGGTCCGGGGTAAACAACTGGGGGAAAATTTCGGAAAAATAATTAAGTAGTGGCCGAATAAAGTTTATCAAAACTTGGGTCATTTCGGGGAGGGCACTGGGTATTGTCGTTGTAGTGTAGGAATCTCATTATCAATTGATATCTAGTCCTGGGCATTTTTGAGGAAAAGATGGGCATGTGGTAGATGGGGCAGTTTGACCAATAGGCACGTAGCTGGTTTTTGTGGTTTAGTCCCATACAGAATATGAGGCCCAAAATTTTTTTAAACTCTTCCACTGTTAGGGCTCTCCACTCGAAGGGACGGGCATAATGGGATGTGGGGTTACTGGAAATAAATTGTTCTGCATAAAGATTGCACTGGGTAACAATTGAGGCAAGCATGTTGTCGGTGAAAATTAAATTAAAAAAGTTAATCGGGGCAACATTTTCTGTGTCCACCTGGACTCCTGGCTGGGCAGTGAAAGGGGGAATGTTGGCTTCTCCTGAATTAGAAGGAAGCCACAGGGGGTTCTGAAGGGAATAGGGAAGGCTGGCATGGGACCTAACCCTTTGGGACTGAGGTGACACCCCACTGGTACGTGACCTTGCTTGCTGAGGTATTGCGGTACTGGTGGATGGCACAGCGGTGCTGGTGGATGGCACTGCCTCCTTAGCAATACGCCTTCTTCTGGCGGGTGGACCCTCCTCCTCTTCTTCTTCTTCTTCCTCTTCCTCCTCTTCTTCTTCCTCCTCCTCCTCCGAGGATGTCTCTTCTCCACTGCTGACTATCGGCTCATAGGTGACGTCAGATTCGTTGTCGGAATTTTCAGTGGAATCTGAATCGCAGAGCTCCCCGTTGCTCTCGTCAGCCGCCATAATTTCATATGCCTCCTCAAGTGAAAAGGATCTTTTAGCCATTGTTGGCACTGATGACACTGACAGGTGGCACTGACGGCAAATGGCACGGACTGTTGGTAGATGGCACTGATGGCAGGTAGCACTAATGGCAGGTAGCACTAATGGCAGGTAGCACAGATGGTACTGATGGCAGATGGCACAGGCAGGTGGCACTGGCAGGTGGCACTGATGGTAGATTGCACTGGCAGGTGGCACTGATGGGAGATTGCACTGGCAGGTGACACTGATGGCAGATTACACTAATTGCAGGTAGCACTAATGGCAGCTGGCACGGGCAGATGGCACGGATGGCACCGATGGCACGGGCAGATGGCACGGGCAGATAGCACTGATGACAGGTGGCACTGATGGCAGATGGCACGGGCAGGTGGTACGGGCATGTGGCACGGGCAGATAGCACTGATGGCAGGTGGCACAGGCAGATGGCACTGGCAGGTGGCACTGATGGTAGATTGCACTGGCAGGTGGCACTGATGGTAGATTGCACTGGCAGGTGGCACTGATGATAGATTGCACTGGCAGGTGGCACTGATGGTAGATTGCACTGGCAGGTGGCACTGATGGTAGATTGCACTGGCAGGTGACACTGATGGCAGATTGCACTGATGGCAGATGGCACTGATGGCAGGGGCAGGTGGCACTGATGGCAGGGGCAGATGGCACTGATGGCAGGGGCAGATGGCACTGATGGCAGGGGCAGATGGCACTGGGGGCAGGTGGCACTGATGGCAGGGACAGGTGGCACAGGCTGTTTGCACTGGCAGGTGGCACAGGCTGTTTGCACTGGCAGGTGGCACTGGCAGAGACACTGGCGCTGTTTTTAAACTTTAACTTTTTTCAACTCACTGTCACTGCTGTCACTCTTTCTCTCCTCACGCTGTGTGTGAGGAGAGAAAGCCGGTGAAGAGAGATGATCTCATTTGTTTACAATTGAGATCATCTCTCATTGGACAGCGGGATCGCGTGCTGAATGGCCTCTGCGATTGGCCATTCAGCAAGATCTGTGATTGGCTGTGTCCAAGGGACACGGCCAACACAGTTTTTCGCCGATGCGCGCTCGCGGGGACGCGCAGGGAGCGGGGAAAGGCAGTCACGTTCAAAGACGTCAACCCGGCGCCTCAGGTTTGCCCTGTTCACGTCTTTGGACGTGACGCGATATCGAAGTGGTTAAAGGCCTGCTGAAGGCACCACGTGGCCTTTGTACAGTAGCTACAGTGGTTCTTTAAGTAACAAGGACATCTAAATGTAACCAGAATTTACATTGGCATTCTCTCGGTAGTAAAGGTTAGGCTGGGTTCACACTACGATTTTCCCGTCCGTCAGCCGCATACGATTTCAGTTTTGAAAACGTACGGGAAAACGCATACATAGACAATGCATTGCAAATCGTATGCACTCAGATGCATCCGTTCGACCACGGTTTTAAGGCCGTTTTTGAAACCGTATGGCAAACGCATACGTTTTTTTTTTAACATTAAAGTCAATGGAAAACGCACATATGTGCGGTTCCATATGTATAAACCGTATGCGTTTTTCGTCTAGATGTGAAACCACTCCTACTTCCTGCCAAATTTCAATAAAACAAGAAAATCTTTATTAAACGAAACACTAATTCCAAAAACGTATGCGTTTTTTAATCAAAACCGGATGGAACCGTACGCACTTTTTGAAACCGTATACGTTTTATAAACGCATACGTTTCACTTTTGGGCTTACGTTTACTTACGGTTCAATCCGTTTCAGCCGCATACGTTTTTTCATATAAATCGTATGCGGCTGACGGACGGGAAAATCGTAGTGTGAACCCAGCCTAAGACTATGTTGTAAAGTTTATGGTAGATGGCTATTTATAATGTTCTCTATTTTTTTTTCTTTACGCCTTCGGGCAAAATATTCCTTTAGCCACATTTTGCAGTGATACATGAGTTAAGGCTTCCTTGAACAGCCTCAGTTTTTGGATTCATAGTAGTAAAGATACATTTGTTACATTTGTCAAAATGATGGTTTAGTCTCTAGTATCATTTACATTTAATGTGTTTGGGCGAACACCGGATATTCTTGGATTCTGAAATTGCAATGACCTCTCAGCTTCTTGCCAGACTTGTTGATGAATGTATTTAAAAAAAATATGACGGCTCTCAAGAGATTTAAAGCTACATACTAAATGGAATTTGTTCTACAGAAGTTAATTCCTGAGCCTTACAGGCCAACCAAAAGGAATCAGGAGATTTAGTGTCTCTGTATGACTTTTGTTTTCTTGTATGAATTTTCAGCATGAAAGTTTCCCAAAGCAAGGAATGCTAAATATTTAATCTATTATACTCATGGATAAGTTGCCACACAAGGTCATAGGTTTTTTTATTCCATCCATAGACCTTTTATTTATTTTATTATTTTTTCACTTAAAGCGGCGGTTCCATGGATTCTCTTTTTTTTTTTTCTTTCTTTCTTTCAGGTGCAATGCCATAGTATTACATGTAAAAGTAACACTCACTGGCTAGCCGCATCCTAGAGGTCGGTTTCCATCTTGCTTGTGGACATTGTGAAGCCCACAGGCAAATACTTCCTGGTAGCAGTGCTGCGATGCTCCCATCGTGCACCCCAAAATCCGCTGTTGACGGCGAGCAGTGCGAGCTGTGCCATCAACACTTCCTCATTACCATGACAACAGGTGACGTCAGTTCACATTGTATGAACAGAAGATCAGCATTTCTCCTCTGACAGGACCGGGAGCTGTGTGTTACACACACAGCTCCCGGTCCTCACTCTGTACTAAGCAATCCCGAGTGCCCGGCGGTGATCGCGCCCGGCACGGGACTCGGGGGCGAGCGGGGGGGCGCATGCGCGCCCCTAGTGGCTGCTTGGAGAGCCGACGTAGAGCTACGGGCTCTTGCGCTGGGGAGCTGACCTGCCGTCGTAGAACCAGTTAAAGGGACCTATTTAGAAAATAAAAAAACAAACCTTTACAACCCCTTTAATTAATGAGGGGCAGCCTGTACCTAAGCTATCTGTTTTAGCTGCAGTCAGCAAAGGGAATTCCCCCTTAACCTTCTGCAAATGCAATTAAACCGCATCAAAGAGGGCCTATCCTTCCTTTTCCTTGATATACAAAATGTCAGAGGAAGGACCTCTGGCTGAAGGTTGAGATGAGCAAATTGGATGATGCGCTAGCTCCTGTACAAATAGTCATCGCTGATTCCACCGCTCTGGTGGAATCGGCTATGTGTAATTATTCAGGAGCTAAGCACATTCTTAATTTGCAGGCAAATAAGCTAGACTATCTGGAAAATCTGCGTGTGATTTGTGGGCACACTACAGAAGGTGAAAGGCAATAACCCAGTGCAATTCCTAGAAGGTTGGCTGCTAATCACCTACAAACTTAATAGGTACAAAATTTCAGTATTTCCAAATTTCGATGCAGAGGTTCAAAAACTTAGTTTGAAATGTCAAGATGTGAACAAACGCCCCTGTGATCTCCATCTACAATATTCAATACTATTCCCCACCAGGCTATGGGTTGTGGCTCAAGGCAAAGTTCACTTCTTTGAATCTGCAAAGGCATGTGTGGATTGGCTGGCCAAACATTAACAATCTCTACAGATTCAGCGAGACTGCTGATCCTTGTCTCCGCCTCTTTTATCCTGCTTAATCGCCTATGCTGGGCGTTGCGTGTAATATCAGGTGAACGCTCGTAACAGATATTTAAGCTTTTGAACATTGCTTCACTATGAGTACCAAGGAATATGTATATGTGAAGCGCTCTTAATGACTAAGTGAAAGTCAAATTACCATGCATTGATGAAAATTGTAATGCATCCAACAAAAAATACATTAAGGTACATAAATCATACGTGAGACCCTCTAGTGGGAGGAACAGAAAGTGTGCCTGGCTGGCACGTGATACAAGTGGTCTAATGCCCCTACTAACCACTGTCGCCTATTTTGCATGCAAGAGCTCTTTTAACTCCAGCCAAATGTAAGTTTGATAGCTGCGAATAAAAGTGATTTCATTTATCAAACGGTATTACGCTATGTGGCCGCCCTCTTTTCTCTATATGCACCACTAATACACTGAGCCAATCAGTTTGGGGATTCCAATTCAAGTACAGCTTTTTGGCCTGTTCCTACACATCCACTCCACTGAAAGATACTACTCCGATCGTTTGGGGCGCATGATTCCTGCCAAGGATCGTTTGACATCTGTGATTTAAAGCTTTGTTTGACCTCAGTGGCATATGTCATTACTGGTCAACATGTTCCGGTAAGCCTGCAAATTTCTTGGTGGGATCGTCACGCTGAAGAAGTCACGCATTTATGTTCACTCATTCACTTGATTGACTTTTTTGACTTCGATGAACTTTATATTTATTGAGTTATTACGTTTTGTCACCTATTAGTAGGGGCATTAGACCACTTGTATCACGTGCCAGCCAGGCACACTTTCTGTTCCTCCCACTAGAGGGACTCGCATATAATTTATGTGCCTTAATGTATTTTTGTTGGATGCATTACAATTTTCATCAATGCATGGTAATTTGACTTTCACTTAGTCATTCAGAGCGCTACACATACATATTCCTTGGTTTTTTGCTTTTTTGAATGAGCCGTGTTAGCAGCTACCATTCGCACATATTTGGCAGCGCAGGGTATTCACTTCCTATTCACTATGAGTACCCACTGCTTGCCAGGAGGTGCTGTTTCCCCCCGAATCTCGAGTTGCTGTTCTGGAGACCGGTTGAGGTTGTGTCTCTACTTTTTTGCCCCTTAATTGTTTAAAGCTGAACTAAACTCACCGATTTTAACAGATTAAAAAAACAGGTACATTCATGGCATGCCGGGAATGCTAACTACTGTCACATTTGCTTGTGCTCTCAACCAAACTATGATGCGAGTTAGGTAACACTTTCAAACATACTGCCTTTGCAATCTGCTGCAGGTTCTAATACATTCTTTACGGCACCCCAAACACAGATTTCATGTGCAGTGTGGTTGTGGACACCAAATTGTGTGGTACCACAGTACTATGCAATTTGGTGTGGTGCATTTTTCAAAAGTAGTGCATCAACTTTAGTTTGTGTGTTTCAGTGATGAATGGGCTGCAAATCGAACTTAAGGGGAATGCACAGGAGCACAGACCACGTTCCTGTGCCATTCTGGTGTGATCCAGCCCAAAGTCGGCTTGTGAACGCCAGATGTCCCTGCTTGGCCTTGACTAAGGCTGACAAGATTGTGTTGGAAATATGGAAGGAACCATTGTTTTACTCTCCAAAGAAACAAATGCTGCTCTACAGCCAGTGCTTGGGGATTGAACAGTTGGGTGTACAAAATTAAAAATGCTTGTTGGAGGAAAAACAATCGTTCAGCAAACTTAATGGCATAGGTTTGCCTGTTTTTGCTGTGCAGATACTGACAGATGCTACTCTAGTCTGCTCTTATCACCAGCTACAGTTATAAGGGAAAAATGCTGAAAAGAGACCATGACATTAAAGGTGTTTTTAAGGGTGTGAAAAAAGTATGTCTCTATGAGGCATTAACATTGCTATATGATTATGAATCAATTAAACTCAGAAGTTCAAACTCTGCTTTTGTGAGGTGAAAAAATCCACCAGAACCTCCTATCCTTAAAAAGGTAGCTAACCTCAGATGGTAAAACAATATTGATACTGCTATAACACTTGAAGTAAAAGAATAGTAGAATAAAAATTATGTGTGTATATATATATATATATATATATATATATATATATATATATTAGGGTTGTCCAGATACCGATACCGAGTATTTGCGGGAGTACTTGTACTCACGCAAATGCTCCCGATACCTAAATGGAATACTTTTTTTGTATTTATCAACATGTTCTGTGAAAATTTGAGTTTTTTACTACTGCGTGACAAGAAAATAATTTTTTTTATTCATTTTTACTAATTTGTATTCTTTTATAATGCCTTGAGTTACAGTTCTTCATAATTCTAAAGAAAATATCCTTAGTCTGTATTGTGGTTTGAAAACTGTCACATGACATTTAAAAAAAGTATCGGTATTCGGTATCGGCGAGTACATGAAAAAAAGTATCGGTACTTGTACTCGGTCCTAAAAAAGTGGTATCAGGACAACCCTAATATATATGACATAATATTCCATAAAAGATGTCTCATGGGTGCTTTTTTTGAAACAGTCTATGGTATTCTTAAAAGTGAAGAGATCTTAAAATTGATTGAGCAAAAAAACAAATCCAGGTTTTCCTTCACTTGTAGTCCCCCTCAAGGTTTTGTACTCACCAGATTGACATGGTGTTAAATGCCTTCAGGTGTTTGCGTCTCCCTCCTCTGACTATCAGCTCAGCTCAACAGCAGTGTTTCTCCTCCCAATGGATGTGGATGGGATTGAGTGCATGTGTGCAGCATAAGCGGTCATGTAAAAATAAATATAGAGGGAGAGGACATAGTATAATACTGTTTTTATTGTGTAAAAAATCCCCCGCTTAAAAGTTATGCTTACAAGAATGAAAACAATGGTGTGCACATCAGTAGCAATGTTACAGCTCACTCAGATAGCCTAGCGTCTCCGCTCCGTCTCTAGCTGATGTGTCCCGGGTGTAACTTGCTTTGTCCGTACGATTCTTCGTGTAGCCACGCCCTGACGCGTTTCGTGATTGGCTTCACGTCTTCAGAGGGCCTTAAGGGTAAATTCAAATAAAACAAATAACAAACATGTCTAGACTTGCCTACTCTGTGCCAGGGGGGCACTTGTGCGTGGTCGCACCAGAGGCCCTCTGTTGCGTCCATTGACACAGACAGAGGGACTCGGCCCTGCCCCCTTGACATTGGCTTTGATTGACAGCACTAGGAGCCAATGGCTCCCGATGCACCAGCAAAGCCAGGGAGGCCTGGAAGTGAGAAGAAAAAAGATCTGCAGACATGCATTGCACAGGTTCGAATGAAGGCTCAGGTAAGTAAAGGGGGGCTGAGGGGGTGATGCTGACACCTAAACATTAATGCTTTAAGGTAAACCTTTTAGACTCTACAACCCCTTAACAAGATTATTTCTTAGCACATTCTATACATTTGCTTTATACAGAACACCCCCAGATGTTTAAAGACATTTCGATTTCTTGGAAGTTTCAGAGACTTATAGCTGGCTGCATATTGAAAGTGAAAGCAATTATTAATTACAGAGTTACAAATTGGCTGGTGTATTATCAATGATATAAGTATGGGATGTTCTCTCTTTCTAAAGCTTCTTTAGCTTTGCCTCAGCCTTTGCTTCTTTTAGCTTGCTTACTTGAAAGGCAATGATGATGAGACAGCGAATACTGTGGAACCCCACTGTTCTAATTAGTGTATTCCACAGAAATACTGGTCCCTCTGTTCAGAGGTTCTCATCTGTCTTCTGTGACATAGGCAGGGATGGACTGGCCATCGGGACTACCGGGAGTTTCCCGGTGGGCCGATGGCTCAGTGGGCCAGTTGTCACTCAGGGGCGTTGGGAGGGGGTGACTAGAGCCCCAAATGGGTCCCCAAAAAGCCAGGGAGTCTCGTCCCCAGTGTAAAAATCCAGTGATTGGTGGGCAAGCGGGGCCGTGCAGCCGCAGTGAGAGTAGAGCTGTCAAAACGATGTCGGGAATGGGCGGGGCCGATATGCGGGGACCCCCCCTCATCCCCGACAGTGCTTAGATTTGACAGCTTCACTCTCAATGCAGCCGCACGCCCTGATACTGATGTGCGGGGCCCCTTCGTCCAGTACATTTGCAAACACTGCCTGTATACACTCTGAATGTCAGAGTGTATACAGGCAGTGTTTGCTCTGTACTGGACGAAGGGGCCCCGCACATCAGTATCGGGTCGTGCGGCTGCAGAGTCTGACTGCTGGCTGGGGAGGAAGGTGGCAGCCGGAGCCGTAACTACTGCACATGCACGGTTCCAGTGCAGGCTGCAGAGTATCGCTGCTGGAGGGCTTGCATGGCGGGTGGAGTGCATGTTGACAACAGTGAACCTGTTGACCATCCTGCCTGGGTGTCCTCTTCTCTGCCGTGTAACTCCTCCTCCCCCCCCCACAGCTGCTTTCTTCTATACATTACAATAGAGAATGTCCGAGCAGTAGGCAGAGCTGTTCAACTTTTCAAGTTAAAAAGCCTGTGATTGGTTGCTAGGGGCAGTCCTAGCAACCAATTGTCTTTCTGTTACATTGAAAGTTGAACATCTCCCGCCCTCTGCTTGGACACGTCGCATCCTCTGTCTTCTCCCTTCTGTGTAAGGTAAGGGAGGGGCACTGACATAAAGGGAACTGTGTTTGTTGCAAAGAAAGATGATGGCTGTAAAGGATACCAGAAAGGAGGGGACTGTGAAAGGAAGTGTGTGTCAGGAGGGGGGGTCAGTGTGTGTGTCAGGAGGGGGGGGTCAGTGTATGTGACAGGAAGGGGGGTCAGTGTGTGTCAGGAGGGGGGGGGGGGTCAGTGTATGTGTCTGTGATTTTGTTTTTAATATACAGCATGGGGGGGGGTGAATGCACTGCCACTGGTCATAGTAACTGTTGTATTAGACCCCTTTCACACTGAGCCGCCCATAGCGCTGGTGGTAAAACGCCGCTATTTTTACCGCCAATGCTATGGGTGGATTTGCGGTGCATTTCGGTCGCTAGCGGGGCGGTTTTCCCCCCGCTAGCGGACAACAAAGTGTTAAAACCGCCCACAATGCGCTGATGAAGCAGCGCATTGTGGGCGGTATAGCCGCGCTGTCCCATTGATTTCAATAGACAGGAGCGGTGGAGAAGTAAAACAAGTAAAAGCCTTGGGCTTTCACACTGGAGACAATGGAGCAGCTGTTTGAGGGTGGAATGCAGGTGCTATTTTTAACGCTATGGTGCCTGCAATACACTCCAGTGTGAAAGGGGTCTTAATGTACTGCCACTGGTCACGGTTACAGATGAATGAATTTACTGGTCACAGAATAAAAAAGCAATTTATACTTACAGCAGAATGTTTTTACTTTTTTTTTTTTTTTTTTTTTGCGCAATTGCGTATAGACTATATACTGTTTTTGTGTGTGTGTTTGCAAAAATTAGGTGGGCCGGTCTGGATGAAGTCCAGGGCCAAATTTGTGTCCCAGTCCACCCCTGGACATAGGGCACTTGTACAGATGGTGACCTTTTGCAAGAGAAAAAAAGGTTGTGTACCTTTTTTTTTTTTTTCTCTAATCAATTTTGTATTTGTAATGCATGCTATGTGCCACCTAAAAAATAAAGTATGTTTTATTTTATTGTCATTCTATAAATGAATGGAAGTCTTATTTTGAACAAAGCAACACCATGCAACAAGCAATATACTGCAGATCAGTGCACCATTCATTGTGCCAACATTGCAGCTTTGCTAAATTAAAAAAAAAATTCTACCTTATTAATCTTGAATATGGGGTTATAAAATTCCCAGCAGCTGCATTTATTAGGCTTCTTATACTTGGGTTGACTGCAGCCTGTTGTCATTTTACTGTGAGTGGTGCAACCTCTCTAATGCTCCATTGTGTGGAGGCAAGACAAGTGTGTCAGAACTATGGAACATACTGAATTGCATTTTCAGCAGATTTGGGTCCATTCAGAAGAAGGGGGTACAATGTGACAGTAGCTATATTGCAATTGTCATAAAGTAAAACTGAGCTCCCAAGTTATTTTTTATGTTTTAAGAATATGTAAAAATTGGCAATACCTCTAGTCCCATAGTTTATCTGCAGTGTGGGAGCCAAGACACTGGTGCTTCTTGACTGCTAGTCTTAAGCCTGGTTCACACTATAGGTTTTTTCCATTCCACACTGCGGGTAGAATGAAAAAAACAAAAACAAAAAAACAAAAAACGGTCAGCTCCAGTCAGAGCCGCTGTACTCACTATGCAAAGTAATACAGTGGAACCTCAGATTCTGAGCATAATCCGTTCCAGGAGAATGCTCGTAATCCAAAGTACTCACATATCAAAGCGAGTTTCCCCATTGAAGTCAATGGAAACAAAAATATGTTCCGCATTGACTTCAATTGCATGCAATACCACATGCGGCCAGAGGAGGGGGTGCCGGAGAGCCTCGGAAAGGCCCGAGGACACCTCGGCAAAACTTAGTTCCCGAGCCTCTCTGAGGTCAGCCGAGCTGTCCCTGGCCCTTTCCGTGCATTTTCGATCGGCTGTGATCAGCGCTGCTTGGCTCTGGCGCCCCCCCCCCCAACTCAGGCTAAACGCGGTACAGCACACCACTTTGGCCTGAATCCTGCTAGTTTTGCAAGACAACACTCGCAAACTGAGTTAGGATTTTTAAAATACAGTGCTTTTATTGCAAAATGCTTGTTAACCGCGTTACTTGCAATCCGAGGTTCCACTGTACAGTGATCTCCCCCACTGAGCTGTTGTGCTCTGACAGGGGGTGGTCCCTCTGCCAGATCACTCCAAACTGCGTTTTCTGCCAGTGCCGGAGAGCGCTCATCGGTTGGCTGCTGGTTTTCCAGCATACTCGTCCGCAGACCAGTTCCAGCGGACATATCCGATCGTGTCTACGGGCTAGCAGACAGGTTTCCAGCAGACAAAAGTTTTAAAGCATGCTTTAAAACTTGTCTGCTGGAAAGCGGTCTGTCGGATATGTCCGCTGGTTAGTACGCCTAACCAGCGGACCGAAAATCTCCCACATGCGTCGAATGGATTCGACGCATGCGTGGAAGTATTTTACTTCCTGGTTTGGTGACGTGGCGGCGTCAACGCCACCGCCACGTCACCGCGCTGTCTGTCCGCGGGGATTTTGGTTTTATCGTGTGTACACACATCAAACCAAAACATCCCAGGAGACATGTCCAAAGAAAACGGTCCGTCGGACCGTTTTCATCGGATATGTCTCCCCGTGTGTATGCGGCCTTAGACTCAGATGGTGTTGGTGTTTTTTCATTGTTGCATGATGAGTTAAAAAAAAACTATACCGTTTTGGAAAAAACAAAACCAAGTCCTAACAAGCCAAAGCAACTTCCCAGATATGCACGTTTATTGGCTGTGCTGAACATTTTGTATCTGTTATTTAACTCAAGTACTGCAAATTCATCTTTGATGTAGTTTATATGCCAGTACCTGAACCTTTTGACATACCAGTCTGGCAGTACAAAAACTGTTTTATTTTTCTTAGATTTATATTTTTAGCAAGCTTTTAGTCTCTTGCTGGGCATGTAAGAGTAATTGTCAGTCCTGCCAATAAACCAATGCTTCTAAGGCGGGTGCAGGGTAGGTTGATCTCCATCATTCCAACAAATGGCTTGTAGCTTTGTATCCAAAGTGGTCGTCAGTCATTTTCTTAGACGAATATTTATTATGTTTTACCAAGTGATTTTTTTTATCGCTCTAGCTAACAGTATGTACAATAGTATGTTAAGACATTGACATTATATTATTTTATGGATTAATGTAATTTCAGTTTGCAAGATTGTCTGCTTATTTTCAATGTGATGCGTCCCTTGTAATGCTGTGTTTTGGTTTAGGAGAAATCTTCTTGCTCAAACCCCCCACTCCCCCACCCCTAAAATAAGCCCTGCTGCCATAATCTTCCGGGGCAGCAGGGGTTAATGGCTGTGAAAGACACTCAAGTGCTCAACTATACCCGTCCTTACCATCCATCCCCTCCATTCATAGAAGCCAGTACTACCGATTTCTATAAATAAAACACGATCTATGAATGAAGGGGTCAGACTTTCAGTCATCTGCCTGTCCTATATTCATAGATCCCATATTGGTTATTTAATTATTTTTTTTTTTTTTTTAAGTAAACAAAGGCTTTAAAATAAACGTGTCATAATGGACATAGGGCCAGATTCAGGTAGAGTTACGCCGGCGTATCAGTGATACGCCAGCATAACTCACACTTTGAGCCGGCTTATCTGTTTTCTGTATGCAGAAAACAAGATACGCCCGTTTGTTGCAAAGATCCGACAGGCGTAATTGTATTACACCGTCGGATCTTAAAGGCAGTTTTAAAATGGCCGCTGGGGGCGTTCCCGCTGACTTGCGCCGATAATATGTAAATCAGCGAGATACGACAATTCACAAACGTACGCGGGCCCGACGCAGTCACTTTACGACGTTTCCGTAAGGGGTTTCCCGGCGTAAAGATAAAGCAACAAAAAGCAGGCGCATCCTATGTTAAGTATGGCCGTCGTGACCGCGTCGAATTGAAAAAGTTTAACGTCGTTTGCGTAACTCGTCCGTGAATGAGGATTGACGTCATTGACGTTCACTTCCAAAACACCGTCATAATTTGGAGCATGCGCACTGGGATACATTGACAGCCGGCGCATGTGCAGTACGTTCGCCGCGGGATCGCGCCTATTTTAAATACTACACGCCCCCTACCCGCCCAATTTGAATTCCGCCAGCCCATTTTCGCTACGCCGCCTCAACTTTAGGAGCAAGTGCTTTGTGAATACAGTACTTTCTCCTAAAGATTCGGCGGAGTAACGTAAATGAGCAACGTTACGCCAGAATAAAGATTCGCCCATCTACCTGAATCTGGCCCATAGAGGCTGCTTTTACCTACCTCTTCTGAATTCTTAGAAATACCTAGCTGCCCGATTTTGTTATGTTGACCCCTATTGCTTCAGTAGTCCAAGATAGGATTGTCAGAAGGGATGATTGAATGCGGAAAGATCCAAGAGCAAACACTTATTAATTTTTTTTATTTCCCTGTAGGTTTGTCAGCAATCAATAAATGAATTTAGGAAACCATGATTTATCAAGGCTTATTATTGGTTATTTTTTGGCATTTCCAATGTGCATATATTCCCAAAAAGCACTGGAAGCCCTTTATTTCTCTCGGGTTTACTTTAAGCTGGTCATATATTTGCAGTGATTTAGAACATGCATGTATAGCTCAGTGTGCATTCCCGCCACACTCCAACCATTCTGGAATGATGGACTCTTGTGCGCCTGCGCAGGGCGACGTCATTCTGCCACCACCCAAGAGGCCGAAAACCAGCACTGGGAAGATGATGGCAGCAGCTGGCGAGGGAATTTCCTGCCACATCGCTGGAATGTGGAGGTGAGTGTTTCCTTCAGTTATAGTTCTCCTTCAAGCCAGTCTGATAATTGAAAGCTGTATTGATGATGACAGTGTTTTTAAGGGTGAGCATACAGTGTAAAATCAGATTGTACACTCTCTGTGGATTCAGGCAGTCCCTACCCTATATATTTGATGGGAAATCTAAAGGTGCATATAGACTCAGATTGTATGGTGTGTGGCCATCTTAAGAACGGAAAGACCCAGCAATTTACAACACTGCATAGGGGGCACAGAGTTATTGTCACAATAATGGAAAGACAATTTTTTCAGCTAGATGGTGTATTTGGTTCCTGCATGTTTAGATGTGTGTCCAGCTACAGTGTGAAATGATGATGGCTGCTTTTGTCGGTGTCCTTTTCTTTTGTTCTTTGTGTCCTCTGCAAAAGATGTGGTATGCCATACAGTAGCCCCTGTGAGCTAATAGCTTTGCAATGCCTGTATCTGCTTAGCCAGCAGAATTGCGATATTCCCCAAAGGACAAGTGCTTTATTAGTGGTGATGTTTGTGTGCTCAGCAAGGAGATCACGCTTTATTTTTCTCTACCTCCCTTTGTCATTGAAAATTAGCCACTGGTGAGTTGCATGAATTAACTGGAGGACTAGAGCTACAACTTTGCTAATACTACTGTAATCTACTGTAAGCATCAGAACAAACAGGAACTGTAAAGCTAACCATATGAATTGGTCCTCTCCATAAACATGCATAATTATTTCACTCAACCGTATATTTGATATTTTATTAAGCAGACACCGCAGGTGCCGGCTTTATCTGGGGACATGCATTCGCAGTACTGGAAAATAACAATTCTGCTCCTTCCCCCTATCTCCCAAGGTTGGTCAGCCAGGGATGCCGAGGACTCAGTATGTCTGTATTCATATGATCATTTTCTAAACTATTTTTGTTTGATTCATGCAAGGGTTATGTCAGAGGAGTCTGAATTTTGATGGTGACATATCTGGAAAGTAGTATGATGTTTAATCTGTCAGAATCATCTTGTGATCCTAATAGCTGCATCGCCATAACTATGAAAATGTTGCGTTTCAGGCCAGACCTTGTGTGCTTATCCCGCATACCGTAGATATTACATAAATGTCTTTGTTAACTTTAAAGTGATTTTTCTATAATTGGTATGTTTGAGTTACAGTGCACCTCATCAAAATTCTGTTGGCAGTTTGGATATTTCTGTGCCAAATGGTAATAAAATAGTATCATGCATGCCTGTGTGGAGCCGTTTGGACTGTATGTGTAGCCTTTAACATATAATCTGAATTATACAGACAAAGTCAAACTGGTGCTTAAGATTTTCAATGCTGTAGCCGTAATCACCACCATGAAGCTTGGGAGACCGAAAATGATCTGGCCAACCAATAATTTGTCATAAGTAATTGCATCATTAATATTTAAGGTCCCTTGCATATAAAATCATCTTCTAGCTCCCAGAGTATTCTGTTTTCCACATTTTAACACTATTATTCAAATCTGTATACTATTGTCACTTTTTTTTCTTGCTTGTTGCTGCTCTCTCTTCTTGATAGTATTATTGAAAGAGATGTTTTATTACCCCGTTTTACCCTTTTTAACTCTTAACCCCCTCCCCCTTTTTTTTTACACACCTTGGTGGTAATTGAGAACACAGGTAATGGCTATCAAGGAGGATGCAGGCACTAACCACTGGGGGGGCAGAGACACTGATTACCAAAGGGGGCCATTGATGCCCTTAACCCTTCCCACTCTCATTAGCCTCTTCACAGCTGCTTTTGGCAGCAGGTCCTGATGCCCATGATACCAACAATCAGTGCTGCTGATAGAAATCATGGAGCTCTGTACAGCCTGCCTGAAAGGGGGGAAAACCCCATGCATATGGGTGCAGATGTACAGCCACAATGGCAGTTATTGATACCAATCTCCCTGTGTGGCTCTCCCTGCAGCAACTGAAAGCTGGAGGGGAGGGAGAGGAGGAGAATCCGGATGCACTGATACACCAACCTTTCCTGCAACTAGAGAAAGCAGTGTGAGGGAACCACATAATTAATCAGGCGGTGCTCTTATTTATTTCTGTATGCCTGTATCCTTATGTGTATGTATTCTACTAAGTGAGCATGGGGTGGTATTTTCTAGTGCCACTTAAACCCTTGATTGGTCACTCAGTAAAAGCAGGTTGATTGGACTTTCAAGGTACTGATAACAAAACAAAAAAATAATAAAGGATAGTTTATTGTACATCAAAATATACAAGTAGAATCATTTGAGCCAAAACCCACAAACAAAGCATTAGGTTGTAAATGACAGAGCCCCGTCAAAGTTTGCTGTGGTGGAGGAAGGCCTTTTTCTGTGTGACCAATCAAGGGTTTAGGTGGCACTAGCAACTACCACCCTATGCTCACTTAGTATAACTTTTCATAATTCTTTATGGATGATGGTACCTTATTTCTATTAATGAGACTTAAAGGGTCACTAAAGGAATATTTTTTTTTAGCTAAATAGCTTCCTTTACCTTACTGCAGTCCTGTTTTCATGTCCTCATTGTTCGTTTTTGCTATGATGTTGCTGTAAGCCTTCTCTGTTCTGGACACTTCCTGGTTGTCTGTTTCCTGATAAAAAAAGTCATGGGAGCTTTCTCTGTGTGGTCACTAATCAAGGAGGTGTGATTACTGTGTGTCTAAAACCCCTCAAAACCAATCACTTTTGTTTTACAAACCATCACTGCCCTCTATTGGCTCTGTGTCTCTGTACATCACAAAACCATGAAAAAGCATGCAAAAACGAAACAAACTGCAGGTACATTATATGATTGATTTTTATCATTTTTTTTAATCATTTTTAAAAGGAATCTGTTAATTATTATGTCTCTATATCCTGTAAACAGTCATTTCAGCAAACAATTTTTTTCCCTTTACAACTCCTTTAACTGAGGCTATACTCATATTTTGATACTTGTGTGTATGTACTTGCGTATACAGACGTATAGACATAAATTATTGTAGATAAACATTTATTTATTTTTGGCTCTGTACTGCATCTGATTACAGATCTATAAAAAAAACATTGAGTTACACAACCTTAAAATATTTTGAGACGTTGTCTGCCCAATGCCTTTTTGGTAATTGTTAATGTTGGGCCCCTGCGTGGGCTAGTTTACTTGCTTTGTCTGTATCTTTGAAAAAACAATAATAAACGTATTTAAAGAATAAAATGTAATATATATATAATTTTACTCCCATGTGAAACTGGCCTAATACAGAAGCTCACCAACATGTTTTACAATGTTTGAGATATTCAAAGAAGCCTGATGGTTACTAAATGAGCTCTTAGAATCCCTTGCGAGTGGTCCATTACTTAAAGGATTTAGGTGCCAACTAGTCAAATCTAAATTCATAGGAACTTTGATGCAATTATGTACAATACATGCAACCTATCTGTACTCTGTGTATGTTGGGCCCACTTTGTGGGACATTCTGTTATTTTGCATTTGGCACTCCCTTTTTTATAGTGAATAATATGCTGACTTTCTACACAGACCTGCCATTTACTGGTCCAAAGCTATAGTCTACTGCAAAAAACTGGATTGCAATTTTTGTAGAATACTACTCATTCTTTGTTCTTTGTGCAGTGTTTTTAAAATAGCTTTGTTGCCAAACCAAATGTACCAATAAAAGCATTCCCCTTAAACTAAGTAAATCAATTTCTGGCCATCCTCTACCGCCAATTTCCACTTCATTTATCCAATATCGCTGGCTATGGTTTTCTTCGGTGGTGTCTCATGGTCCCCACTGCAATGTGTGGTTTCTTCCAGACCGCCTATGTCACTATTAGACATACGGGCAAGAAAAACTGCATCGTTAAAAGTGTTGGATCTTAAAGAAATGTTGCTAGCAATATTTTGTCAAAGGAGCATCATTGGGCAGTGCAGGTGATGAGAGATATTCAACTTTGCTTTTTAGGAACTACCTTTTTTTGTTTATTTAAACTTTTTATTTAATTTGGAATATACTTCAGCATACAATATAAAGTACTATACTTTAAGAACTACTTGTATTGTAACTCTAGTGACAGTAGAGTCACATTAACTCTTTGTACATCTAACCTTCATATGGCTTGGAATCGTTGCTTACAATGAATGTACGAACATAAGTGTTGTTTTTTTTTATTTTTTTTATTTCTGGATTGTAAACCTTTATCATTTGATTATATTCTGACATATTTACACAATGATTAGTCCAGTTTTGCATTTTAAGGAAAGGTGACCCTTGACAGATCAGTTGACAGTTAGCATATGTCATCAGCTCCATACTAGAGATAAATTGCCCATTACTGCATGAAATCTGTGTGCCGGATAAAAGACAAAGTGTCCAGCTTACATTATAATTACTCCACAAGATTTCATTTCCTTGCTCAGCTTTACCGAAAACTGATTATTTCGCTATAATCACAAGTGCAAGGGCTGAAATCCCTTTGTGCCATATTGAAAAGATCAAATGGCACTTGTTCAGAAACATATGGAGCAAATGATGAAAGCTGTGCAGAAACAATTATATTTTGCTGGCATATCACGGAACACGAATCTGTTCTCCTAGTCCATTAAGTTGTAAGATTGGCGGCCTTCAAAAGCTGCTGTTGTCTTTTGTTCTCTGGTATTATATTTAGTTAATCATACCATATAAAAACAACATATCTATAACATGGATCCACCTTTCTTGATGGATAACTTCAGTTACAAAGAATGAACATTTATTCCCCCCCCCCCCCCCCGAAATACCCCATGTTGCCCAGATGCATACTGAAGTACTCAGACCTCTTTTCTTCTATTCAATAAAATATAAATATATATACAAAATCAAATAAACGTAATCTCTCCAATATGTAAGTGCTTAATACATAAAAGCAAAATCTAGTAAATTACCAGTACTTGGTGCATAAACCCATAATCTAACAAGTATGCTTAGTGCATAAAAAAATGTCATCAATACCAGTTCTCATTCCCCATTGGCCAAAGAAAATGCTCCGTGCATAAATCCATTCATTAAGTGGACAATGTGCTTCTGTGTTCTCTGTGACCCCCCCCCCTTGAGTACTCCTAAACTCACCAGAAATCTATGACCCTCCCGATTTTGGCTCGAAAGTCAAAACAGCTTGACTGAAGTACTGTCATAGTGTGTGTGTGTGTGTGTGTGTGTATATGTGTATGTATGTATGTATGTATGTATGTATGTATGTATGTGTGTGTGATATATATATATATATATATATATAAATATATATATATATATATATATATATATATATAATATATATATAATTTTAGCTTTTTGTAATCCTTTGTTGCGTCTTCTAATCAATAAATATATACGTGGTGCTACTGTTTGTGTATATTCCCAATATGACAAACCTGTGGATCAATTCATAAAGGGCTAAATGCCCTAAATAAACATATCATTCATATTTTTATTCTCTTAAGTGTGATGTTCGTTTGAAAAAAAACCTGTATGAAAAAATTCTATAAAAAAAAGTGCCTTTATACCGAAAGTGCTCTGTGCCTTTAAATCAATTGGTAATCATATTATAAAGTCCATTCAACATAAAAAAAATCGCTTGTGATTAAGTCATTGATAAAACGCTTTGGGTGGGGCTGGCTGACATCACTTCCGTGTACATCTGACGTTTACATGCCGGCGCAATTGTTACATGCGATCTTGGCTTGTATATTGCAAACATTTACCTAATGTGAGTGTATCTTGGTTGTTTTTTAATGTATTTTAACTAAATAAATGGAATTGCACTCTGGAGCTTTGCCTGGCTTTTATATCCTTGTACATGCACACATGATTAAGCATTACTAAGCGAGATGCATTTACCCCAATAAGAAGGCAGGGAAGCGGCCCAGGAAGAGACTACTGGTTTTACACACAAAGTGCTTTTTAATTTAAGCTCTGGTGAATGTGGAAACTTTCTTCCGTGAGATGCGCGTATTTCCCTCGAAAGTATCTGGCATCTTGGAGCACTGGGCACTTTATATGCACTGCGGACCTTTTTTCCCACCTAATCGTGGGGCTTATTTATTATTTGTCTTATATTCTGCAGTTCCTTTGCAGGCACTTTGTGTGCTTACACTCCATAAATTGCTGCATGACCTTTCTGAAGGTAAGATTCCTGATAGTGATAGCAGTGGGCCATGTCTGCGTAATGTGTGCTGAAACAGCCACATGTAGTCTTCACCGGAAACCCATAGAACAGAGTGTAAACACAAGAACATAATTCGGAGAAGAGTTGAAGCGACTTGAAGTACACATATAAGACCCTTAATGGGAAGATCACCAGGTATAACTTTTTTTTAAAGCTGCTGAATGGATATATTAAATGCTACTTTCGAAATGACGTTAACCTGTTAGAGCTTGTTTACATTTTAGTAATTGGGTTTACATATATTTGAACTTTTTATTCTTGTTTAGGTACCTAAAGACATAATGTTTGTCAAATTAAGCTTGCTTTTATCAGCTGGGGGAACTTTCGCACGTCTAAATGCCATCCCTGATGCCCCCTGGCCAAATTTGCCAGAGTCTCAAATTAATCGACTCTCATAGATTTTTTTAGTTGACCTTCATTATCTTCTTTTGAGAAAGGCCAGCACTCTCCCATTCTTCTATAGGTATACATTTCACCTGATGTGTACTGGCATGTTTGTAGAACATAACAAATGACTTTCCAAGTGTTGAGGCATTTGCCTGTGTTTTACCCTCCTGGAACCTGGTGCACTGTAACGCAAAGTTAGCCCCATCATATTGATGAGCTTTTTGTATATCCTCCGTATGCAACAGCAAACCCTTCCAGGAGTCCGAAACACTTGTTATTTCTCCCTCTGGATTAGGGACCAGCTGTATTCCTTTTTGTTATTACCAACAAGCTCTTATGACTTATGAGGCCCCTTTAAGTCTGATTTCCGATAAGCCTCTTTCCAACCGTAGGTGGTTCTCCTAGCAAATACTTTTCACTTTGAATTAATGCATCGGTGATATTATCTCGATTTCGGTCTGTATTAGTTATTATTTTGTCTTTTAGGCCCCCTTTCACACGGGTGGACCGTTTAGGTCCGCCTGTCGGTTTATTCGGCAGACCTAAACGGGCACTCCATGTTTGTCTATGTCCGCTGACATCCGATCCGCTAAAATTGAAAGAATTGCGATACGTCGCCATCCATCCTATCGGATCGGGCGAGATCTGATGAAAATTTACATGCTGTTCGTTTTAGTCCGATCTCTCCGTAGACAAGCAGCGGCGCTCGAAAAGCCCCTCCCTGCTCAGTGAGCAGAGAGGGACCTGTCATCCACTGGCACAGCGGAGAGATGTCCCGCTAAGCTGGCGGACTGCTGCAACAGATCCGTCCCTGTGTGGAAGGGGCCTTAGACTATATTAGTCGCACATGATTCTCTCTTTTTGGTTTCATTTATTTTCATTATTATTTTGGACCAATTCAGTTGTTTCACTATTGGTAGTTAATGATTCAGCACTCTTTTACCCTGTGTAATTCACATGTAGGTTTCATACTCCGACAGGTACAAACACATATATAGATTCTCTCTCTTTGTCTTTTGTTTTTGTCTTTGTCTTTCTCTTTTCACTTAATGAAAGAAAGGCGTGTATATTCAGCTGTGGAAGACTATGTTAAAGAAAACCTGTGACTTTGTCCTGGGTGAGCAAAGTGTAGTCCACTTTAAGGATTCATCAAAAGCAGTGCATTAATGAAATGCCAAGATATGCAAGAACATTTGTTTTAATTTCCTTATCACTGGACCTACCCTCCATTTTCAGACAGAGGGTAATTTTTTTTAAGCGTGTTATGCAAGCTTTTTGAATGTTATGCTTAAAATCCTGATCCTTATTCTTGCGACAAAGTAATGCAAAAAGAAAAAATAGAAAAAGGAAGCATATGGCAAAGATAATCTTTGCTGAAGACGTCACAAGCTTTTTATGGGATATTCTGAGTAATAGAGAAATCTGTGCCTAGGCCATGTGCAGTCTTTAATAGTGAGACTATGATAAATGTATTCAGATACATGAAGCTAACCGATTAACCATAACATTACCTATATTAGGCAGTAGTTCAAAAAAGTGCAAAGAAAATGTGTTTTTGCTTATGATATTGATTATTGCTCGTTGTACAATACATTCCACGTAAAAAACCTTGTTATCATAAGGACAACAGCCACCCTGAAAAAGAGCATGCTAAATACTTACCTTTTGCTTATTTACTCTTGAATAAGATGTCCAAGTGTGTTGGATAGTAAACCCACAGCTGGGTGTTATGATTCCTCCTTGGCTGCTTTGTCACACACACATTTAACCACTTCAGCCCCGGAGGATTTGGGTGCAATTGCGCGGACATGCGATGTTGCACCCAAACAAAATTGACGTCCTTGTTTCCCACAATTGAAGCTCCTTTGATTGTATTTGAGAACCTCTGTGTTTTTTTTTTTTTGCGCTTTAACTAGTTACCGACCGCCCACCGTCGTTATACGTCGGCACTTTAAAGATGGATATATTGGTAACGGCAGCAGCTGCTGCCACAGCCGAGATCTCCATCTCTTCAGTGGGCGGGCCTGTCAACGATGACGGTGGTCTCCACGGCGGATTCGCCGCTAGATCGCCGTTATCGGTGGCGGGAGAGGGCCCCCCTTCCGCCGCTTACCGTAGCGGCTGAGATGATCGGGTCCACTCGGCTGCTGTGTGGGGATGCGAGTGAGGCCAACATGGCACCCACCCGTCCCCATAGCTCTGCTGGGCAGAAGTGATGTCAAAACGTCAGACCCGCCCAGCGTCTTAAACATTTTATTTTTTTTGTCATTTGAAAAAAATTAGTTTCAATTTTTTGACCCCAGATCTCATATTTAAGAGGACCTGTCATGCTTTTTTCTATTACAAGGGATGTTTACATTCCTTGTAATAGGAATAAAAGTGATAATTTTTTTTTTTATTATTTCAGTATTAAAAATTGTAAAATAAATAAAAATAAATACGAAAACAAAACATTATTTTTTAAAGCGCCCCGTCCCGACGAGCTCGCGCGCAGAAGCCAACGCATACGCGAGTAGTGCCCACATATGAAAACGGTGTTCAAACCACACAAGTGAGGTATCGCCGCGATCGTTGGAGCAAGAGCAATAATTCTAGCCCTAGACCTCTTCTGTAACTCAAAAAATGCAACCTGTAGAATTTTTTAAACGTCGCCTATGGAGATTTTTAAGGTTAAAAGTTTGACGCCATGCCACGAGCAGGCGCAATTTTTAAGCGTGACATGTTGGGTATCATATTACTCGGCGTAACATTATCTTTCACAATATGTAAAAAAATTGGGCTAAATTTGTGGTTGTCTTATTTTTTTATTGAAAAAAGTGATTTTTTTCCAAAAAAAGTGCGCTTGTAAGACCGCTGCGCAAATACGGTGTGACAAAAAAATATTGCAATGACTGCCATTTTATTCTCTAGGGTGTTAGAAAATATATGTTTGGGGGTTTTAAAGCGGTGGTTCACCCTAAAAAATTTTAATTGCTCAACTTACTGTTTAATGAATAATTTTCTTTTTTGTCCACCGCGGGTGAATGGCGCAGCTATGCGCATCACGCCTTCTGAAAATAGCCGATTTAGGACTCGGCTATTCCCGACGCTATACGGCGCCTGCGCACAGACCTAGGAGCTGACTGCGCAGGCGCCGTATATAGCCGAGTCCTATTTCGGCTTTTTTCGGAGGGCGTGACGCGCCATAGCCATAGGACTATATACGGCGCCTGAGCAGTCAGCTCCTAGGTCTGTGCGCAGGCGCCGTATAGCGCCGGGAATAGCAGAGTCCTAAATCGGCTTTTTTCGGAAGGCGTGACGCGCATAGCTGCGCCATTCACCCGCGGTGGACAAAAAAGAAAATTATTCATTAAACAGTAAGTTGAGCAATTAAAAGAAAAAAAACAGCATACTGGCGCTGACGCCAGTATGCTGGATGGGATGGGACAGAGTAGTTTTAGCGTGAACCACCACTTTAAGTAATTTTATAGCAAAAAAAAATGTTTTAGTCTCGTAAACACCGAACAGGCGCGGGGCTTAAGTGGTTAAACAAAAAAGAACAACAAATTTGAAAAAAAATATATTAACTTTTTAACTTTCAAGACCCCTGGTATATAGTTACATGGCAACCTTTTGTGCTATTCGCTTGCCTTCTAGGCATTTGTTTCTAGGCACAAGTCAGTTTGGAAACCGATTCCCACCTTTTTGGATAGCTGTACTTTTTCTCAGAGCTCATTAGAGCTGGAAAGCAAACCACCTATTGTGGCTGAAGTTCAGAGAAGCAGAAACAGATTAAAATAATTGCATATTATACTCTTTTCTAGATGAATAGAATATTAATTTGGTTTAAATATGTGTAAAGAATGGCAGGATAATGATGAAATTGTATATCATTTTGTAAGTAAAGGTTCTGTCTTTGATCGTTACCAATCAAAGTAAAGCATTTATGAAGTGTGTGTGAGGCCGGATTCACACTTGTGCGGTGCGAATTTCAGCTCTCTTACCTCTGCAGAGAGTTAAGACAACTGTTTAGCAGATCAGCTCCATTTTAGATGCAAATTTAGAGACCTGGGAGAGGGGAGGGATAGGGGGGAAGTGTATTGAGGAGAATGAGAGAAATTCTGAGGAGAAATGAAAAATTAGATGCATGCCCATAGAAGATAATGGGCTTGAATTCGCACCTGAGCCGCACCACAATGCCTAGAAAACGCACAAGTTTATTTCGCAAATGCACAGTGCAAATGCATCACACATATGTGAACCAGCCTCATTGAAAACAATGTATTTAGAAATGTTCTGTGAACCCAGCCTGAATGTGATACCAGTTGATCCTGTTTTGGGAGCGTAATTTTAGAGTGTTTAATTTACTGGTTTTGCAATTTTTTTATTTTTTTTCCCAAAAAGTTCTATTCGATTTTTGACACATACAAGAAAAAAAAAAGAAAAGAGTGTGGGCAGCCTATCACATGCAGGAGACGTGTGGCTCCTCTTAAAATACTGGATCCTAAGAGTGATTACTCAATAAGGATCCCCCCTATAAGGATCCCTGACAGGATAATAGTGCATCAAATTAATTCTGCCCCCAGGTTACATAGTTAGGTTGAAAAAAGACACAAGTTCAACCTGTGTGTGTGTGTGTGTGTGTGTGTGTGTGTGTGTGTGTGTGTGTGTGTGTGTGTGTGTGTGTGTGTGTGTGTGTGTGTGTGTGTGTGTGATTTTATGTCAGCATTACATTGTATATCCCTGTATTTTTGGTCATTCAGGTGCTTATCTAATAGTTTTTTTTTCTAATTATCAAAGCTCCCTGCTTAACCACTTAACCCCCGGACCATATTGCTGGTCAAAGACCAGAGCACTTTTTTGCAATTCGGCGCTGCATCGTTTTAACGGACAATTGCACGGTCGTGCGACGTGGCTCCCAAACAGAATTGGCGTCCTTTTTTTCCCATAAATAGAGCTTTCTTTTGGTGGTATTTGATCACCTCTGCGGTTTTTAGTTTTTGCGCTATAAACAAAAATAGAGCGACAATTTTGAAAAAAATATTTTTTACTTTTTACCATAATAAATATCCCCCAAATATTTATAAAAAAAAACGTTTTTTTCTTTATCGTACATCACTGGACACAGAGCGCATAGCCATTACACTTGGTTATATGGGTACATTCAGGTGATGGACACTGGTGTAATCAATTTCACAGGAAGTTTCCTCCCTATATAACCCCCTCCCACTGGGAGTGCTTCAGTTTTTTCGCCAGTGTTCTTAGGTGTTGGTCACGTCTAGCTGTCCCTCGGAGGTCTCGGGACCCAGGATAGCTAGCCGGATCCGTCCGAAGTGCTTCAAAGCCAAGGTGTACGGTAACCGGGCCCTGCTGGAGTGGGGTTTTGCCTATAATGCCTCTCCTTGGAGGGCTGGATTCTGGGCTCCAGTGCCTTAGTCTCTTCCATGAACTAAACGCTACTGATGCCAGGATGCTATATAGGTCCAGGTGTGTGGGTTCCTTAACACAGGACCCCGGTCCCTGAAGGTCCAAGACAATACCCACGGAGATGGGGGAAGATTGGGCCTCCTGCATTTTGCAATACCCTGCGGCGTGGAGCAGTTAAGAGGGAACCTGCGGGACTTGGTTCGACAGTAGGTATCCCCCTGGGGGTTCTGGGTCGGCTAATGGTATGCTTGTGCATCAGCCACTATCTCCACTATGTCTTTTGAGGCAGGATGGGATGTACTAATGTTTACCCAGATAACATGTAGGTATATGTATGCTTTTAAAGATATGTATTTACTACTCCCCCCAGATCTGCCTGTTAGCATGATACTGCAGCCCCACGTGCTATAAGGAGGAAATGCTGGCAAAACTCCTGTTTCTTAGGAAGCCTATGGGGACAGCTTCCTCTATGTGTGCACTACAATAAGATTAGTGTCTTGCCTGGTGTCTGTTGGGTTGCTAGCGCTGGTCCAGGCTTCTCCTCTGCTTTCTGCTTCCTCCATGTTGGTTTCAGCGTGGGGGGGGGGCGCGCGCACGCGTGTGCGCCGCCTTTTACAGCGTCAGCGTGCGTGGGGGGGGGCGGGCCAGCAGCGTCAGGTCTCAGTTAAAGCAGCAAAGCATTTCCTGGCTGGTCATTCCCTCCTGAAAACAGAGGAGGCTGAGGACACAGAGCGCGCAGCTGAGCCATTTCTGGCTATACAGTGACACCCAGTGGGGGTTTGTGGATCTTCAGGTCTGGACTTAGCTCCATACTGACCAGAAAAAAAAAAAAAGGTTTTTTTTCTTAAAGGGACTCAGCCTTAGATCTGGCAGTATCTGAGTCGGTGCAACCTTGGGCTCCAGCTAACGGGCATTGGTGTGGCAATACTCACAGGACTTCCTCGGTATTGCTGCCTTCTCGGGCGTATGAAAATTTGGAAAATTTTTACCATAGCCTGTTCTTATTAATGGTTCACTTCTAGCTACAACAGTTGGGTGTTGGCTTTAGGGGTGTCTCAAGGTTGTGCAATGGCTCCCAAGGGATCAGGACCAGCTAAGGCTGCAAAAGGTACCAAAAAACTAAAGGGGTCTCCATCGGGGTCAGAGGATTTGGGCCAGGCTCTAGCGGTCCCACCCTCACCAGATAGACCACCGAACAGCATGTTGCAGGAGCCATTGAGGGTGCTAGGGGCAGAGGCGGCCCCCAATCAACCCATTCCTGTTTACGTTACGGAAGAAATGCTAGCGACCACCCTGGGTGGGCTAGAGGAAAGGTTAACTGCTTTAATTGCCCGCTCTTTGCCAGGTGGCAAGCGGGCTAGATCCCCGTCACCTAGATTGATGTTTTCAGATGCAGAGGTCCTCTCTTCGGAGGAATTGGACCCACAGGGGGATCAAGCGGACCCGAGTCCCGACGGTTTAGACATTGAGGGTTCCACTGTAGATGAAATTTTTTCGGCTTCTCAAGCGGAGGGCCTGTGGATCCAGTCTCTGACAGATATGGTTCGCACTGCTTTTAAACTTCCAGTGTCAGAACAATTAGCCCCCGCGGTATCCTCTTTAGGTTCCTTGAAGGCACCGTTGAGTGGTGCGTCTTTTCCGGTTCACCCCCTTCTGGAGAGCGTGATTTTTCAGGATTGGGCTCGACCTGATAGGATTTTTATCCCTCCTAAAAGGTTCACTATTCTCTATCCTATGGAAGAAGAATTTGCAAAGAAATGGGCACTCCCTACCGTGGACGCAGCCATTTCCTGCGTAAATAAATCCCTGACCTGTCCGGTTGAAAATGTCCAGATGTTTAAAGATCCAGTCGACAAAAAGTTGGAGACCCTACTGAAGGCTTCTTTTACCACAGTAGGTGCCGTGGTTCAGCCAGCGGTGGCAGCCATTGGCGTTTGTCAGGCTTTAAAGGATCAGACTAAACAAATATTAAAGGACATACCGGCTCAGCAAGCTCGTGAATTGGCTGATCTCCCAAGGGCTCTCTGCTTTGCAGTAGATGCTATTAAGGACTCCATTCAACAGGCGTCCCGTTTATCTCTGCTATTGGTTCATATGCGTCGCCTTTTGTGGCTGAAGAACTGGTCAGCAGAGGCACCCTGCAAAAGGCTTTTAGCAGGATTTCCCTTTCATGGTGGGAGACTATTCGGTGAAGACCTAGATAAATATATCCAGACCATATCAAGTGGTAAAAGTTCTTTCTTGCCTGTCAAGAAAAGATCGCGTGGGCCCACGTTTAAGCGACAGGCCTTCGCAGGCTCAGCCCCTTCAACTTCCCGTCAGTATCGACGGCCTCCCGGGCGTTCAGCATTTAATAGCCGCCCACAAGGACAAGCCACGGCAGGCAAGAGGCCATGGTCTCGCAAGCCGGTTAAACCAGTCAAGTCAGATTCATGAAGGGGCGGAAGGCTTCGGTTTTTCTCCGAAGTGTGGGAGGCCAGAATTCCCGACTCTTGGGTACTGTCCGTGGTAGCCACGGGCTACAAGCTAGAGTTTCGGGAAGTCCCCCCTCCTCATTTTCAGGGGTCAAGTCTTCCAAGTGACCCATTAAAGAGGGCCTCTCTGGTAAAAGCATTGGATCGTCTCTTGCTCCAAGGAGTAATTGTAGAAGTACCAACCCAGGAATGGGGTCTGGGATTCTACTCCAACCTTTTCATAATACCAAAGCCCAATGGCGACGTCAGGCCTATCTTAGACCTCAAACGCCTAAATCGCTTTCTAAAGATTCAGACCTTTCGTATGGAGTCCATACGTTCGGTGGCAGCCAGCTTACATCAAGATGACTTTCTAGCATCTATAGACATAAGGGATGCGTATCTGCACGTGCCGATCTACCCGGCACATCACAAGTTTCTTCGTTTTATGATAGATCACCGTCATTACCAGTTCGTAGCCCTCCCTTTCGGGTTGGCAACAGCTCCGCGGGTATTCACAAAGGTGTTAGCCCCGGTGCTAGCCGTCCTAAGGACAGAAGGCATTTTGGTCCTGGCATACCTGGACGATCTTCTGGTTATCGACAGATCAGCTTCCAGCCTCAATCATGCAGTAGTTCGCACAGTTCGGCATCTAGAGGAATTCGGATGGATTGTGAACCAAGAAAAATCGATATTGAAACCCACAAAGCAGTTGGAATATCTAGGCCTTCGGCTAGATACAGACTGCCAGAGGATATTTTTACCTCAAGCAAAGGTCAGATCAATAACTTAAGCAGTTCAAGTGATCTTAGGCAAGAAGAGGCCGACTATTCGCCTATGTATGCGACTGCTGGGGAAGATGGTGGCCGCCTTCGAGGCAGTGCCCTACACCCAGATCAATACCAGATATCTCCAGGCAGCCATTCTCTGCTTGGAACAAGTCCATTCAGGCGTTAGATCGTCCGTTAGTTCTCTCCCCAGGAGTCCGGCGCAGCCTGTTCTGGTGGCTGGTCCCTCAAAATTTGTCAAAGGGGAAATCCTTTTGCCCCATCACGTGGAAGATAGTAGCCACGGATGCCAGCCTGTCGGCTGGCCCTGGTCGCCTGGACACTCCTTCTTCAGGGTCTGCCAGTAAGGATACAGTCCGACAATGCCACTGCGGTGGCATACATAAACCACCAGGGGGCACGAGGAGCCTAGCGGCCCAAAGGGAAGTAAACCTGATTTTCTCATGGGCCGAAGCCCATGTACCCTGCATCTCGGCGGTGTTCATCCCAGGGATAGACAATTCTCAAGCAGATTTTTTGAGTCGTCAACAGTTGCTCCCGGGGGAGTGGTCTCTTCACCCCCAGGTATTCCAAGAGATTTGCCAAAGATTCGGAGTTCCAGATGTGGACATTATGGCAACAAGATTCAACAAAAAGTTGGACAAATTCATATCCCGAGCCAGGGATCCCTCGGCCTACGGGACCGATGCTTTGGTTTGCCCCTGGCACCAGTTTTCTCTCCTGTATGCGTTCCCTCCACTGCAGATGATTCCCCGCCTTCTACGGAGGATCAGGGTGGAGCGCAGGCCTGTGATCCTGGTGGCCCCAGCCTGGCCCAGGAGGGCTTGGTACGCACTCATCGTGAGGATGTCAGTCGGGGCGCCGTGGCCGCTTCCCCTGCGCCCAGATCTGCTGTCTCAGGGCCCAATCTGCCACCCTGCTTCACAGCAGCTAAATTTGACGGCTTGGCGGCTGAATCCCTAATTCTTAAGGGCAGAGGCCTCTCAGCTCAGGTCATATCTACGTTGATTCAGGCTAGGAAACCAGTCTCTAGAAATATTTATTACAGAGTCTGGAGAACCTATGTGGAATGGTGCGAGTCTCAAAAATGGCACCCTCAAAAGTTTTTTATTGACAGGATCTTGCGATTCCTCCAGGTTGGCGTTGACAAAGGGTTGGCTCTTAGTACTCTAAAGGGGCAGGTGTCGGCTTTATCGATATGGTTTCAAAGACCCTTGGCCACCCATTCGCTTATGAAAACCTTCTTGCAGGGGGTCTTGCATGTGAATCCCCCTATTAAAGCTCCCCTCTGCCCCTGGAATTTAAATCTGGTATTGTCAGCTTTACAAAGGCAGCCGTTTGAACCTCTGACATAAATCCCTCTTGTGCTACTAACCCGGAAGTTGGTTTTCTTGGTGGCTATGGCTTCGGCCAGAAGGGTTTCCGAGCTGGCAGCCTTTTCATGCAGGGAGCCATACCTTATTCTGCATAAGGACAGAGTGGTTCTGCGGCCTCAACCTTCTTTCCTTCCTAAGGTCATATCCAGTTTTCACTTGAATCAGGACCTAGTCCTACCATCCTTCTTTCCTACTCCCCAGTCCAGAGAGGAAAGACTGCTTCATACTTTGGACGTGGTTCGAGCCATGAGGGTCTATCTCAAGGCTACAGAGAAGATTCGGAAAACAGATGTGCTTTTTGTTCTTCCGGATGGCCCCAAGAAGGGTCAGCCGGCTGCCAAGTCTTCCTTGGCTAGGTGGATTAAGCAGCTGATTTTTCAGGCCTATGGTCTGAAGCGCGTTCCACCTCCCTTATCAGTTAAAGCCCATTCTACGAGGGCCATGAGTGCCTCCTGGGCGGCACACCATCAGATCTCTATGGCACAGGTTTGCAAGGCGGCAACCTGGTCTTCCGTACATACGTTTACTAAATTTTATAAGTTGGACGTTGCAAAGGGTACGGACGCAGCATTTGGGCAGGCGGTCCTACGGGCAGCAGTATAGAATCCTCTGGTCCGGGTCACGCCCCCTTTTTTCTGTTGGTGGAGTTACTTTACTTCCTGATAATTTTTTGTTTGGCTATTCTTGGCCTTACGGTCTCCCTCCCTTCATAGAGCATTGCTTTAGGACATCCCAAGTGTAATGGCTATGCGCTCTGTGTCCCGTGATGTACGATAAAGAAAAAAGGATTTTTAATAAACGGCTTACCTGTAAAATCCTTTTCTTGAAGTACATCACGGGACACAGAGCTCCCACCCCTCTTTTGGGGAACATTGTGTAACCTCGGAGGAATTGCTTGCTACAAAACTGAAGCACTCCCAGTGGGAGGGGGTTATATAGGGAGGAAACTTCCTGTGAAATTGATTACACCAGTGTCCATCACCTGAAGGTACCCATATAACCAAGTGTAATGGCTATGCGCTCTGTGTCCCATGATGTACTTCAAGAAAAGGATTTTACAGGTAAGCTGTTTATTAAAAATCCTTTTTTTCCTTGGTTTAGGCCGATACGTATTTTTATTTTTCGTAAAAAAAAAAAAAAAAAATCGCAACAAGCGTTTATTGATTTGCGCAAAAGATATAGCGTTTACAAAATAGGGGGTAGTTTTATGGCATTTTTATTATTATTTTTTTAACTAGTATTGGCAGCGATCAGCGATTTTTTTATTTATTTTTTATTTATTTTTTTCCCCCGGTACTGCGACATTATGGCGGACACTTTTGACACATTTTTGGGACCATTGGCATTTTTATAGCGATCAGTGCTATAAAAATGCATTAATTACTATAAAAATGCCACTGGCAGTGAAGGGGTTAACACTAGGACAGGGAAGGGGTTAAAAATGTTCCCTGGGTGTGTTGTATGAACAGACGGTCAGGCATTTCTTCCCGGTCCCCGCTCTGTAACAAGCAATCGCGGATTGCCGCCGGGCACTCACACGGGAGTAAGGGATGAGCGCGGGGGGCGCGGGCCCCTAGTGGCTGCTGGGTGAGGTGACGTTATACTACGTGATCTCGTCCAGCAGAGCCGACCTGCCACCTTAAAAACTGCGGTGGCTGGTCGGCAAGCGGTTAAACCACTGCCTGTTGAAGAGAATTCCACATCCTTACTGCTTTTACAGTAAAGAACCATCTACACAGTTTTAGTTTGAACCACTTCTGTTCTAATTTTAGTGAATGGCCGCGTGTCTTTTTAAAATCCCTTTTGCAGGAAAAGTTGTGGGGTCACACATGCAGTATTTGTACATTGAAATCCTATCCCCTCTCAAGCTTCTCTTCTCTTGAGAGAAGTTCAGTGCTCATAATCTTTCCCCATAACCAAGTTCCTCCAGTCCCTTTATTAGCTTTGTTGCCCTTCTCTGGACTCACTCCAGTACCAGTACATCCTTCCTGAGGACTGGTGCCCAGAACTGGAAGGCATAATCCAGGTGCGGCCGGACCAGAGTCTTGTAGAGTGACAAAATGGTTGTTTTATCTTTTTTTTTCTGTTGGCTTTGCTTGCAGCAGCTTGGCATTGCATGCAATTGCTGAGCCTGTCATCTACTAGAACCCCCAGGTAATTTTCCATCCTAGATTCCACCAGAGGTTCTCCCCCTAGATTGCATTTATATTTTTGCAACCCAAATGCATTATTTTACATTTCTCTACATTAAAACTCATTTGCTATGTAGTTGCCCCCCACATTAATTTGTTCAGATCTTCTTGCAAGGTTTCTACTTCCTGCAGAGAAATGATTACCCTACTTGGTATCCTCTGCAAATATGGACGATACTAATTTAAGCAAAAAGCAAAGAGAAATTTACGCTGTGGCTACATCATCAAGCCATTTTGTCCATACCAAATTTATGGGAACAGCCTCTGTGCGCATAGGTGACTTTGAAATTATTTGAAATCATTATTAACCAATTGCTTTAAATAGGCAATAGTAGGGCTGAGGGTTTATCCCAATGAAGCATAAGCGCTTTCCTAAAATAGAACAGGAGCAGTCTAAAGTTTTTACAGCCATAGTAGGTAAGAGGCCATCTACCAGTCCCAGCAAACAAATGCAAGGAGAAGGGGGTAAGTGGGACTTGAGCTACAGAGCCAACTTCCAAAAAGTTGCAATAACCTTGCAGGAATGTCCAAAAAATATGATAGCAATCCCTCGTAGTATGATCACACCTCCAGCAGGCTGGAGAGAGACATATAATGACTTTATAAAGTCTTTGGGGGGTGTAATGGGCTTTTTTCGTAATCTTGAATTGTTTCAGTCGTTCTCTGATAGAAACTAGCGGTTTGAAAGGCATGTCCCACATGTAAGACTAATCCTTTGCCATCAAAGTCTATGCAACAGACATTTTTTTTCAAAGGGAGGACAGATCTGGAAGAGGTGTGTGTGTGTGTGTGTGTGTGTGATGCAGAAGCTGGTTTAGTTTGTGAATCCATCTGCAATAGAGGTCAAGATTCAAGCAGGCCAACTATAGAGGACCAGTAGGAAACTGGGCATTGAAGACCTGCGCAACCTGCAGGTGTCTGAAAATATAATGGGAGAGTATACTGGCTTCTGCTCCGACTCCAGCGATTCAACTCTCCATTTTCCAAAATTTGGGAGAGGGAGTTGTTCCTGTATTTAGCCCAGGCCTGGGGATCTGGTAATGCATGGAAATTATGCAGGGTCGGGTTGTTCCAAAGTGGAGCATGAGGGGAGATTAAAGATGAAACCTGAGTTTCTAAACAGAGACCCGCATTCCGGGCTTTTAAAGTAGGTAACATAGGAGTGAGGGGACCGGGAGCTTTGGGGCCATGCAGAACCAGCGGCTAGAGGGCTTCCAGGAGTGGGAAACATCCGATTGGAGCACCAGTTGAGTGGCATGGTAATATTTGTAGCAGTCCAGGAGGGCTAGGCCTTTGTACAAGATGGGTCTCGTGAGAGTGGAAAATGTATAGCGCAGAATCTGTGTGCCCTAAAGGAAAGAGGAAAACCATGCGTTCAATTGGGTAAAAAAAAAAGGTTTGGGAATCCATTGTGGGGAGTGGCAAAACAAATAGGTGAGTTTGGGGAGTGTTTTCATCTTTAATTAATACGACCTAGAAAGGAAAACGGTAGGTTGCTCAACGTCTTCAAGCTTTTTCAATTGGACTTGTGTAAATCTCGCGCCACAGAATTAAGGCGGATGGCCCATTAAAAATGTTTTTTTAAAAGCCAGCAGCTACAAATACTGCAGCTGCTGACTTGTAAAAATAGGACACTTACCTGTCCTGGAGTCCAGCGGCATCCGCAGCAGAGGACGAGCGTTCGCTCGTCTCTCTGCTGCTCCCCCCTCCATCCACGGTGAGGGAACCAGGAAGTGAAGCGCTGCGGTTTCACTGCCCGGTTCCCTACGACGCATGCGCGAGTCGCGCTGCGCCCGCTGATTGGCTCCCGCTGTGTGCTGGGAGCTGAGAGTTCCCAGCACACAATGGGAAAAACCTGTCTTTTGCTCGAGACTGCGGGCAAAATGTGACACCGGAGGGGGGGAGGGTTCCAATCAGCGGAACTTCACTTTAGGGTGGAGCTCCGCTTTAAAGTGAATAAAAAATAACAAAAATAGCAATACTAATATAGTTTGAGCTGCCCCCTGAAAATTCAGTGACCTGAAGAATATATTGAAGTGGGAGGGTAGGGGGCGCGAAATGTGCTTACATGATACAGTGATGAATCCTACATAGAATGAATTATCATCAATATAAAATTCAATTAGTAACATAAAGTTTACATACAAATTAAATTAAAAGATATAGTCCATGCATATATTCATTCAATGTGAAAAATACAAAATGTGCAGAAAGTTCCAGTGATTTAGTCACAGAAAATTCTTCGGTGCTGAATATTGGATAGAATAGGAAATTGCGTGATGAGAATGAGTCATCAAATTGAAGAAACCGCCTTCAAGATAACATTTCACCCGACATGATCAAGTAAAGGCTGGACACCTTACCAACAGTAGTTGACCCTTTAATTAAAAAAACGTCAATAAAGCATGTTTACACAAAGTGCAATGCTCCTTGCAAAACCAGGGATTCCCAATCAAGCGACCATGTTCCAACAGTATAACCAGGGATAAAGGATGGAAGAGAGAACCGCAATAGTATACTACTGTTTATTTAAAAACGATTAAAAATGGAGGAGAGGAAAATGTGTTGTGTTTTTTTTTTTTTTTTTTTTTTTAACAGGGAAGGAAAATGTGTTTAAAGTCCACCTTGGGCGACAATCATGGCTCCCTCTGTTGCTATAGTGGAGATATTGTTGCCACCCAAGGACAGAAAGTGTAATTTGTAGGATTAACAAGGCAAATAAGTAACCTGAAAAAGAAAATCGTTGGGTATGTTCAGAGTTGACCTTTAAGCTATATGTATTAAATGATGTTGTATTTAATGCATCTCTGACTGATCACAAGTTTTGTAACTGATAATTGGTAGTGTGATTACTTGGGTTGCGAGGACCTTCGATGGTTGCTAATAATTGTACAGTGCATCAAGTTGGAGAAATGTTTCCAGTTTTGGGTTCTGCCAGTTCTTTACTACATGCTGTAAAATTAGTTGACATGGTCAATAAGGTTCCTTATTCTTAATTTTGTCAGGTGCATGCAATTGGAGGCTTTAACATTTTCTCCTATTTCATATTAAAATCTTTGGCAAGTTAGGGCCGACTCCTGTTCTACTTAATTTTGTGCTTTGAGTCAAATGTATTTTTTTTTTTTAAGTGACTTCCTGATGCACTTAAGAGGAATTATTGGTCCTCGCACGTGAAAGTGATATAACCAACAGGTCATATTGCACAGTGATTACCGGTTACGATGTTAAATCAGTGACCAATCAGCAGGCCAGTTTTAATTGGCTATATTAAATGTAATAGCTGTTTAAGTTCTTCTCAGGACATATAGTTACATAGTGCCGGTCAGAGTCTTTAAAGCCTGTTTCATCTTACCGTGCTGCATAATTGATGGTAATTAACTTTCATGCTACACAAATATCCTTTAATCATGTGGAATTTTTATTACTCTGCAGACAGACCTGTAGATTTAGATAAGTTAATGTCCCAAAGCCCACTACTTTGTAGTAAAATCTGCTTAATTGATGATCCAAGCAGAAAAGCAGAACTTTTCCAAGAGGCTGCTCATACTGGCCAACTTTATAATATTTGTGAAGTCAAAAGATACAGGCTGAGCAAAGAGATTGACTTTTTTCTTTTATTACTTTAGAAACCTATGGACAGACACTTGATGTCTGGCGGAGATCATAACAATAGTCTTTCTTTAGATGGGCTAATTTCTCTTCAGTTTAGAGGTACATTAGATATTCATGTTACAGCGGAACTAATCCCTCCAATTCTTTTTAGCCAAGGAGGCTGCCATCTTATGCTGGCCATACACTCTATGAAAAATCGTCCGAACAAACTTTCGAAAAATGAATGTTCGGCCGTGAGCGCAAACGATATTGCCATCATGTAATGACCGATAAATCTCTGTGGACATAAATAAAAATTTTGTTTGTTTTTTTTTTTTCAATTACTTCATGCAGAAAGTTCGGATGGGAAACGCAACCTTCCGATTTATCGTTCGTTCGGCAGAAAATTTCCAAACTTGCCCTTAGTTTTTTGGGCTCAAAAACGCCCCAACGATTATCGATTTTGTGCCCATTAACTGTTTGAAAAACAAACAAACGGTCTGACCACATTTTGGCAGATTTTTGGTATAGTGTATGGCCAACATTAGCCTCTTTTTGATTTGCAACTGCCATAGTGCTGCACACGTGATCAGTTAAGACACTAGCCAATTGAATGGTTTGACTGTTTGGTTGAAAGCACAAGCAAATGTGACAGCATTTCCAGCATGCTGGAATGTAAAAAAAATTTACCGTTCAATTGAAGAGTTTAATTTTATCTATGACTTTATACCTGAAGAACCCTTCTTTTACTCCAGATAAGTGATATTAGTATATACATGCTTGTAACTTTCTGTGGGAAGTTGGATAACCTTAAGGCCGGGTTCACACTATTGCGAATGTCCGAAGATTGTGACAGGCTCTCTATGGAGCTGATTCACATTTCTCCGGAGCGGCACTGTTGCGAATTTCACAGGAGTCCTGTGCGTCTTCTGGTAATTTTCCAGTCTGAACTAAAAATGTGGTCTGAAATTGGACCTGAAACGATAAATGGGGACGCACAGGGCCCTCTGCTGTGTGCTGCTCCATGCTGCGGTGTGAACCCAGCCTAAGAGAAGTATGGGCTATGAAAAAAGCAAACCTTTAGGCCTCATTTCCACTGGCGTTTTTACAGCCACTTTTCTGAGCGTTTTTTGCAGCTTATAAACGCCTGTCCATGTTAGTCTATGGCATCATGCACACCATGACGTTTTTGAGCTGTAGATAGCTAAGCTGCAAAAAAAAACGCGGGGCCAGTGCGTTCTGAAGCTCCAGCAATAGAGCTGTAAAAACGCCAGACATAAAAAAACGCGCACAAACGCTCAAAAACGTGGCCGCTGCGTTTTTAAAGCTCCAGCTCCAAAAAAAAAAAATATTTTTTTTTTTTTTTTTTTTTTTTCTAAAATAAACATGGACAGGCGTTTTTAAGCTGTAAAAAACGTGGCTGTAAAAACGCCAGTGGAAATGAAGCCTAATACTCACCTAGGTGGATTCCGTTCTCCCCTTTGCTGAGAAGAGAGCCATGACTTCCAGTCAACGACTCTCTCCTCTGCCCCTCTAGCGTTCCAGCTCTCTGCTCTGCCCCTCTAGCTGTGGAGGGGAGGGAGAGCTTGGCTGAGAGGCTGAGTCAGCTGCCTGTAGGCACGTAGGTGGATTTTTCCTGAGCATGGATGAAAAAATGTCAGCCAACAGTGGATTTTAGCTTGCTGTTGGCTAAAAATGGTTCACATTGGCGCAGAACGAACTGCACTCCTGTGACCTATAGAAGTACAACCAAAATAGCTTTGGCTATACTTCCCCTTTTATCTTTGTGTATATATAATAGGAGTGTACAAATACCCCCCAAAAAAACACAGTTCTAAAGATAAACCACCAGGGGGGTGTTGCTGATATTTCTTTTAGTATCGTTCATATTGACTTTGGCCTTTTGGATACAAGGAAAAATAAAACCGCTTTTCATGGTAGTGCAGTGAAGGATTGACTTTGTGTGTGCCAGCTATTTTATATGCTGCAAGAAGGTGATCTCTTGGGTTTTCTAAACTGGTCAATCTTAAACGGTAGTCACTGAAAAGTAGTTGGTGAAACATCTATTGTGTCTTGATTTGAAAAGCTGCTGACTGATTGGATTTCAACCATCTATTTCTAAGGGTATTTTTTAAAGTTAATTTAAAGAGGAACTGCAGTCTGCTCACATAATTTGTAATAAAAGCATCTTTACCATTCTGATGCTTTCCTCCAACCACGTTGCATATTATTTTTTATATACTGTGATTCTGTACTTGCTAAATATGCTGCAGATATCTCCCTCCACTGAGTCTGGCTGCATCCATATTAACTGTGGGCAGCTGAAGCTGCAGCCTGTTCACTTCCTGGACTTCCACAAAGGCACACCTCCAGCTCTGGAGCCCTTCAGCTCTCATTGGCCCTCTTATGACTCACCCTCCTCCCTTCCTGGCAAACTCTCACGAAAAAGAGAGCGAGCTGTGCATGTCCTAAGCCTAGTCAAATCTGGATCCTTCACAACAGCACAATGCCTAAATAGTTTTATATATTAGTGTGATAAAAAGATGTTACTACCTGTTCGTGTTGCCTGATTACAATTTTTTAGTATAGCTTATTTGTGTACATGTAATCTAGTTCCATGGTAATTTAATAGTTTGATTTATACACTACAGAAAAAAAAATCAGCTGACCAGTTGTGATCGGTTATTCAGTTCTATGTTTAGCTAAATGATGCATTTCATGGGATAAAAAGCTCAATCGGCTACAGTGTGAATTTTGTGAACAATGTAAAGCTCAACTGAGGAACATGAGAGAGCAGCAGAGGAATAAAGAATAGCAGACTAGACCTCTCCAAAGTTTTGTAGCCAGGATGGCTAAAAAATTACAGCGAATGGTCACGTATTTTCTTTCCTTTTTTTGCAATCATCAAAAGTATGTTTCCTGGCTTCCTAAAATGCAGCTACAGTCCAATTAATTTTTTTAAGTTTTGGATTGAGTGCATGGATTACAAAATTTGTTAGATTTGTATTCATGTTTTTGTCTCATAAGGGAGATTCGTGCTCTCGCTTCACTTTGGCCTGGTGACAGTTACCAAGAGTGAAAGTGATTAAATGTCCTAATTTTCACTTCTCACCAGAACAGAATAGAGGAACACTATTCCTACTGACCCTGGTGACAATCGGGGCTCTCCCTCACTTTGAAGGAATTTACAATCACTTCCTGTTGTGACTGTGGTTCAGAGCAAGTGAAGGGAAATCATTCCAATGGCAAAAATTTCTACATTAAAGAAAACCTGTAATGCCCCGTACACACAAGCAGTTTTCCCGCCGGGGGGAGGGGGGCAACGATTTTTTTTCTGACGGAATTCCTCTCAAGCCTGCCTTGCATACACACAGTCATGCAAAAGTTGGGTGAACTTTTGACTGCCAAGAACACAGTGACGTACAACGCTACGACGAGCCAAGAAAATTAAGTTCAATGTTTCTGTGCATGCATCGACTTGATTCTGAGCATTCACATTTTTTGCTCGTTGATATTGCATACTGATGAACAGTTTTCCCGCTAGGATTTTTTCCAAACGGGGAAAAGAGATCCTGCTCTTTTATTTTTCTGCAGTTTTTCTGTTGGAAAAAGTCAGGTGAAGCATACATACGGTCGGGATTCTCAGCCAAAGGCTCTCATCTGACTTTTTGCGACGGGAAAACTGGTCGTGTGTATGGGGCATTAGGGTTTTTCTTACCTGACTATAATAGCCGAGGCTCCCATCCAATACTAAAGGCTGCCATTGCTTTACTCCTTATTTCTGGGACAGATAAATTACAGTGCATGATACTGTAGAGTAGCAGTGCTACCTATCACAACTGGTTTCACTTCCGGAAGCCTCAGCTGTAAAATCTTACTGCCACCCTAATATGTTCTGTTTAAAACCGCCTGTTGGCTCTTATATTTCCAATGAGTTGTCTACTGTCTTTTCAGTGTTCGCTATTGAATTACATTTTTAATGCATAGAGGAATCAAACGTGTGTGTGACCTTTCAATCAAATTGGTCCACGTTTATACAATAAAATTATCCTATTTTCAATTAAGATTCTAAGTAAGCTTGCTCAGTGTATGAACACCTGTCATCAAAACTGGTCATGGAAAAGCTATGACTCGCCTGCTTTTACTTGCCATAGTACTGGGACCCTCAAATATTCCCATTTTCTTTATGATGTGTGGATGTAGCAAAAGCCTTGTTTTTTTTTCCATAGAAGAGGAAGCAATTGGCTGCGGTTCTAAGAGATTTTTTTTAAACATGTAGACAAATTCGTTTGATGATGAGCACTTCTGACATTTAGTAGAACTCATTAACCTCTACACATCCCAGCAACCTTTCGTGGCATATGATACTTCAATCTATTGCACTGCTTATACTATTGAGATGTGTATGAAATGCTTAAAACCCAAGTGACTTTATTACTGTAAATGCAGTTAGGCTTCACCTACAATTATCACTATTCCTTTTATTTTTATTTTTTTATTAGTAAAGTGCTGTAGCAAAGGTTAAAACCCTGTGGTAGCAGCACTAAGGCCGCATACACACGATCAGACATGTGTGATGAAACATGTCCGACGGACCGTTTTCATTGGACCACGCTGAAGTGGTCTGTTGGTCTGATGTGTGTACACACCATCGGACCAAAATCCCATCGGACCAGAACGCGGTGACGTAGAACACGACGTGATGAAAAAATGAAGTTCAATGCTTCCAAGCATGCGTCGATATGATTCTGAGCATGCGCGGGTTTTTGGTCCGATGATTTTGTGTACTAACCATCGAACCTGTCCGACAGACAGGTTTCAAAGCATGTTTTGAAACTTTGGTCCGCTGGAAAACGGTCCGATAGGCCATACACACGATCGAACATGTCCGCTAAAACTGGTCTGCGGACCAGTTTCAGCGCACATGTTCGATCGTGTGTACGCGGCCTAAGAGTCCAACTGCACAAAAGCAGCCGAGCTCTCTGGCACCCCTACAACGGCTCATATCAGCAACTCTGCTCAGGAAGCAAGGGCAATTCTGGTTAGAGCATTATTTAGTGGGGGGATTTTAGATTGCAGGAGAGCTGCAGTTCAACTCTGTGGTGGTAGCAAAGAGTTTTTTTTTAACCCATACGGCAACACTTAGCTGATTAAAAAAGGGGGGTAAAGAGTCTTGTTCGTTATTTTACAGTAATCCTGTCATGCACATAAATAATTAGGAGGGTTCACTATAACAATTCCTCTTTTTACAGCTTCAGTGTATATTTGTTTTCTTAAATTGTTGTTGACAGTAGTCCCCCGATAGGAATACATTCTAACAAATCCTTAATTATCACATTAATGAGTAAACCTCTTTGTAGCATGCATACTGCTTGACGTATGAACAGTGTCGTTTTGCTAAGGCTGCGTTGGTTGTACAGTGTTTTAATTTGCCTATAATCATTGATCTTTTTATTTATATTTCAGGTGTACATTTCTGGAATACATCAGATTAAAGTTAAAACATTCCTCGGACAATTTACCACTGGACATTGAATCATGGAGAAACAAGAAGAAAATGTATCTCAGATTACCACCTTGCACATAAATTAGCGACAAGCCATTACACTTTAAGTACATGTATATCTTTTTTGCATTTTAAGTATCGATTTATAACTTGCCTGATCTCATGAAACCAGTGTGTTCTCTGGAGAATTTTCTCCAGGAGAACATCATCTTAATAAAAAGCAAAGATGGACATGTTTCATTCTGGAGTATTCTAAATCTGAGCTCATCTTCAGATCATGACCAGTCTGAAAAGGTCCCAGACTGAGAGGTCCGTTGCTAGTGGGACTCAATCGTCTGTGCCAGATGGACCACAAAAGGCACGATCGGATGATTTTTATATGAGACGTTTCAGATCACAGAATGGTAGTTTAGGTTCTTCTGCCATGTCTCCGGTTGGACCACCCCGTAGTGAAAGTTCCCACCACATATCTTCAACGCCAGGTGTTCCTAAGATGGGAGTCAGAGCACGAATTGCAGACTGGCCCCCGAGAAAAGAAAATGTTAAGGAAATGAGCAGAACAAGTCAAGATATGGACTCAAGTTTAGACACAATGTCTGTTAAGAGCAGTCCTAGTAGTCAAGTGAGTACATCTAGTATGAACTCCAGTGATTCTGCTATGTTAAAAAGTATTCAGAACACACTGAAAAGCAAAACAAGGCAGGCAGAAAGTCTAGATTCTAGGTTTCTGACCCCTGAAGGTTACTCCAGTTCCAGCTCCCCAAGAAAAGTTCATCGCAGAATAAGACAACGGAGTAACAGTGACATCACCATTAGTGAGTTTGATATGGACAATTTTGAAGAGTGCATGTCACCTACGTTTAAAACGGGGCCATCGCTCCACAGAGAATATGGAAGCACATCTTCAATAGACAAACAGGGAACATCTGGTGAAAGCTTTTTTGATATTATTAAAGGATATAAAAATGAGAGAGCTGACCATCGTGGACATGGCCCTTCAAAATTGAGTGAACTACTACTGAGCAGTGGAAGTAGAGGATCTGGCTTCTCCTTAGATGTTATTGATGGGCAGAGAGATGGGCACCGGGCTTTCAAAGACAGGGACAAGCCACTGAAAAGGCGATCTAAGTCAGAGACTGGGGATTCTTCCATTTTTCGGAAGCTTAGAAATGTAAAAGCCGAAGGGGAGCTTGGAAAGGCTTCTGACCTTGAAGACAATCGTTCTGAAGATGGCATCAAGCCATGGACGTGCCCTAAATGTTTTGCTCATTATGATGTTCAGAGTGTTTTGTTTGATTTAAATGAAGTTGTAATCAACAGGCATAATGTCATCAAGCGACGAAACACTACGACAGGGGCCTCCGCCGCCGCTGCAGCCTCTCTAGCTGCAGGACCATTGTCCCATTCCTCCAGTTTTAATTCTCCAACTGGTAGCACAGAGGATTTAAATGTAAAAGAGAATGTTAATGTTGACCAAGGAGATGACAAAAGCAATGATTTGGTAATGAGCTGTCCCTATTTCCGCAATGAAACAGGAGGAGAAGGTGAAAAGAAAGTCAGCCTGTCAAAGTCAAACTCGGGCTCTTTTTCTGGGTGTGAAAATTCTTCTTTTGAATCAACTATGAGTTCACACTGTGCAAATGCAGGACTGGCAGTCCTTGAAGTCCCAAAGGAAAATTTGGTTCTACACATAGACAGAGCTAAGAGATACATTGTAGAACATGTAGACCTTGGAGCATACTATTTCCGAAAGTTTTTCTATCAAAAAGGTACGTGGAGCACATTTTGGTTAACTTTTTAAATACTGTGTGTTTTTGTGAATGTTAATTGTTGCTGTGGATTTTAGTACTGGTTCATCTTAAGGGTCCTTTCACACGAAGCGGACCGTTTTTGATCCGCCCCGTGTGTGTCTGTCGGCTCAGCGGGGGATCATCCGTAAATCCCCGCTGAGCTGTCGGCGGACAGGGCGGTCCCCACACACTGTGCAGAGACCGCCCTGTCTCTCCTCCGCTGTCCCCTATGGGGAATCGGATGAATATGGACAGTGTGTCCGTATTCATCCGATCCGATCCTTCAGTCGGAAGAAAAATAGGGTTTTTTTCCATCTGAAAAACCGGATCCTGACGGAGGCGGGTCATCCGCTAACGGCCGTGATCCCATAGGGAAGCATTACAAGTCCATTTACGGACTTGTAATAAATGGACCGTTGGTCCGAAACATGTGAAAGTGGCCCAAGACTCCTCCAGTAAACACTCAATAATTAATGCAGCTTGCACACAATAGGTAAATGTTCCTGCTGATTGCTTCTCATTAAGGCTACATTCACATGATTTTGTGGGTTGAGTAACTTTCACTGCAAAGACTATGAAAATAAAGAGTGGTACCAATGGATGATTTTGCATGCTAGCATCTTTTAAAAAAGGAACTGTATTATATAATCAAAATGATTGAGCCTTTTCACACTGCACTGTCCATTTCTGCTGCTAGCGGGGCACATTTACCCCCCCCCCCCGCTAGTGGGCGAGAGGGTTAAAACCGCCGGCAATGTGCTGCTGAAGCAGCACATTGCCGGCGGTATAGCAGTGTTGTCCCATTGATTTCAATGGGAAGCAGCAGAGGAGGATCGGTAAACACACACCACTCCTTCTCTGCTCCAAAGATGCGGCTAGAAGGGCTTTTTTTTTTACCGACCTGCTAGCGCATTGTGTGAGAGCCCCTCGGAGTGAATAGGGACAGATTTTTAAGGGCGTTTTGCAAGCGCTGCAAATACGCTTTAGTGTGAAAGGGGTCTAAAACCTGTTTTTAACCACTCCAGCCCCGGACCAATGACCGGGTCACTTTTTGCGATTCGGCACTGCATCGCTTTAACTGACAATTGCACGGTCGTGTGACGTGGCTCCCAATCAAAATTGGCGTCCTCTTTTTCCCACAAATAGAGCTTTCTTTTGGTGGTATTTGATCACCTCTGCGTTTTTTTTTTTGCTCCATAAACAAAAATGGAGCGACAATTAAAAAAATATATATATATTTTTTACTTTTTGCTGTAATAACTATCCCTAAAAATTATATAAAAAAAAAAATCCTCAGTTTAGGCCAATACGTATTCTTCTACATATTTTTGTAAAAAAAAAATTGCGATAAGCGTTTATTGATTGGTTTGCACAAAAGTTATAGCATCTACAAAATAGGGCATCGTTTTATAGCATTTTTATTAATATTTTTTTTTTACTAGTAATGGCGGCGATCAGCGATTTTTATTGGTACTGCGACCTTATGGCGTACACTTTTGACACATTTTTGGGACCATTGCCATTTTTATACCAATCGGTTCTATAAAAATGCATTGATTACTATAAAAATGCCACTGGCAGGGAAAGGGTTAAGACTAGGGGGCGAGGAAGGGGTTAAATATATTCCCTGGGTGTGTTCTAACTGAAGGGGGAGTGGACTGACTTGGGGAAATTACTGATTGCTGTTCATACATTGTATGAACAGAAATCAGGCATTTCTCCCCCTGGCAGGACCAGGAGCTGTGTGTTTAACGAGCGATCGCAGGTGCCCGGCGGTGATGGTGCCCGCCGGGCACATGCGTTGGGATCGGGGGCTCATGTGCTCATGTGCCCAATATTACGTGATCTCGTGCAGCCGAGCCGACCTGCCGCCGTAGAACTGCGGCGGCTGGTCGGCAAGCGGTTAAAGACCAAAATACAGATAAGGGAAAATATTGCGCTAACCAAGGTAAAGAAAAATAAAAAACAAAAATAAAACTAAAGCAGCTACACTACAATTTGACAAAAATTGAATGGAGTGTGGAAAATAAATGTAGCGCTACATTTATTTTCCAAAGACCAAAATAACAGTTCTGAAATACATGCTCTACAATGTACTTGTATTTCTTAATTGTACAGTACAGCATTGCTTTAAAGCTGAAGGTAAGTATGTGCTATACCTTGTGGGATTCATGTGGAAACTAGAAATCACTGAAGTAGTCTAGACTACTGCAGTGATTTCATCTAGCTTCCAGATCCTGTGCCAAGCTGCTACACTGCTGCGAGGTTGCTCACCTGGCATAGATACCATTCAGAAAACACTTTGTGTTACACTCTCTCTCTCTCTCTCTCTCTCTCGTCCAATTAGAGAATGCTTTGTATACCTTGAGGATGTGGTCCAATGAGTCGTGTGATCCTGCTGTTTCAGCTCCCCCATATTGCTTGACAATGGCTAGGAATTCTGGGAGTTGAGGTCACCTATGCATATGGCTCTTATAGCCAGGTCTATGCGATCTCTTCTCTCCCCTGTAGCTTCTGCTCACTAACACAGGGAAGCAGAAACTGCAGGATCACATGACCGAAACAGATTATAATAGGTACATTTACAGATATTCTTATACATGGGTAAGCAGGATAGATGGGAGGAGGGGGTTATGAACACTTTTACAAATAATTAGTTCTAGGCTTTAAGTCTAGGCTTTAAATCTTTCTATCTACCTTAAACTTCAGCTTTTATCATAGACCCTGGGTTATATGTAATTTTCAGGTGATTGGAACTGGCAAACAGGGTTACCCAGTCCATGTAATCCCTCCCACTCCCAGCAATCCTTTGTTTTTTTTTTGTTTTTTCGCCCCTAGTGTCCTTAGATGATGGATGTTTGAATCCTAATTCTACCTAGAAGGCAAAGAAGATTCCTTGCTGATCTTCCGATTGAGAAATCCCTTTCTCAACCCTGCTGCACCTACACCTACTGCTTTCTTGCAGCTTCCAAATTGATGCCCCTTAGCAGCAGCCTCTGTAAACATACTGGGCAACATTTGTTGGCAAAAGTGGTCATTCTATAGAAAAACCTTTAGACCCCTTTCACACTGGGGGCGTTTTGCAGGCGCTGTAGCATTAAAAATAGCTCCTGCAAAGCGCCCTAAAACAGCTACTCCATTCACGCCAGTGTGAAAGCCTGGGGACTTTCACACTGGGAGTGGTACGTTGGCAGGGCGTCAGAAAAAGTCCTGCCAGCAGTTTTTTTGGAGTGCATTCGGAGTGGTGAACTCACCGATCCGAATGCCCTCCTGCCCGTTGAAATCAATGTGAAGTACTGCCGGCAAAACGCTGCTATAGCGGCACTTTGTGGGTGGCTTTAATCCCTTTTTGGCTGCTAGCGGGTGTTTAAAACACCCCTGCTAGGGGCCAAAAAAGCGCCGCAAATCTGACGGTAAAGCGCCGCTAAAAACAGTGCGTTTTACCGCCAATGCTCGGGGCGGCTCGGTGTGAAAGGGCTCTTAAAGGTTAACTCTGCTTTCGTGGGCAATGAAATGGCAAATGAAAAATATGGCACCAGTCATATTGTAATTTTATTTTAAAAAAAAAACCTTTTTTAATCTACAGCACTGTAATTTTCTGAAAATGTGTACAGAATGCCCCCCCTCCCCAGAGGCATCATTTCCTGCTTGTGTAATTGGCTCACTGATTTTCCCAGAAGTCTGCACTAAGAAATAAGTCAGATTATAGGCATCCCCCGCAACAAAAATTTCATTTTTGATGAGATACTCCCAATAGGAACCCGTCTAAAGGGATGCAGGCCCAGCAGGATTCCTCATGTGTGCCCTGCAGCTGATTGATCATTTTGAAACCACTCCCATTAAGCTCACTTGGCACAGAGGAACAGTGATTTATACAGACTAACACAAGTTTAGAATCCCTGCAATGTACATAGATCACACAGAGGTGAATATTTTTTCTCCAGGAAAGTGGAGTTGCGCTTTAAGAATTTTCATCCTTCTGCTTTTATTGCATAACTGACCTATTAGATGGTAAAACCCCTACCTGTATAATGATTTTGCTTAAAATACATATTCACTACAATATGAAAAAATCCTCTTTAAAATGCAGAACGATCCACCCGCTTCCCCCGCAGGTTAGTACTAACAGTATCACGACCTGATCTTCTATGCTGTCTACAGTCAGGTGGTAAAACTCTAGATCCAAACTGCATGTGACTGCACACTAACCTCCCATAGGCTTCAATTATTATGCGTTTTTAGGTTTTTGGGACAGTATTGCACAGGCATGGGATTCTTGGAACTCTACTTTTACAGCTTGCGCTGCAAACAGAAAGGAAGGCTTCAATTGTCAGATTAGGTAAATATGGAAAGAGCTCTGATTATTGTGGAAGCTGTAACCATGTTCTTTAAATATATTTAATTCTAAATACTAAAATTGTGGGTATTCTTATACCAGCAATCAATATAGTAATGTAGCCTCACTTTAGTCCTGTATTTCTTAACCTCCCTGGCGATATGATTCTTTCAGATTTTAGGTGCTGAAAGCGGTACCATTATTTGCAAGGAAATTTGGCGTTTTATACTGTAGGCTTGTAATTCTTAGGAATAACTCACTTAAATCTATCCAAACAAGAGTCTAATAGGCATCCCGGGTATGATTTGTTTTTTTTTTTATTAAAAATTATAATATAATAAATAATTATAAAAAATTATAACAAATAATAATATAATTATAGTAAAAATTATTCAATGTAATCAAATCAAAATCACTGAAATTTGCTCAGTTGCAGAATTTTTGCTGTCATTATTATTATTTTTTTTTAATGACGAAGTGATTCTGATTTATTATCGTTTTTTAGCTGCTCTAAAACAATTTTTGCCATAAAGGGACACTTTTGGTTGCTATGGGCAATCTACAGTTTGCAGGACAAGGACATGTAGTAGTGTACAGGGCAGACCACTAGGGACATGGGGGGGTGTGTATTTTTTACATACAGTACTGTAATCTATAAGATTACAGTGTACTGTATGTATAGTGTTTGTTTACATTTTTGAATTTGGCGCCGTTCTCCGTCCCCGTGCGTCGTAACGTCGCAGGGAACGGAGATCGGCGGCGCGTGGGGACGCTGTGTGAATCGAGCGAGCGCTCGCTCACACAGCGCGGATGCATCGCTGGATCCACGGAGAAGGTAAGTAAACAGTCTCTGTGGATGCTGCGAGGCGAGCCCGAGTCTGACTTGGGGTTACCGATCGTAGCACAGAAATCTAACCCCGAGTCAGACTCGGGAACACCGCCAGGGAGGTTAATATGCCCTTAACAACTAGGAAGATTCCATAGGTTCATTTAACTTTTTAAATTAAAGCAGTCTTATTCAAAAAGCGAGAAAGGAACACATTTTAGGTAATCCAGGTTGTTAATTATAGTTTGTACGAGAGAATTTCACATGGTAGCAATAGGTATATTTATAGTAACATCTAATATGCAATCATCTTGTTGCTACGCAGTCTTGCCAGCAGTATATCTAGAAGAATAGGATTACAGAAGCTAATTACCAGCTACAGCAGGAGCTTATTTTCTAGTCTTACAAATATACTGAAAAAAACCTTCATATAGAATGCCATCATTGCAAATTAAGAGATGTTTTCTAATGAAGCACAGGTGGCATTATTCTTTTGTGTGTTGTTGAGCTGTCCCCCATTCACAGGGAATGTTGCATATTTTGGTTTTAACCTCCCTGGCGGTATTCCCGAGCGTGACTCGGGGTTAACATTCAGTGCCAGAAGCGGTAACCCCGAGTCACGCTCGGGGTGCATTTTTTTTTTCCCCCCAAAAATTCCTGGCGATCCGGCGGGGGTTTCCCGCTGGATCGCCGGTCAGACTAGCCTCCCTGGCGTGTGGCACGGCGTGTGGCACGCTGGATGCAGAAAAAGTTTACTTACCTTTTCTCTGCGATCCAGCGATGAATCCCCGCAGTACTCGGCGGCCGGATGTCCGCCTGATGCTGTGTGTTCCGCCGATTCCCTTCCCTGCGAGCGTCGCGACGTAGGGGGGGGAACGGCGCCAAATTTAAAAAAGTAAACAAACACTATACATACAGTACACTGTAATCTTATAGATTACAGTACTGTATGTAAAAAATACACACCCCCCATGTCCCTAGTGGTCTGCCCTGTACACTACATGTCATTTTGTATAATAAAAACTTTTCTTTCTCCCTGCAAACTGTAGATTGCCCATAGCAACCAAAAGTGTCCCTTTATGGCAAAAATTGTTTTAGAGCAGCTAAAAAACAGCGATAATAAATCAGAATCACTTGCAGAATTTAGCGATAGCGATTTATGGGGAAATTCGTCATAAAAAAAAAAAAAAATGACAGCAAAAATTCTGCAACTGAGCAAATTTCAGTGATTTTGATTTGATTACATTATTGAATAATTTTTACTATAATTATATTATCATTTGTGATCATTTTTTATAATTATTTATTATATTATAATTTTTAATTAAAAAAAAAAAAAAAAATCATACCCGGGATGCCTATTAGACTCTTGTTTGAATAGATTTAAGTGAGTTATTCCTAAGAATTACAAGCCTACAGTATAAAACGCCAAATTCCCTTGCAAATAATGGTACCGCTTTTAGCACCTAAAATCTTAAAGAATCATACCGCCAGGGAGGTTAAAGGTTCAGTCCTTGCAAAACTAAATTTCTTAAATTGGTTCTAAAGGCAGAAGTTTTTTTTACCCTAATGCATTAAGGTAAAAAAGCTTCTAGGTGCAGCTCCCCTCCAGTCCCCCCTTATACCCACCTGAGCCCCATCTCGATTGCATTATGTGCATGAGAGCAGCGGCTCCCCCAGGTTTCTCTCTCCTTATGGGCTCACACAGTAGCTGCTCACAATCACAGCAAGTGAGCGAATGAGAGAGCAGGGGGCAGGGCTGGGCTGCATTATGTGTCTGCATTATGTGTCGTAAATTAACGGCATGGGCTTTGTGCGGTGATATCTGAATGATGTCTGCAGCTACAGGCATCATTCAGATATTGCCAGTTTAAATGGAAAGTTAAAAAAATTACTGAAGGTCCGCTTTAAAATCGAATTTGTGTCTTGGTGCACACTTCTGGAAAAATCAGTAAGCCAATCATACAAGCAGGAAATGGCATATCTGGGGGGCGTTCTGTACACCATCTGTGTTTAGAAAGCCTCCAGGTAGCCATATTGCATTGCGTTTTACAAAACATTATAGCACTGCAGAATGAAAGGGATTTAATTACAATATGACTTGTATTGTAATTGTATACATTATGATATATATTTTCTTATTTGCCATTTTCTTCCCCATGAAAGTGGAGTTACCCTTCAATGTGTTCTCTGCATTAAAGTAAAAAAAAACTTCTGCATGTAGCTCCCCAGCCCCTCCCCTACACTTAAAGGGGTGTTCCACTAAAATGTAATGTTTATTAAAAGTCAGCAGCTACAAAAAGTGTAGCTGCTGGCTTTTAATAAACAGACACTTACCTTCTCCACGTTCCAGCGACGCGCCGACCGGAGCTCCGCTCCTCTCCCCCCCTCCCCGGCCGGCATTCCCCATTGCGATTGTGGGCACCCAGCCGTGACCGCCTTCGGCTTCACGGCCGGCCACCCACAGCGCATGCGCGCAAGCCGCACTGCGCATGCGCGCGCGGCCCGCCGCTGATTGGACAGGCGATCGTCTAGGACCTGTCAGTGTCCTAGACGATCGCCAAAGGGAGGGGCTGCAGTTTAAAATAGAAATGAGTGCCCTACAGGATGGTTTCATTGTTGTGTTTGTTTTTGTGTTACTGTGCAATTGTGTTTTTATATAAATGTACTGTATACTGATATGAAATGCTTAAGTGTATAAAAATTTAATAAAAATGAAAATCAAAAATATTTGCAGAGCCATTTAGGGATCCTAAAAATTTCCAACCATTTTGTCTGTTACTCCAGCTGAGGAGATTTTAATTTGGCTATTAGATGATCGGGTAAACCAGACACCCAAAATGTTGTTGGATGTTAGACTGCTTTCACACTGAAAGGGCCAGTTTTTAGTGGTAAAGCGCAGCTCGTTTTAGCACTGTTAAAGGGATAGTTCACCCAAAAAACTTTTTTTTAACATTGATTGAGGCTCGTTTTGTCAAGGGGAAACGGGTGGTTTTTTTTTAGAGTCGAAGCAGTACTTACCGTTTTAGAGATGCATCGTCTCCGTCGCTTCCGGGTATGGTCTTCGGGAATGGGCGTTCCTATTTGATTGACAGGCTTCCGTCGGTCGGATACCTCGCGTCATGATTTTCCGAAAGTACCTGCACGACGGTGCGCAGGCGCAGTATAGAGCCGCACCGGCGTTCGGCTACTCGTGACGCGATGTATGCGACCGTCGGAAGCCCGTCAATCAAATAGGAACGCCCAGACCAGAAGACCATACCCGGAAGCGACGGAGACGATGCATCTCTAAAACGGTAAGTACTGCTTCGATTCTAAAAAAAAAAAACCCGATTCCCCTTGACATAACGAGCCTCAATCAATGTTAAAAAAAGGTTTTTGGGTGAACTACCCCTTTAAGCGGTTGCGGAGGGGCATTTTGGGCGCGCTGTATACAGTGCTCTCAAACTGCCCCAAAGATGCTGCTTGCAGGACTTTTTCTAACGTGCCTCAAGCGCACCGCTCTGGTGTTAAGGAAACATTGCAGAGAATAGGTGTCAGTTTTAAGGCGCTTTCTAGTGCTAAAATGCCTTAAAACTGCTTCAGTGTGAGAAGGGTCTTACCATCCTTAAATTAGGATTACTGTGAACAACTGGAATCTCTAATATATCCTTGCCCACCTCATGACTGACAAATGAAGCAGAGAAGGGTAATCTCATACCGGTTTAGGGAAGACGTTTTTTTGTGTTCCAGTTTAATAGGAATAACAGCTGGTAAAGACTACATGTCTGTCATGTAATAGTCAACATTTTTTTTAGTTTTCTAATGCAAAAACAAGTAACATAATAGGTTCTAGAGCAGGGGTGTCGAACTCCATTTCATTGCGGGCCACATCAGCATTATGATTGTCCTTAAAAGGGCCAGTTTTATCTGTAAGAATATATGTCCAGCGCATCCCCTCCCCTTACATTAGAGATCAAGAGCCACCTCGCCATCAGAAGTTGAGTCCCCCACTCTCCCTTACATCAAAGTGCACCCCCCTTTCCTTAGGCTGCTGCTGGGAAGAAACTGGATGCATTTCTTGAAAGCAGAAAGTAGGGGTCTGGAGCAGGACCTGAGGAGGGCTGGAGCTCTCCTGCAGTTGCAGGAGTGGTGCGAGGGCCACATAAAATGGCCTGGAGGGCCGGATTCGGCCCGCGGGCCTTGTGTTTGACACCTGTTTTCTAGAGTAACCTGAGCTTTAAAGTGGAACTCGTATCAAAACCTTTTTTTCAATGTGCCAGATTCAAAGCAGTATAGCCTACAGTGATGTTTAAATCTTACTCTGTCTATGTTTGAATGCTTCCCCAGCTTGTACATTAACCTGCTTGAATTTTTATTTAGTTTGTAGTGGTGCTAATATTTCTGTTGTTTTTAGAGCACTGGAACTATTTTGGCTCTGATGAGAATATCGGTCCTGTGGCTGTAAGTATTCGGAGGGAAAAACTGGAAGATGCAAAAGAAAATGGTCCTCAGTATAATTACCGAATGATCTTTAGAACAAGTGAGGTAAGTTATTTGTGTGATTACTGTATTATGTTAAAAGAAAAACAAAGACTTTGTGTAAAGCCTAGTTCACACTGGCGGCATTGTCCGGTTCAATAGAAACCAGCCGACATCCGGCCCATGTGTATTGGAGTCAGACAGAAGCCAGCTTCTGTTGAAGGGACATGACCGAAAAAAGTCTGCTGATTGACCCCCCCACCCCAACGGCGCACTGGCTGAGAGAGCTGAAGAGCTGACTGGAGGTGTTTTGGGTGGGGTGGGGGGTGTTTTCCTGTCAGAACACAACAGTTCAGAGGTGATCACTGTAGTAATGTTGGATAGTGTTAGTACAAGGCTCCTCCTGAGTTGTCAGAGCTGAACGAAAAAAATGAGACCTTGTAACACTAATGAGTCACGTGACACCAGGGAGGGAAAATGGCTAATTGGGCCCAATTTGGAGTACTCACTTTTGTTACCAGCGGTTTAGACATTAATAGCTGTGTAAAATGGGTGTGAAAAGGGAATTGGCGCTGCTAATAGCAATAGGATCGTGTCTCACAGGTCACAGCAGAATGCAATGAATAAACCAAGTGTCTCTGTGAATAATGTAAGGTACACCAAGGGTCTCCTGTTGGGGTGCAGCCCAATTGAAATGGGAATTCCCCTGCACCTCGGTTAAATGATAATAGTTGCGGAGTGGAGATCCTATTTGATGGGAGGGTAATACCCTGAAGGCCTAGGGCTAGGATAATGTCACTGGACCTTCAGCATCCGCTGGTGTCCAGGAGAAACAGTAGCTGGGCAGGGATGTAAAACTGGAGAGACCAAACAATACAAGTAATGTCACTAAAGGTCAGGATCCTGTGCAGGACACCAGAAATATAATGGAATAGTGTTACTGGGCCCTCAGCATCCGCCAGTGTCCAAAAGAAACAGTTGCCTATCAGAGATAAAAAAAAAACTGGAGAAACCCACAATGCAAATATATAATGTCCCTATAGGTCAGGATTCTGTGCAGGACACCCGAAATATAATCACACTAAGGTGAAAATGTGCAATCACAGATGCCAGTAAGCCTATACAGGGTACTGGTTATTGTGTAAAGGAGATTCCTATGTTAAATCCTATAAGGTATATATTATAACATCTATCTCCACAAAGGGGTCAATTCACGAAGCTTTATTTTCAGATTGCGAGTGTTATTTTAACGATTTTGCACGTTATTGAAGCTAGTTCAATTCACTAAACGATTTAACGCTTTGAAAAATCATCAAATAACGTTTCCCTACACAGAACCGATATTTTAAGGTGTGGATCCTTATTAAAGAGTCAAATCGTTATTTTAAAGAGTCAAATCGTTATTTTAAAGAGTCAAATCGTTATTTTAAAGAGTCAAATCGTTATTTTAAAGAGTCAAATCGTTATTTTAAAGAGTCAAATCGTTATTTTAAAGAGTCAAATCGTTAAATATGTACAGAAGTGCAATTCACAAAGATTTTTTTGACAGTTATCAATCGTTAAGCAATCGTTAAATTAACACCTCCCTCAGGGTGGCGTTATGACATTTCCCAGGCGATATTTTGTTGTTAGAGGAAGCTTTTGGCGATTTTTGTAGTGTAGTGTAGTGTTGGGCAAGATAGAACCGTGCTCTATTTGAACTTAAAATTATCCAGAGGCGAAGAAGAACATGTTAGAATGTTGTTCAGATTTATAAACGTGTATTCCCTTCACATACTATTTTGGATGACTTTTCTGAAACCCAGGTGATAGCTAAATTCCGATTCTCATCTCCCATGATTTATTCTCTGTATGAGGAAATACACATTGGCTTTAGAAAAGCACACACTAGAAGTTTTGCACATCACATGCTCAATCTCAATGTGTATTGCTTGTGTGTGTCTCTCTCTCTCTCTCTCTCTCTCTCTGTATCTGCTCTTTTCCACATGCAGCTGTTCTCCTCCCCTTCTGCTCCCAGAATGCATCTCTCCAGCATTATTTAACGATCTTAAGAGTTATTTTAACGTCCCGAATCTTAATAATAACGTCTGAGTAGTTAGCATAACGTTTGGATAAAGAGTCAGTTGAAAACCATAACGACTATGTTAAATAACGATTATAGCTTTCGTGAATACCATGTTTGCTAGCGTTAAATAAGGAGTGCTAATTTAACAACTGAAGAAAACCAATAACGTTTCTCTTTGTGAATTGACCCCAAAGTGTATACAATATAATATGAGCCCCCTGATAAAAGTCTGTGACAATAATGTGGCTATGGTCCACAGCATGGGCTGATATAATACTTGAGACTCATAAATCTTGAGAAAACACCGATTCCGGGTTGTTGCTGAAATGTTGACTTAGTGCTGATCCACAAATTTGGGTGACTTTCGTTCCCCCCCCCCCCCCCTTATAGGTCCCCACGTACCAGAAGTAGACTCCCCAGCCGGGGTAACGAGCGAGTGGCAGTGGTACCTTGTGGTCATCCGTTGGGCATCAGCAAGTGTAGCGGTCCTGTTGGTGTTCTCAGGATATGTGCAGGGTATGCGTCTCGATCAAAAAAGAGAGAAATCCAAATGGTGCAGTAGGTATAAAAAAGCCTGTGTCCCAGGCTTTATTTATTGGTAAAACACTGATTACAAAAAAGAACCTGGTGTTCCTAAGCCTAGGATACCGCCAGTGAAAAAGAAATAGAAATAAAAACAGCACAGAAGCAATGAAAGTATATATACTTTGGCAGTATTGAAATTAAGAAGACCCTAGACGTATGGCCAGTATCCGCAAGAGGCTGTTGACGCTGACGGCTTGGTGAGAGGCGCACGAGATTGCTCATCGTCCGAGACAGTGGAAGATGCGGCCGTGCAGTAACAACAAACACACGTGTGGGTCTGCTTGCGTATGGGCATGCTGACGTGATGATCCACTGACGCGTTTCGTCATTGGACGTTGTCAAAAGTGATGTGTATATTAATAGCTGTGTGTTGAGTTATTTTGAGGGGACAGCAAATTTACACTGTTAGAGTCGGTTCACACAGGGGCAACACGACTTCTAGCACGACTTTGGGAGGCAACTTGGACACGACTTGAGTATGAATCATCAGGCAACTTACAAGGCAACTTCAAGTTGCCTCCAGGACAGGAGGCTTTCCAGTGGCCAATCAAACAACAATCGGCTCTGTGGGAGGGAGCGGTTTGCCTGAGAAATGTATGTTATCTTCCTGTATTGTTGCTTCAGTTAAGACAGTGATCTGACTTCTGAGGTGACTTCCATTGAAATCAATGGGTACACGTTGCCTAGAAGTCGGATTGAAGTAGTACAGGAACCTTTTCTGAAGTCGGAGCGACTTCAGTAGTGTACATTAGGACGGCTCCATTCACTTCCATTGATTTTCTCAACCACACGACTTGGGGAGACTTCAAGTCGATCCCAGGTCGTCCCTGTGTGAACCGGCTTATACAAGCTGTACACTTACTACTTTACATTGTAGCAAAGTGTCATTTCCTCAGTGTGGTAAACTGGTAAAATTGAGGTCCTTTAGAATTCCTATTTATTGATTGGTCGATGTGGGGTGGTTATAGTTTGAAGAATGAACAGTTTTGTTGGGGGATATCTCCATCTGGAGATCCTTAAAAGGAAATCCTTAATTTACTCTCCATCAAAAACCTTTATATAGCGCTGCCGTAAAGGCGTCCTGGAAGGACAAACCACTTAAGACCCGGACCAAAATGCTGCTAAAGGATCTTGCCCCTTTTTGCGATTCGGCACTGCTTCGTTTTAACTGACAATTGCACAGCCGTGCGACGTGGCTCCCAAACAAAATTGGCGTCCTTTTTTCCCCACAAATAGAGCTTTCTTTTGGTGGTATTTGATCACCTCTGCGGTTTTTATTTTTTGCGCTATAAACAAAAATAGAGCGACAATTTTGAAAAAAATTCAATATTTTTTACTTTTTGCTATAATAAATATCCCCCCAAAATATATATAACATTTTTTTCCCTCAGTTTAGGCTGATACGTATTCTTCTACCTATTTTTTGTTAAAAAAATTGCAATAAGCGTTTATCGGTTGGTTTTCGCAAAATTTATAGCGTTTACAAAATAAGGGATAGTTTTATTGCATTTTTATAATTTTTTTTTTTTTTACTACTAATGGCGGCGATCAGCAATTTTTTTCGTGACTGCGACATTATGGCGGACACTTCGGACAATTTTGACACATTTTTGGGACAATTGTAATTTTTACAGCAAAAAATGCATTTAAATTGCATTGTTTACTGTGAAAATTACAGTTGCAGTTCGGGAGTTAACCACAAGGGGGCGCTGTAGGGGTTATGTGTTCCCTGTGTGTGTTTACAACTGTAGGGGGTGTGGCTGTAGGTGTGATGTCATTGATCGCGTCCCCCCTATAAAAGGGATGACGCGATCGATGCTGCCGCCACAGTGAAGCACGGGGAAGCCGTGTACTCCCGCAAATACCCCGATACCGGAATAGAATACTTTTTACGCCGCACGCCGCCGCTGCATCAAAACCCACCGCCGCATGGGTTAAACATCGTGCGGGAACATCACAGCATTCATTTGAATAGCTGTAGTCTTCCCGCCCGCATAGACACTCCCCCTTGCTCGGGATTGGATGGGTGATCGTGATCTGTCCAATACCGAGCAAGGGGGAGTGTTTATGCGGACGGGAACACTACAGCTATTCAAATGAATGCTGTGATGTTCCCCGGGCGGCGGTGGCTAGGTAGGGGTGACATGGCTGCATATATGGGTGACATGGCTGCATATATGGGTGACATGGCTGCATATATGGCTGCATATATGGGTGACATGGCTGCATATATGGGTGACATGGCTGCATATATGGGTGACATGGCTGCATTTGTGGGGGACATGGCTGCATTTGTGGGGGACATTTAAAAAAAGTATCGGTATTCGGTATCAGCGACTACTTGAAAAAAAGTATCGGTACTTGTACTCGGTCCTAAAAAAGAGGTATCGGGACAACCCTAATTTACACAAATATTTATGTCTGTAATATGGCTGCTTAGATTCAGGAATTACAGTGCAGTAATAAATGTACTAGAGCCAATAGTAGTAAATGGTGGAGCATAAGAATGTCTTATTCTGTGTTTAACCACTTAAGGACCACCACACGACAATATACGTCATCAGAATGGCACGGCTGGCCACAAGGGCGTACATGTACATCCCCTTTAAGAACCCAGCCATGGGTCGCAAGTGCGCCGGGGTGCTCACGACCCGATCCAAAGCTCCGTGACCGTGCCCACGGACCCGATCGCGGCCGGTGTCTCACGATCGGTCACAGGAGCTGAAGAACGGGGAGATGCGAGCTTAAACAAACCTTCCCCGTTCTTCTCTGTGGCTTGTCACTGATCGTCTGTTCCCTGTCATAGGGAACGACAATCAGTGACGTCACACGTCAAAAACACCCCCCTACAGTAAGAAACACAATAGGAAACGCTTCACCCCTTTAGTGCCCCCTAGCGGTTAACCCATACACTGCCGTTGTAATTTTCACAGAAATCAGTGCATTTTTATAGCACTTTTCACTGTGAAAATGACAATGGTCACAAAAATGTGTCAAAAGTGTCTGATGTGTCCGCCATAATGTCGCAGTCACGAAAAAATCGCTCATCGCCGCCATTGCTAATAAAAAATGATTAATAAAAATGCCATAAAACTATCCCGTTTTGTAAACGCTATAACTTTTGCGCAAACCATTGAATAAACGCTTATTTCGATTATTAAGCCCCGGACCATTATGCAGGTAAAGGACCTTGCCCCTTTTTGCGATTCGGCACTTTAACTGACAATTGCGCGGTCGCACAACGTGGCTCCCAAACAAAATTGGCGTCCTTTTCTTCCCAAAAATAGAGCTTTCTTTTGGTGGTATTACCTCTGCGGTTTTAATTTTTTTGGCGTTCTAAACATAAATAGAGCGACAATTTTGAAAAAAGGCACCTATTGATTTGGTGCAACGCCTTTCCGCACCTCACCTTTGGACCGATTAGAGCAGGGGTGTCAAACAGGTGGCCCTCCAGCTGTTGCAAAACTACAAGTCCCATGAGGCATTGCAAGGCTAACAGTTACAAGCATGACTCCCACAGTCAGAGGCATGATGGGACTTGTAGTTTCGGAACAGCCGGAGGGCCGCCAGTTTGACACCCCTGCATTAGAGTCTTTGGGCCTATTTAGACCCGAACATGGATTCAAGTAGTGGCGAGTCTTTGGAATTGGCAGGACGTGACTCGGCTAGTTACACACCGGAAGGTTCTGGGCCTTTATTTTCCAATTCCCTGGTCATGAGGGACGCTCGGACGATACTCCATCCCCACTCAACCCTATAACTAAGGAAAGGGGTTCCATTTGCACTACTCTTCCTCCATGGCCCCTGATGAACGTCGACAACCAGAAACGCGTCAGGCACACACACATCATCCACTAGGAGAGTGCTATTTTGTCTACTTGCCATTGTGTGTGGCACATGTACTGTTTGTGTTATTGTTTTTGTATTTGTACACTTGTTGCTTTCACAGGCACCGTAGGTGCCTACTGTGTGCTTCAACATCAAGTGCCAGTTTTTGTACGAATTTCCCATTAAAGATCATTTTTTACTTTACATTTTGTTTGGCCTTTAAATTCCCACCTAGGGGGAGATGCTCTCTTTTCAATTTTGAAAAAATTCAATATTTTTTACTTTTTTCTATAATAAATATCCCCCAAAAATATATAAAAACATTTTTTTTTTCCTCAGTTCAGGCCGATACGTATTCTTCTACCCATTTTTGGTTAAAAAAAAAACGCAATAAGCATTTATCGATTGGTTTGCGCAACATTTATAGCATTTACAAAATAGGGAAGATTTTATGGCATTTTTATTGGTTTTTTTTTTGTGTTACTGCTAATGGCGGCGATCAGCGATTTTTTTTATTTTTTTAAATAAAAACTTGGCCGCATTAATGGATTTTTGTACGCTGGAGACCTGTGACCAGTAACTAGAAGTCTTTTTAGTTTCAAAGTACTCGAGGAGGTGAGCTGTCCAGCTGTCAATATGTACTCGGAATGTGACAAAATAAGGTGTGGGTTTACGTGTCTGCAGGGTACATTCTTGTACAAAATGGGATCTGTAATTGAAAAAGGAAATTATCTTAAAAAATGGCCCTCCAGCTGTAGATGTCTGTCAACATACACTACAGACATTGCAGTCTACAAGGATCTATTTCTTTAAAAAAATTAGCTGTTCTTTTCTATAAGTAATTTGGCTGTTTTTCTGTACCAAAATGTCAAATCAAAATAGAGTCTGATATATGCCAGTGTGCCACATCACTGATGGTTATATTTAGAAGAAAGAAGGGTACAGATTTTTTTTTTTTTTTTTTAGGCACCACATAAAAAGAAATACCAGTAATAAAACAAATACATATTTTTCAGAATGCCATCAAAATAACTTTCATAAAACAGCAAGGCCAATCATGTAAATGGTCAAAATTAGCAAATACTTCCCATTATTTCATAACCACCTAACAGTACACTCAACAATACACATGTTACATGTGGATCCCAATGCTTTTCGATTTTAAGTTAATCTTCAGTGTAGATTGATGGTCAGTTGATATGAATACATATGTGTAAAAATCACTCTCATACAGCGTGTCTAGTAGGGTTGTCCCAGGACCGATACCGAAAATGCTCCCGATGCCTGACCTGATACTTGGTCGGCGGCGAGCGGACTCTGGGTGAAGAGGGCGGGCGGTGTCAGTAGGTGGATCGGGTTGCTTCAGTGGGCGAACGGATGCAGTGGGAGGGGAGGCGGGCGGCGTCAGTAGGCGGAGCGGTCGCCGTCATCTTGGCACACCCTGCACTTGGCCAGTAAGCCAGCAGCTGACATCTTGTTACACCCAGCCCATGCAGTGGGTTGGGTGTAACAAGATGTCTGCTGATACTTACTGATGCCGAGTGCAGGGTGTACCAAGACGCCGCCTATCAGTGCCAGCTACCTGTCAGTGCCATCAGTGCTTATAACTGCCACCTGTCAGTGCCGCCCATCAGTGCCAGCCACCTGTTGGTGCCAGTGACTATATGTGCTACCTATCAGTGCCCATCAGTCAAACTGTCACATGGCATAAAAAAGTATTGGTAGTCTGTATCAGCGAGTAAATGGGGAAAAAAGTATCGGTACTTGTACTACAAGCTACCACAATAGGAAATATTATCAGCCGAGGCCATCCTCTTTCATTGTTCCATGGTCCAGTTCTAATACTTACTTGCCCATTGGAGGCGCTTTTGGGTGTGAACATGGGTCAGCATAGGCACCTCACCGGTCTACAGTTGCACAGCGCTTTATGCAAGAAACTGTGATGCTTGTTTTTTTTCTGCTTTTAACACATCCCCTCTTCAGTTCAGGGGCAACATGTTTACTTGCTGCCTAATATATCCCAACGACCTTCAGATGCCATTGTAAACAGATAATCAATGTTCACTTTACCTGTCAGGAGTAATAATGTAATGGCTGTAATGCGGGCCATGTGTTTCTTATTTACTTGCTCCAAACCACTGTATGCAATCAGTGGGTGGAGCAAGCACTAAGCCTTTTGACATATTCTTCAGACATCACTGCAGGAAGTTTTCTTAGTTTTCCAGTGGCCACCCAGAGCTAATTGGCACTGTAACAGGAATTAATTGACTAAGAAAAGAAAAAATATATATTTTACATTTGTTAAAGGATAATTAACTGCCAACCCTGCAAGCTTTTGTTCATTCCAAAAAATAACAGCTGTAGTACAAGTCATTAAATAATAGATATAATAAATGATTTCACATGTTTTGTTAAACTTTCTTTAACCAGTTCCCGACCAGCGCACGCCGATGTACGTCGACAGAATGGCACGGCTGCGCAAATGGGTGTACAGGTACGTCCCCTTTAATTTGCGAGCTCCATGACTGCGCCCGCGGGAACCGCGCACCCGATCATCACTGGTGTCCTGCAATCAGGTCACAGAGCTGAACAACTGGGAGATGTTAGTGTAAACACAACATCTCCCCGTTCTGCCTAGATGCCACTGTCACTGATCATGTTCCCTGTCATCGGGAACAGCGATCAGTGACGTGTCAAAGCAAGCCACGCCCCCTAACAGTTACAAGCACTCCCTAAGACACACTTAACCCCTTTAGCGCCCCATACGTGTTAACCTTTTCACGGCCAGTGTAATTTTTACAGTAATCGTTGCATTTTTATAGCACTGATCCCTGTAAAAATGACAATGGTCCCAAAATAGTGAATACTAAAAATGGCATAAAACTATCCCGTATTTTGTAGATGCTATAACTTTTGCGCAAACCAATCAATAAGCGCTTATTGCGATACATTTTTTAGTTTTTTTAACAAAAAAAGTAAAAAATATTGCATTTTTTCCAAAATGTTCGCTCTATTTTTGTTTATAGCGCAAAAAATTAAAACTGCAGAGGTGATCAAATACCACCAAAAGAAAGCTCTATTTGTGGGTAAAAAAAGGACATCAATTTTATTTGGTAGCCACATCGCTCGACCGCGCAATTGTCAGTTAAAGCAACACAGTGCCGAATCACAAAAAGTGGCCTGGTCTTGAACCAGCCAAATGGTCCGGGCCCGAAGTGGTTAATTTTTGTTGGCAGGTTTTAAAGTTCAATTTGCTGTTTGGTTAGACATATGTACAACAGAGGTTTGAGAGTAGAAGAAGCTAGTTTATTAGTACATTGAGAGTTTGAGCATGTAGCTTTGTTTTAAACTGTCTGTTTTGTGCGCAGAATGTAAAAGTTCTGGTAGCATTGATGGTTGGATAACACCCGGTGGCTAGAAAAGTAGAAAATCCTGTATTGTACCTCTTTTGGCCCTGATAAAATCTGCCACATGTAATGCACATGCCTGCATAAGGATACTGTAAGCTACCACTGTTAGAACAACTATCTCAGGAAAAGAAAAACACTTGATTTCTTCTTCCTGTGTCTTAAGGCTACATTTTCATTTACTTTACCCTTTTTTTTTCTTTAGTTTGTACGTTTAGCTGCCTTCTTAAGCGTTTTTTTATCTGTGTCATGAAGCTTGAAATTGAAGTGACGGCAACGTGAATGCAGCATTCTATCTTCTTGAAGGGGTGTACAATGCCGAAAGTTTTTAGACTGTAATTCTCATAATAAAAACAAAAAAAAAAATGCTGACAAGGAGGCTTTTGTTTAGACTTGTATCTAAGCACTATAGAGTGAAACACATTGTCTTTTTCGCTGCTGTAAGGTGCTTATTTGATTAATGCCTCCTGGTGCTCTACTCCAATTCATGGGCTTTATTTGTGCATTGGTAGCAATGTACAACTGGGCAAAGCTGGAGAGTTGAAAGTAAGAAAGGTATGGAGATTAAAGATTTGTTGTTCTGCTCTAAGTGACATGTTTATCCAATACATACTACATATAGATAGTGGACTTTTTGATAGGGTTTGGCGTTTTGGCCACTTTTGGAACATCTTTGACATTGCCACCTTTGGAAACCATGTTCGTGATACAGACACAAACACTTGACATTAAACAGCATACTTTTTTTTTCTGGTATTGTTCATATGCTAACAGTTGGAGTTGCATGTTTCATTTTATGTAGTTGCGCAAATATTCGGTTGGGCGGAAAAATAAAACTATATTGCTGATTCTTATTTTTTGCGCTCTATGCAGTGTGTGACATGAGATGCGTTACCTTATAAATAGACCTTGATCAATAGCCAGACATCTGAATTGCCAGTTTATACTTTGAAATGCGTTACACACTTTCAGGAGGACTAGACTATCTGAAATGTGATTGAGAGATGTTCCATTTCTCCCAGCTTGTTGTATTTGTTCCTGATCCCTTTCTCACATTCCGGAAATGCTTTGGACTTGCAGCACGTTGGCAGACTGTCTGACTGCTAAAGTGACCCCTTAAGTACATGGATAGGTTGCACTTAATGATTTGAGGTCAGAGATTTGACAAGCTACAGGATATGCTCCTTGACAAAGATTTTATTAGCTAAATATAGAAGCAAGCCTTTTATAGATGCGTGCCACAGCACTGTAAGGTACATTATAGTTTCTGTAGATTGTATAGGTAAAATAAATGCAGGTTAAATTTGTTCTATGCAACTTGTCTTTCCTCAAGAATGATACTGTAATGCTATGGTTCTATTATGGATTTCATAGCAAATTGGTCTAAACACAGACCAGAAATGAATCCTTGCTGAAGCAGAATTAAAAAGTAGCTGCATTTTGAAAGCTTTGCCAAAAAATGAAAGCAGACGGCAAAGACTAGTCATCAGTATTGCAAAAGGCTTGTTGTGCAGGTTGTGCACTGTCTAGGTGGCAGTCATCCTGGTAGTGGAGCTGAACTTTTGCGTCCGCAGGTCAGAGCCATACCCCTGGATGACTGGTGATCTGATAACCATATCTGGGAACTTTTGTAAATTGCAATTCCTGTTATTGTGGAGGAAAGAGGAGCTAATTACGACACATTTTATGTATCGACAGATGCCACTTAGTGGGAGGGGCCTAATGGATAGACCTACACACCATTTCTATGACACCTGTGCATCATTCCAAAGACACTAACTGTGTTACTTGTAGGTGGCAGCCTGGTGATCTGTCCATATTACTGGAATGGTGTAAAGTTCGAAGACAGATACTCTGTACACCAATCCAGCGACACTGACAGTGCACCTGGTGGACACCTACTTTCCTCCCCTCTCCCCACCATTATGGTGAAACTTTGTCTGACTGGCACAAGGTAATTGACTGACTGAGTGACAGACACATACCACTGTGGGTCTTGATCACCTGCTGAGCTCTTATCGTGTTCCTGGCAGCGCCCCAGGCTCACCCCGAATACGACCTGCTCCATACTCCACTCTTTCTGCCTCCTCTCCTGTGTGGGGCTACTAGTTTTAGAACAAATGCTGGGATATGTATCTCCACATTGAAACATATTCCAGTATGTGTACACTAACTATGTAGATGAGCTTGTCGTGGAAGATGTTTTTTCATACATACCTTGGCTCCCCATGCTTTTTCAGCTCGCCTACTGAGTATTGGTTTCCCAGACATTGAATGCTGGGAGTTGTAGTGCTACAGTCTGGGCATGTATGTTGCAGTTGCCTGTAGCACAGGCACAAGTCAAAATCCCAAAGCCGAGGCGGGGCCACACTGAGTATCAGTCTGGCTCCGCCTCGGCTTTGGGATTACCTTGTCCTGCTTTTCCTGCAGTTGCATAATTTTCTTGGAGATGAACGGCCTTTCCTCATCTTTCAGGGACTCCTTGTTTGATCTGCCTTTGGGGCTCTTCACATTCTCCAGAGACTGGTAATGTCATATTAATGCAAGACCGAGTAAGGAAAGTATGAAGAGTCTCATGTTGAGAAAGGGGTGGGGCCTCTGCAAAGCAATGCTGCCTAGAAACTATACACAGGCTGATGCCCACCCCAGCCAACACACGACTCCACCGAATCACTGCCCACCTTCCTCTCTGTGAATGGATAGAAGGCAAGTGGCCATACACTCAATAGGGCCAGCTAAGAGTGTCATAGGCATGTATAACGAAGCTGTAGCCAGCGATCCCATATCTTATTGTACTTGAAAGGGCACCCCTATATATTTTACAACAGATCAACTTTATATAGGGTAATTTGCTTTAATTTCAGCTATCCAAGCCTGGAAGGTGGGAATGGGAGCTTGCATCCAGCTACACACTATTAATTTTTTTGGCTATGACTAAGATAGTGATCATAAATTTGTTAGGATAACGTCTTGGTAAACATTGCTTGGGGTTCGGGAACAGTGGGGAACCCTCTCTGAGGGGAGTCTATTCCACATTTTCACAGCTCTTACTGTGCAGAAACCTTTCCATATTTGGAGATGAAATCTTTTTCTCTAGGTGTAAAGAGTCCCCCCTAGTCCTCTGTGTTGACCGTAAAGTGAGTCGGCGGTACGAGTCTCTCCCTCCTGTTTGGCTGAGACACAGCAGCATCACCATTGGCTCCTGTGGCTGTCAGTCAGCCAATCAGGGCAGAGAGCGGCAGGGTTGAGCAGCAGCTCTGTGTCTGAATGGACACACAGAGTTGCAGCTTGGCTCGGGTGCCCCATAGCAAGCTGCTTGCTGAGGGGACACTCGACGGAAGGGAGGGGTGAGGAGCATTAAAGAGGAGGTAAGTATGACATGTTTGTTTTATTAAAACAAGACTTTACAATCACTCAGTTTTTTCTGTCACATATATAAGGAGAATAATATGCAGAAGAAAGAGTGGGCATTAATTAACTTTTCAGTAATATAAAAGACAAGCGGATTAATGGACCCCTAATCCAGTCAGATTTCAGTTGCAGATTTTGAAAAATTGTATACAAAATGAAGGCTGATTTTCACTTTTCACATTGTATATCATATCTGGGGGGTCTGGAAAGGGACACCTATGGTTGACCAAAGCACCAAGATTCGTTGTTCTGTCACCAGGTTTTGAGTTTCTGTGAACAATGGCATGAACATTGATTGTCAATATTGGGCCAGATTCAGGTAGATGGGCGCTTCTTTACTTTGGAGTAACGTTTCTCATTTACGTTACTCCGCCGAAACTTTAGGAGCAAGTACTGTTATTCACAAAGCACTTGCTCCTAAAGTTGCGGCGGCGTAGTGAAAATGAGCTGGCGGAATTCAAATTGGGCGGGTAGGGGGCGTGTATTATGTTAACTATGCGCGATCCCGCGGCGAACGTACTGCGCATGCGTCGACTGTCAGTGCGCATGCTCCAAATTCTTTCAGGGAACGTCAATGACGTCAATCCCCATTCACGGACGTTTTTCGATGCGATGCCGACGGCCATACTTAACATAGGATACTCCACTAGGGGGCTGCTTTATCTTTACGCCGCGTATCTCTTACGGAAACGTCGGAAAGTCACTGCGTCGCGCCCGAATACAATCGTGAATGTCCGATTCCTGCTGATTAACATATTCTCGGCGTTAATCAGCGGGAACGCCCCGCGCCATTTTTAAAATTGAAGTTCCGACCGATACGACGGCGTAATACAATTACGCCGATCGTATAGGAACTCCAACCCGGCGGTTCTTGTTTTCTGGTTACAGAAAACAAAAACGCTGACTCAAAGTGACAGTTAGGCTGGAGTATCACTGATACTCCAGCCTAACTCTACCTGAATCTGGCCCATTATGTTAAGTTTCTTTAAACAACAAATTGGATCTTTTTAATACAGTAGAATTAATATTCTCTCTACTACTCGGTATTCAGTGTGTGTGTGTGTGTGTATCTACACACACCGTGGCTATAAAAAAAGTCTGCATACCCCTGTTAAAATGTCAGGTTTCTGTTACGTAAAAAAATTAGAACAAAGATAAATAATTTCAGAACTTTTTTCACCTTTCAATTGAAAAAGACACTGAAATCTTTTCGGCAGAGGAAAGTCAAATTAAAAAACGAAAATAATATGGTTGCATAAGTGTGCACGTCATCAAACTAATACTTTGTTGAAGCACCTTGATTTTATTACAGCACTCAGTCTTTTTTGGTATGAGTGTATGCGCACAGTTGCGCAAAGTGACGTGTATATATACACGTCACTCTGAAAGTGTCGTGTCACAGTAAGCCCCACCCCCTGCAGTTAGAATCACTCCCTAGGACACACTTAACCCTTTCCTAGCCCCCTAGAGGTTAACCTCTTCCCTTACAGTCACATTTATACAGTAATCATTGCATTTTTATAGCACTGATCGCTGTATAAATGTGAATGGTCTCAAAAGTGTCCGATGTGCCCGCCATAATGTCGCAGTCGCGATAAAAATCACTGATCGCGGGCATTACTTGTTATAACATTTTTTTTTATAAAAATGCCATAAAACTATCCTCCTACTTTGTTACACTATAACTTTTGCGCAAACCAATCAATACAAACTTATTGCGTTTTTTTTTTTTTTTTTTGGAACCAAAAATATGTAGAATACGTATTGGCCTTAACTTAGGAAAAAATATATATATTTTGTGGCATGTTTATTATAGCAAAAAGTAAAAAATATTGTGGGTTTTTTTTTAATTGGCGCTCTATTTTTGTTTACAGCGCAAAAAATAAAAACCGCAGAGGTAATCAAAAATCACCAAAAGAAAGCTCTATTTGTGGGAAAAAAGCAAGTCAATTTTGTTTGAAAGCCACGTCGCACGACCACGCAATTGTCAGTTAAAGCGACCCAGTACCGAACTGCAAAAAGTGGCCCCATCATTTTGCAGCCAAATGATCCGGGGCCGAAGTGGTTAAACAATCACATAAAAACTCATGTTAAATAGGAGGAATATCTGGCAAGTACTGGCTGCGTGGTACATGTGACAACAATCTCCTGTATTCTTCATGTCTGGGCTATGGGGTACAGTGGCAAGACAGAATCTTTTCTTATGAAGAAAAACATCCAAGCGAGGCTAAATTTTGCAAAAACACATCTGAAGTTTCCCAAAAGCATGCACATCACCAAAAGAACACTATACCCACAGTAAAGCATTGTTGTATAAGTATCATGCCTTTGGGCTGTTTTTCTTCAGCTGGAACAGGGGCCTTAGTCAAGGTAGAGGGATTTATGAACAGTCCCAAAAACCACTCTATATCAGCAGAAAACCTTCAGGCTTCTGCTAGAAACCTTCACATGAAGAGGAACTTCATCTTTCAGCATGACAATGACCCAAAGCATATATCCAAATTGACTGGCTTCACCAGAAGATGATTAATGTTTTGGAATGGCCCAGCCAGAGCCCAGACCCGAATCCAAAAATCTGTGGGGTTATCTGAAAAGGGCTGTGCACAGGAGATGCCTTTTTTGCAAAGAGTGGGAAAATATTGCCACGTCAAGATATGTCATGCTGATTTACTTCCCTCCGCCTAAAATATTTAAGTTTGTTTTTTAACTAGTTGTACAGTTTACAGGTCACATTAAAGGTGGGAAAAGTTCTGAAAAACTGCCATTTTAACAGGTTTGTGTAGACTTATATCCACTGTGTGTGTATATTTAGAGATTATATATATAAATCATAATGGCAACAAACTACCCTGATCAAAAGTTTACATACCCCAGTTCTTAACACTGTGTATTGCCCCCTTTAACATCAATGACAGCTTTAAGGCCTCGTACACACGATCAAATCTGTCCGCTGGAAACGGTTCGCCGGACCGTTTCAGCAGACAGATTCGATCGTGTGTACGGCCGAGCCGACGGATTTGGCCACCCGACAGATTTCAAAGCATGCTTTGAAATCTATCGGGTGGGAATCCGTCCGCCCGACATGTCTGCTGGTTAGTACACTTACCAGCAGACATGTCGTCCCGCACCACCGCCGCCGAATGGATTCGGCGCATGCGCGGAAGTGTTTTACTTCCTGGTGCGGTGACGTGGCGGCGTCACCGCCACGTCACCGACACGTCAGCGCACTCTCTGCTGGCGGGGATTTTGGTTTGCTCGTGTGTACACGCGAGCAAACCAAAATCCCAGCAGACAGATTTGTTCAAATCTGTCGGACGGACAGATTGAACAAATCTGTCTGCTCGTGTTTATGGGGCCTTCGTCTTTTGTGGTATTTTTGGATGAGGCTCTTTATTTTCTCAGATGGTAAAGCTGCCCAAGCCTCCAGTTCCTGTAAATTATTGGGCTGTCTTGCGTTAACTGCACGTTTGGCTCAATGATATTGAGGTCAGGAGACTGAGATGGCCACTCCAGAACCTTCACTTTATTCTACTGTAGCCAATGACAGGTCGACTTAGTCTTGTGTTTTGGATCATTGTCATGTTGGAATGTCCAAAATACATCCCATGCATTCCTGGCTGATGAATGCAAATGTTCCTCCAGTATTTTCTGATAACATACTGCATTCATCTTGCCATCAATGTTGACCAAATTTCCTGTGCCTTTTGTACACACATCCCCAAAACATCAGCGATCCGCTTCCGTGTTTCACAGTAGGAATGGTGTACCTTTCATGAAAGGCCTTGTTGACTCCTCTCCAAATGAAGCGTTTATGGTTGTGGTTAAAAAGCTACATTTTGGTCTCATCACTCCAAATTACTTTGTGCCAGAAGGTTTGAGGCTTGTCTCTGTGCTGTTTGGCGTATTGTAAGTGGGATACTTTTTGGCATTTATGTAGTAATGGGTTTCTTCTGGCGACTTGACCAATACAGCTCATCTTTCTTCAAGCGTCTCCTTATTGTGCATCTTGAAACAGCCACACCACATGTTTTCGGGGAGAGTCCTGTATTTCACCTGAAGTTATTTGTGTGTTTTTCCCGAACATTTTTCCTGGCAGTTGTGGCTGAAAATTTAGCTGGTCTACCTGACCATGGTTTGTTTTCAACAGAACCTCTCATTTTACATGTGCAGATTTGTGTGTGTGTGTATACATATGTGTATATATACTGTATTTCACAAAAGTGAGTATACCCCTCACATTTTTGTAAATATTTTATTATATATTTTCATGTGACAACACTGAACAAATTACACTTTGTTACAATGTCAAGTAGTGAGTGTACAGCTTGTATAATACTGCAAATTTGCTGTTCTCTCAAAATAACTCCACACACAGCCATTAATGTCTAAACCACTGCCAACAAAAGTGAGTACACCACTAGGTGAAAATGTCCCTATTGGACCCAAAGTGACAACATTTTTTATGGCCATCATTATTTTCCAGCACTGCCTTAATCCTTTTGGGCATTGAGTTCACCAGAGCTTCACAGATTGCCACTGGATTCCTCCTCCACCGATGGATGTTGAAGACCTTGCGCTCTGCCACCTTCTGTTTGAGGATGCCCCACAGATGCTCAATAGGGTTTAGATCTGGAGACATGCTTGGCCAGTCCATCACCTTTTGCTCTTGGCTTCTTTAGCAAGGCAGTGGTCATCTTAGAGGTGTGTTTGGGGTCATTATCATGTCGGAATACTGCACTGTGGCCCAGTCTCCCAAGGGAGGGGATCGTGGCTTTGCTTCGGTATGTCACAGTACATGTTGGCATTCATGGTTCCCTCAATGAACTGTAGCTTCCCAGTGCTGGGAGGACTCATGCAGCCCCAAACCATGACATTCCCACCACCATGCTTGACTGTAGGCAAGACACACTTGTCTTTGTACTCTTCACCTGGTTGCCACCACACACGGTTGACACTGTCTAAACTAAATATGTTTATCTTGGTCTCCTCAGACCACAGGTTCCAGCAATGCATGTCCTTCATCTGCATGTCTTCTGTAAACTGTTTGTGGAATTTCTGATGTATCTTTAGAGGAGGCTTCCTTCTGGCACAGAAGTCATGCAGAACAATTTGATGCAGTTTGCAGAGTATGGACTGAGCACTGACAGGCTGACCCCCCCCCCCCCCAAATCCCTTCAACCTCTGCAGCAAAGCTGGCAGAATTCATACATATATTTCCCAAAGGCTACCTCTGGATATGACGATGAGCACATGCACTCAAATTCTTCGACCATAGCGAGTGGAACCTGTCCTGTTAAAACTGCTGTATGGTCTTGGCCACCATACTGCAGCTCAGTTTAAGGGTATTAGCAATCTTCTTATAGCCTAGGCCATCTTTATGTAGATCAACAATTATTTTTTTATCACACATTATGTACACTAGCAAAATGCATAAACAGTTGTAGCTTACCCCTGATTGATTTTTGGATCTTTCACACATTTAATCCTTAAAAATAAATGTGATCTTTTAAACAAGGGTTTTTATCTAAACCATTCCTTGCTTATGTGATTGATCTAGCAGAGGTTTTAAATGGGTTTTAAATGTATAATAGAGAATAATCCACTGCGATAATGTGTTGCATGGAGCAGTGATTAATTATTCTTTAGCAAAGTAGAAGGAGCAGATTTAAGGCAAAGCATTAATATTGTATGTCTTGGTAATAAGTACTTCCATCTGCAGCCTGAAATTACGTTATAATGTGACATATATTCCATATTTTATTCTTAGCTTATGACGTTGCGTGGATCAGTGCTTGAAGATGCTATTCCATCAACTGCCAAACATGGCACAGCAAGAGGTTTGCCTCTTAAAGAAGTACTTGAGCACCTTGTCCCCGAGCTGAACGTGCAATGTCTCCGTCTGGCCTTTAACACTCCAAAAGTTACAGAGCAGCTCCTAAAACTTGACGAGCAAGGGGTATGTACATCTATGTATGGTCTTAAACCACTTTATTCATGCTTATTTCACTGGTTGAATGATAAGGTCACCTTTGGTAATATGTTACACATGTATGTACAGTATAAAATATAACGTTACCAAAGCGCATACCCCCCTTCCCCCAAAAGGTAAGCTTATCCTTAATTTTATTTTTTTATGTAACCCCTGCTGTTTTAATATCAAATGTCTATTATTTTTTTTATAATCCTTTCCAGGCTCTTCATGGTTTGTACACAGTCATAAATGTTGACTCTTTAAAGCAGGGGTCCTCAAACTACAGCCCGTGGGCCATATGCGGCCCGCGGAGGACTCTAAACCGGCCCGCCCGACCCTGACAGGCAATGCCGGTTACACAGCGATCCTCGCTGTGTCACGGAGATCAGTTTGGGCGCGCTATGATAAATGTCCCGCCCTCCTCCTCCTAGACTAGCTTGTGTGATAGAACCAGTGTGCTGTCTGTCACACGAGCTGGTCTATGAGGTGAAGGGCGGGACATTTATCATAGCGCGCCAGAACTGTCAGCAACATTGTGAGCACAGCGTGACAAAGCCGGATGGACCGTGACGCATCACAGTAAGGAGAAGGCTGTGAGGGGGGTCTTGGTGTACAATAGTGAGTGAGGAAGGGGGGGGGGTCTTGGCCTGTGATGTGAGGGACTCTGTGATGTGAGGGACTCTGTGATGTGAGGGACTCTGTGATGTGAGGGACTCTGTGATGTGAGGGACTCTGTGATGTGAGGGACTCTGTGATGTGAGGGACTCTGTGATGTGAGGGACTCTGTGATGTGAGGGACTCTGTGATGTGAGGGACTCTGTGATGTGAGGGACTCTGTGATGTGAGGGACTCTGTGATGTGAGGGACTCTGTGATGTGAGGGACTCTGTGATGGGGGGCTATGTATTATTTGGGGAGTCTGTGAGTTTCTTTGTATTTGTGTATCTGTTTATATATTTTTTTTAAACTATAGTCCGGCCCCCCAACAGTCTGAGGGACCGTGAACTGGCCCCCTGTTTAAAAAGTTTGAGGACCCCTGCTTTAAAGGAATTATTTGCTAGGGAAAACATGAAGACTAACTTTACTTTCAAAGGTGAACACCAATCGGGGGCCTTGGTTGCTAGAATGTCAAGTTAGGCTTCACTCACTCCTACAGCATATTTGATCCCCTGCTGATTTTGTATGTTTTGCCCACTGACAAAGAAATGATCAGTCTATAATTTTAATGGTAGGTTCATTTTAACAGTGAGAGATAGAATAACCAAAATATCCAGAAAAGCACATTTAAAAAAGTTATGAATTGATTTGCATTTTAATGAGTGAAATAAGGATTTTATTGACTATCAATCGGCAAGAACTCTGGCTCCCAGGTGTCTTCTATACAGCTAAAAAGCTGAGATTATGACAATTCTCTTAAAGGGGTTGTAAAAGTACAATTATTTCTTCCCCTAAATAGCTTCCTTTACCTTAGTGCAGTCCTCCTTCACTTACCTCATCCTTCGATTTTGCTTTTAAATGTCCTTATTTCTTCTGAGAAATCCTCACTTCCTGTTCTTCTGTCACAGTAATGTAAGGCTTTCTCCCTGGTGTGGAGTGTCTTGCTCGCTCGCTCGCTCCCTCCCTTGGACTACAGGAGAGCCAGGATGCCCACTAACACACAGCTCCTTTCTCTATCTGCAACATAGAGAGCGTCCTAACTCTCCTGTAGTCCAAGGGAGGGGGCGAGCACGACACTCCACACCAGGGAGAAAGCCTTGCATTACTGTGTGGAGTTACAGACCGAACAGGAAGTGAGGATTTCTCAGAAGAAATAAGGACATTTTAAAAGCAAAATCGAAGGATGAGATAAGTGAAGGAGGACTGCACTAAGGTAAAGGAAGCTATTTAGAGAAAAAAAAATTGTACATGCCAGCCTCCCTCGGTCTAGGGCTCCATGCAAGATCTCCCCTCGTGGAGTTTCAGTGATCATGAGAATGGTGAGCATTCAGCCCAGAACTACACAGGAGAACGTTGTCCCTGATCTCAAGGCAACTGGGACCATAGTCATCAAGAAAACAATTGATAACGCACTACACCGTGAAGGACTGTACATGTACAGGCCGGTCTGAAGTTTACTAATGAAAATCTGAATGAATTTAGAGAACAACTGGGTGAAAGTGTTGTGGTCAGATGAGACCAAACTCAACTTTCTGTTTGGAAGAGGAGGAATACTGCCTATGACCCTGAGACCACCACCCCCTCCGTCAAATATGGAGGTGGAAACATTATGCTTTGGGGATGCTTTTTTGCTAATGGGACAGGACAACTTCACCACATTGAAGGGACGATGGACAGGGCCATGTACCGTCAGATCTTGGGTTAGAACCTCCTTCCCTTAAAAATAGGTTGTGGATGGGTATTCCAGCATGACAATGACACACGGCCAAGGAAAAAAAAGAATGGCTCAAGCGGAAGCACATTAAGGTCCTGGAGTGGCCTAGTCAGTCTCCCAGACCTTAATCCCATAGAAAATATGTAAAGGGAGCTGAAGGTTCAAGTTTCCAAACGTCAGCCTCAAAGCCCTAATGATTTAGAGAGGATCTGCAAAGAGGAGTGGGACAAAATCTCTCCTGAGATGTGTGTAACCTGGTGGACAAATACAAGAAAAGTCCGACCTCTGTGATTGCAAACAAGGCTTTTATCACCAAGTACTAAGTCATGTTTTGCAAATGGGTCAAATACTTATTTCACTCATTAAAATGCAAATCAATTCGTAACTTTTTTTAAATGTGTTTTTCTGGATATTTTAGGTCTGTCTCTTAAAATAAACCTACTTTTAAAATGATAGTATGATCATTTCTTTGTCGGTGGGCAAACGTACAAAATCAGCAAAATAAAAAGTTTTGGTGCGTTGCGTGAAGGCAAAGGATTTTGCAGTCATTCCTGCAACGCACAAATGTTTCTCTTAGTTGCAGATTATTTTTATTTCACCCCAAAAAAAAAAAAAATGTTGATGCAAATTATACTTGGACATTTTGTTCCTTGGTGCACATCTTGCAGTTTTGTATTTGGCTCCCTCAGCTGGCAAACAGCTTGAAATGCAAGACAGAAATTAGTAAGGTAGAAAGGCTTTATTGGCAAGTGCCAAGTACTAAAAGGTCTGTGTTCTGACTTTCAGCACAGTGATTTATCTTGCAATAATGCTTTACACATCTTCCTGCCCTGATATTTTCATGGAACGCATATTAAATAGAATTGACCTTTCTTTTGAGCGAATTTTGTCATTGATCATTATGTTTTTGGACTAATGGTCCAGGACAAAAAAGGCTTTTCTTTAAGTCTTGTAAAGCTGTCAATACTTGGTGACCTACATGCTTGTTTATATTCCAAATAGTTTACCATTTTGCTGTTGTATTCTTAGAGGAAATAATATACCCATATGAACATAAGACTCCTATGCAGATAATGGCCTTGTAAAAAAGCATATCCAGTGCCTTGGAAATCGAAGCACTGTTGGTATCAAGCTTTCTGTGTTTTACCAGGATGAACTTGGATGCATTTAGCACTTATGACAACAAGTGTCATAAGTGCTAACAAATGTCATCTTGAAACAAATGTTAATTCAAAGTTCCACGTTTGTATCTTAGTTATATTCTCGAGTTATGCACTCTCCTTTAAGCATATTCTGTAGAAACTTAAAAGGTTATACTTCCACTGTACCTGCCCAATGTATTGTGCATTCAGCAATTAAATATTACAGGATCAATACCCTGTGTGGACTTGCACAGTTTGGACTTTAACTGGGAAAGGTTTTCCCCTTTCCTGAAAGAACAAGTTGTACTTATTGATCCTGTTTAATAAAGAATACACAGTGTTCAAGTAAAATCTTTTTTTTTTCTTACTTGCCCCTGCAGTGTACGATGTTATCCAGACTCTGTACATCAACTACTAAATTACTGGCTATCATGTATTATTAAGAGCTTTCACATAGTAAGAACCATTTGATTCACTCACACCTCCTGTACTAGATCAAAGGGGCCCTTTGCCAAGTAACTAAATGTAAAAATTTGGACAAGGAGGGCCATTTGTTCTGCATTTAGATTCCTGCTGGCATATTTTGATCAACATATTCCACAACATTTTGTAAAGGCTATTGGGCCATTTAATTTGCTTGCTGCACCATCATGAAGGCTCACAAGGTGCAGATTAGGTTTTCCAAGAATGGCAATTGCTCAGATCAGTTTATATTTAGCAAAAGTAAGGTGCTTACAGGCAGGAAATTCACAGTACCTTAACCACTTCAATACCCCCCAATTGTCATTTGACGTCCACAGAGGGGATCTCCCATCCTGGGTGGACGTCAAATGACGTCCTGGGCTTTGCGGGTGGATATCTGAATGATGCTTGCAGCTAGAGGCATCATCCAGATATCCTTTTGTTCTGCCGGCGATTCTGCACAACATAAGAATGATCATAGCGGCGGTTCCGACACTTGAACGTTCTTACAGGTGGCGGAGCTTCTCCGAGCTCTCCCGTGCCTTCGGGGGCTCGGAGAAAGAATTGTCTGGCGTAGGCAGGAAGCATAGAGATGACTGGTGACCAGATGGTCACCAGTCATCTCTTTGACTGTCGGAAGACCCGGGCGCGATGTGATGACGTCACGCCCGGGTCTCCGTAAGTAAACAAAGCTGCGATTGCGGCTACTAAGCAACAGTATTCATGAGATCAGTGAATTTTTTTTCACCGATCTCATGGTTTCCAGCCTGGAGAAAGGTTCGGGGTCTTATAGACCCTGCATGTCTCCATAAAGAGGACCTGTCACACACATTTCCTATTACAAGGGGTGTTTACATTCCTTGTAATAGGAATAAAAGTGAAAAAAAAAAGTAAAAATAAATAAATAAAAGAATAAAAAATAAAATTAAAACGCCCCTGTCCCCGATAGCTCGCGTGCAGAAGCAAAAGCACACGTAAGTCCCGCCGACATATGAAAATGCCGTTTAAACCACATATGTGAGGTATCGCCGCGTGCGTTAGAGTGCCAGCAACATTACAGATCTCCTCTGTAAATCTAAACTGGTAACCTGTAAAAAATAATTAAAGCGTTGCCTATGGAGATTTTTAAGTACCGAAGTTTAGCGCCATTCCATGAGTGTGCGCAATTTTAAAGCGTGACATGTTGGGTATCTATCTACTCGGTGTAACATCATCTTTCACATAATACAGAAAAATTGGGCTAACTTTACTGTTTTGTTGTTTTTTTAATTCATGATTTTTTTTTATCAAAAATAGGGCGTTTGAAACATTATTGCGCAAATACCGTGCAAGATAAAACGTTGCAATGACAATCGTTTTATTCCCTAGGGTGTCTGCTAAAAAAAACCATATATAATGTTTGGGGGTTCTGCGTAATTTTCTAGCAAAAGAATGATAATTTTTACATGTAGGAGAGAAGTGCCAGAATAGGCCCGGTATTGAGGTGTATTTTAAAGCCCGGTATTGAAGTGGTTAAACTAAACAATTACTCAGCTTGTCTGCACAACAACAAAGCCTATACTGTTTCCCCAATGTTTCATTAAAAATAAAGGTTTTGATGCATACATTTGCAATTATATGGGAAGCCCCACTACTGGGTTCCTCTGTAAAGTGCTGTTCCCGGCCGGACTGACAGGAAGTGCACACACTGAGTGTTCACTTCCTTTCAGTCCGGCCCCGAGTCCGGCCCCGAGAACAGCAAACTGAATCTCCTGAACCGCGCGGTTATGGTACACGGCCGACCGGACTGCAGGAGGACGCAGAGATGCGGCAAGGGCCCTCCCTGCTGAAGCCCCTGTGCGGACACCAACATATGCCGGCGTGTGCGTGTGAGGCGGAGGATAGAGGTAAGCCGCCAAATTCCCCCCCCCCCCCCCCGCTTCTGACCTTGAAAAGTCATTTTTTTTTTTTGCTTGGGGCCCCCAAATGTCTTCAAAGGGCCCTGAATGTAAGGCATATGGCACAACTGCAAACCTACCAAGACATGGCAGACAACCTAAACTGACAGGCAGAGCAAGGAGAGCGTTAGAGAAGTAGCCAAGAGGACCATGGTAACTTTGGAAGATCTGCAGAGATCCACAGCTCAGGTTGGAGACTCTGTCCACGGGACAACTATTGGTCATGCACGCCACAAATCTGGCCTTTATGGAAGAGTTGCTAGAAGAAAGCCATTGTTGAAAGAAAGCAATGGTTGGAAGAAAGCCAAAAGAAGTCCTGTTTGCAGTTTGCGTGAAGCCATGTGGGGGACACATGTGGAAGAAGGTGATCTGGTCAGATGAAACCAAAATGCATAAAAGCAAAACGCTGTTTGTGGCGGAAAAACACAGTGCACATCAGCCTGAACACACCATCTCCACTGTGAAACATGGTGGTGGCAGCATCATGTTGTGTGGATGCTTTCCTTCAGCAGGGACAGGGTGGCTAGTCAGAGTTAATGGAAAGATGGAGCCAAATACAGGGAAATCTGATAAGAAAACCTTTTAGTCTGCAAAAGACTTGAGACTGGGGCGGAGGTTCACCTTCCAGCAAGACAATGACCTTAATCATAAGCCAGAGCTAAAATTTATTGGTTTAGGTCAAAGCATATTCATGTGTTAAGCCTGGTACACAAAGATTTTCCACGGACAAAGCGTAGGTCTTGCATACAAACGACAAAGAATTGTCGGCCAACAAACATGAAACTACATGTTTTTTCAGCTCTTTAGGGCCACCCTTTGGACAACTTCTGCTAATGTGTTATGGTTAGCATTACTACATGGCATGCGTGTTTGTACTTTGTATTTTTCCCCGAAGGGCTTCTATACACACGATCGGATAATCCGACAACACACATATGTTGACGGAAAATTTCTAAAGCATGCTATCCAACATTTGTTGGCGGAAAATCCGACAACAAATGGTCGGCTTTTCTGACAACAGCCTCCCATCACACAATTCCTGTTGGAAAATCCAATCGTGTGTATGGGCATTTAGAATGGCCCAGCCAAAGTCCAGACCTAAATCCAATTGAGAGTCTGTGGCAAGACTTAAAAATTGCAGTTCACAGACACTCCTCCATCCAATGTGACAGAGTCTGAGCTATTTAGCAAAGAATGGCCAAAAATGACACTTTTTAGATGTGCAATGCTAGTGGAGACATTCCCAAAAAGACTTGCAGCTGTAATTGCAGAGAAAGGTGGTTCAACAAAGTATTGACAGTATGACTCACAATTATGTGCCACTTTGTGGTCTATTACATAAAATCCCAGTAAAATACCTTTTGTTTTTGGCTGTAACATGACAAAATGTGGAAAATTTTGAAGGGATGTGAATACTTTTTCAAGGCAATGTAACATACTTCCTTACCTAGACTTGGCTCCTGTGCAGTTTGGCGCATTGGGCAGTAAGTGCTCTCCATCAAATTCTGTCAGCTTCGACCATGTCAGCCTTATCCCATGGGACCTTGATGGCTTTCAGGTCTGTTTTAAAGGTCGACCACCACGTTGTCAACAGTCTTCCTGGTTTCTGCAGTAATCTTAATGGCTTCCAGTACATTGTACATTTGGGTGTGCAATGGTCAACAGGAGCAGGATATATCTGGTCAGCCGTAGCCCCCAATTGGTGATTATTTCTTCTAGCACCACTGCATTTCAAAATTTTACATATAACCTATACGTATAACATATAGTTTCACTGTTTGAACTATGTATTATACATTGTTGCTAGGTAGAATGGTCCAACAAGTGGATTACTCCCTGTAATGAGGACAAACTTGTCATTTGGTTCTGCTGCTAATGAGAAACTTTCCAATCAATGGAAATTTTAACAGTGTCAATCGCTGAAACGGTCCAATCTGCCTGTTTTCCACAGCTGCTGTACCTGATTTAGAATGCACAAGGTATAATGAGCATTACCACTGGTTATTACACAAATTCTCATATCAGGTGCATCATTAAATATCAGTGAATACAGGTACCTTTAATCAATTGTGCATTTGCTTTATTTTTATATACTTGCCTTAGAGAAACAGTGATTTCTGTATTCATTTTCTCTATCTAGTCTTTTCTTTGTTTTATTGATATTCATTTTTGTTGGCTTAAAATGAGCTTCAGTGATTCAATCAAATGGTTAATATTTTAATTGTATTTGAAACAAATTGGTGTATTAAATTCAGTTTACATTAAAAGTATCCAGCATTATTGATTTGGCACGTGTCGCTCCAAGTTAACAAATGTCTTCATAGATATGCTCTGCTTTCAGTAAATGAGTGCCATGCAGTTGCCAGGAAATGCTGAAAAGTGTTAACATCACTCATATTAACTGAGTGTAAAGAATTATTAGCTCCAGTATTGTCTAGTAATTGTTTATTTTTACCAGGATATATATTGTAGGCTTAGGACTTGGGATTTTCTAGCAACATGAAAGCAGTCTTTCTTCCTCCCCTAGTACCATTGTTTTAACATGTTTTGGTGGATTGAATTTGGTGGACTGTTGTGCCCTGGTTCACACTTCATACCACATGTGATTTGCACAGCTATGCATTTATTTTGGATGGCTCAAATGGTATTGTATGGGCACTGGTCAGGCTGCATTGTATGGGCACTGGTCAGGCTGCATTGTATGGGCACTGGTCAGGCTGCATTGTATGGGCACTGGTCAGGCTGCATTGTATGGGCACTGGTCAGGCTGCGTTTTTTAAATATTTTTGTATACCATTTGGTTCAGAATATTTCTTTTCTCGTTTTCCTCCTCTAATGCCGCGTGCACATGATCAGAATTTCCGACAACAAATGTTTGAGAGCTGGTTCTCTATTTTTCCGACTGCAAATGTTCCTGTCGGAAATTCCGATTGAATGCAATTCCAACGCACAAAAATCCTACGCATGCTCTGAATCATTGAACTTAATTTCTTTATCGTACATCACGGGACACAGAGCGCATAGCCATTACACTTGGGTTATATGGGTACCTTCAGGTGTGGACACTGGTGTAATCAATTTCACAGGAAGTTTCCTCCCTATATAACCCCCTCCCACTGGGAGTGCTTCAGTTTTTTCGCCAGTGTCTTAGGTGTTGGTCACGTCTAGCTGTCCCTCGGAGGTCTCGGGACCCAGGATAGCTAGCCGGATCCGTTCGAAGTGCTTCAAAGCCAAGGTGTACGGTACCCGGGCCCTGCTGGATGGGGTTTTGCCTATAATGCCTCTCCTTGGAGGGCTGGATTCTGGGCTCCAGTGCCTTAGTCTCTTCCAAGAACTAAACGCTACTGATGCCAGGATGCTATATAGGTCCAGGGGTGTGGGTTCCTTAACACAGGACCCCGGTCCCTGAAGGTCCAAGACAATACCCACGGAGATGGGGGAAGGCTGGGCCTCTTGCATTATGCAATACCCTGCGGCGTGGAGCAGGTAAGAGGGAACCTGCGGGACTTGGTTCGACAGTAGGTATCCCCCTGGGGGTTCTGGGTTGGCTAATGCTATGCTTGTGCATCAGCCACTATCTCCACTATGTCTTTTGAGGCAGGATGGGATGTACTAATGTTTACCCAGATAACATGTAGATATATATATGCTTTTAAAGATATGTATTTTGCTACTCCCCCCAGATTTGCCTGTTAGCATGATACTGCAGCCCCACGTGTATAGAGAGGAAGTGCTGACAAAACTCCTGTTTCCTAGGAAGCCTATGGGGACAGCTTCCTCTATGTGTGCACTACAAAGATTAGTGGCTTACCGGGTGTCTGTTGGGTTACTAGCGCTGGTCCAGGCTTCTCCTCTGCTCTCTGCTTCCTCCATGTTGGTTTCAGCGTGGGGGGGGCGGGGGCGCGCGCGCGCCACCTTTTACAGCGTCAGCAGCGTGGGGGGGGGCGGGCCAGCAGCGTCAGGTTTCAGATAAAGCAAAAAAGCATTTCCTGGCTGGTCATTCCCTCCTGAGAGCAGTGGAGAGTGAGGACATAGAGCGCGCAGCTGAGCCAGTTCTGGCTAACAGTGACACCCAGTGGTGGTTTGTGGATCTTCAGGTCTGGACTTAGTCCACACTGACCAGAAAAAAAAAAAAAAAGATTTTTTTCTTAAAGGGACTCAGCCTTAGATCTGGCAGTATCTGAGTCGGTGCAACCTTGGACTCCAGCTAACGGGCATTGGTGTGGCAATACTCACAGGACTTTCCTCGGTATTGCCGCCTTCTCAGGCGTATGAAAATGTAGAATTTTTTTTTACCATAGCCTGTCCTTATTAATGTTTCACTTCTAGCTACAACAGTTGGGTGTTGGCTGTAGGGGTGTCTCAAGGTTTTGCAATGGCTCCCAAGGGATCAGGACCAGCTAAGGCTGCAAAAGGTGCCAAAAAAGTAAAGGGGTCTCCATCGGGGTCAGAGGATTTGGGCCAGGCTCCAGTGGTCCCACCCTCACCAGATAGACCACCGAACAGCATCGTGCAGGAGCCATTGAGGGTGCTAGGGGCAGAGGCGGCCCCCAATCAACCCATTCCCGTTTATGTTACGGAAGAAATGCTAGAATCCACCCTGGGTGGGCTAGAGAAAAGGTTAACTGCTTTAATTGCCCGCTCTTTGCCGGGTGGCAAACGGGCTAGATCCCCGTCACCTAGAACGGTGTGTTCGGATGCAGAGGTCCTCTCTTCGAAGGAATTGGACCCACAGGGGGATCAAGCGGACCTGAGTCCTGACGGGTCAGACATTGAAGATTCCACTATAGATGAAATTTTTTCGGCTTCTCAAGCAGAGAGTCTGTGGATCCAGTCTCTGACAGATATGGTTCGCACTGCTTTTAAACTTCCAGTGTCAGAACAATTAGCCCCCGCGGTATCCTCTTTAGGTTCCTTGAAGGCACCATTGAGTGGTGCGTCTTTCCCGGTTCACCCCCTTCTGGAGAGCGTGATTTTTCAGGATTGGGCTCGACCTGATAGGATTTTTATCCCTCCTAAAAGGTTCACCATTCTCTATCCTATGGAAGAAGAATTTGCAAGGAAATGGGCACTCCCTACCGTGGACGCAGCCATTTCCTGCGTAAATAAATCCCTGACCTGTCCGGTGGAAAATGTCCAGGTGTTTAAAGATCCAGTCGACAAAAAATTGGAGACCCTACTGAAGGCTTCTTTTACCACAGTAGGTGCCGTGGTTCAGCCAGCAGTGGCAGCCATTGGCGTTTGTCAGGCTTTAAAGGATCAGACTAAACAGATATTAAGGGACATACCGGCTCAGCAAGCTCGTGAATTGGCTGACCTCCCAAGAGCTCTCTGCTTTGCAGTAGATGCTATTAAGGACTCCGTTCAACAGGCGTCCCGTTTATCTCTGCTGTTGGTTCATATGCGTCGCCTTTTGTGGCTAAAAAACTGGTCAGCAGAGGCACCCTGCAAAAAGCTTTTAGCAGGATTTCCCTTTCATGGTGGGAGACTATTCGGTGAAGACCTAGATAAATATATCCAGACCATATCAAGTGGTAAAAGTTCTTTCTTGCCTATCAAGAAAAGATCGCGTGGGCCCGCATTTAAGCGACAGGCCTTCGCAGGCTCGGCCCCTTCAACTTCCCGTCAGTATCGACGGCCTCCCGGGCGTTCAGCATTTAATAGCCGCCCACAAGGACAATCCACGACAGGCAAGAGGCCATGGTCTCGCAAGCCGGTTAAACCAGTCCTCAAGTCAGATTCATGAAGGGGCGCCCCCACTCTCTTGGGTGGGGGGAAGGCTTCGGTTTTTCTCCGAAGTGTGGAAGGCCAGAATTCCCGACTCTTGGGTAAGATCCGTGGTAACCACGGGCTACAAGCTAGAGTTTCGGGAAGTCCCCCCTCCTCATTTTCAGGGGTCAAGTCTTCCAAGCGACCCATTAAAGAGGGCCTCTCTTGTAAAAGCGTTGGATCGTCTCTTGCTCCAAGGAGTAATTATAGAAGTACCAACCCAGGAATGGGGTCTGGGATTCTACTCCAACCTTTTCATAATACCAAAGCCCAATGGCGACGTCAGGCCTATCTTAGACCTCAAACGCCTAAATCACTTTCTAAGCATTCAGACCTTTCGTATGGAGTCCATACGTTCGGTGGCAGCCAGCCTACATCAAGACGACTTTCTAGCATCTATAGACATAAAAGATGCGTATCTGCACGTGCCGATCTGCCCGGCACATCACAGGTTTCTTCGTTTTATGATCGATCACCGCCATTACCAGTTCGTAGCCCTCCCTTTCGGGTTGGCAACAGCTCCACGGGTATTCACAAAGGTGTTAGCCCCGGTGCTAGCCGTCCTAAGGACAGAAGGCATTTTAGTCTTGGCATACTTGGACGATCTTCTGGTTATCGACAGCTCAGCTTCCAACCTCAATCAGGCAGTAGGTCGCACAGTTCAGCATCTAGAGGAATTCGGGTGGATTGTAAACCTAGAAAAATCGGTATTGAAACCCACAAAGCAGTTGGAATATCTAGGCCTTCGGCTAGATACAGACTGCCAGAGGATAATTTTACCTCAAGCAAAGATCAGATCAATAGCTCAAGCAGTTCAAGTGATCTTAGGCAAGAAGAGGCCGACTATTCGCCTATGTATGCGACTGCTGGGGAAGATGGTGGCCGCCTTCGAGGCTGTACCCTACGCCCAGATCCATACCAGATATCTTCAGGCAGCCATTCTCTCTGCTTGGAACAAGTCCATTCAGGCGTTAGATCGTCCGTTAGTGCTCTCCCCGAAGGTCCGGCGCAGCCTGTCTTGGTGGCTGGTCCCTCAAAATTTGTCAAAAGGGAAATCCTTTTGCCCCATCACGTGGAAGATAGTATCCACGGATGCCAGCCTGTCAGGTTGGGGGGCAGTTCTAGAAGAACAAACCCAGCAAGGGCAGTGGTCGGAGGCAGAAAAACTGCTTCCCATCAATATCTTGGAGATCAGAGCTGCTCGGCTGGCCCTGATCGCCTGGACTCTCCCTCTTCAGGGTCTGCCAGTAAGGATACAGTCCGACAACGCCACTGCGGTGGCATACATAAACCACCAGGGGGGCACGAAGAGCCCAGCAGCCCAAAGAGAAGTAAACCTGATTTTCTCATGGGCCGAAGCCCATGTACCCTGCATCTCGGCGGTGTTCATCCCAGGGATAGACCATTCTCAAGCAGATTTTTTGAGTCATCAACAGTTGCTCCCGGGGGAGTGGTCTCTTCACCCCCAGGTATTCCAAGAGATTTGCCAAAGATTCGGAGTCCCAGATGTGGACATTATGGCAACGAGATCCAACAAAAAGTTGGACAAATTCATATCCCGAGCCAGGGATCCCTCGGCCTACGGGACCGATGCCTTGGTTTGCCCTTGGCACCAGTTTTCTCTTCTGTATGCGTTCCCTCCACTGCAGATGATTCCCCGCCTTCTACGGAGGATCCGGGTGGAGCGCAGGCCTGTGATCCTGGTGGCCCCAGCCTGGCCCAGGAGGGCTTGGTACGCACTCATCGTGAAGATGTCAGTCGGGGCGCCGTGGCCGCTCCCCCTGCGCCCAGATCTGCTGTCTCAGGGCCCAATCTGCCACCCTGCTTCACAGCAGCTAAATTTGACGGCTTGGCGGCTGAATCCCTAATTCTTAAGGGCAGAGGCCTCTCAGATCAGGTCATATCTACGTTGATTCAGGCTAGGAAACCGGTCTCCAAAAATATTTATTACAGAGTCTGGAGAACCTATGTGGAGTGGTGCGAGTCTCAAAAATGGCATCCTCGAAAGTTTTTTATTGACAGGATCTTGCGATTCCTCCAGGTTGGCGTTGACAAAGGGTTGGCTCTTAGTACTCTAAAGGGGCAGGTGTCGGCTTTATCAATATGGTTTCAAAGACCCTTGGCCACCCATTCGCTTATGAAAACCTTCTTGCAGGGGGTCTTGCATGTGAATCCCCCTATTAGAGCTCCCCTCTGCCCCTGGAATTTAAATCTGGTCTTGTCAGCTTTACAAAGGCAGCCGTTTGAACCTCTGACAGAAATCCCTCTTGTGCTACTAACCCGAAAGTTGGTTTTCTTGGTGGCTATGGCTTCAGCCAGAAGGGTTTCCGAGCTGGCAGCCTTGTCATGCAGGGAGCCATACCTTATTCTGCCTAAGGACAGAGTGATTCTGCGGCCTCAACCTTCTTTCCTTCCTAAGGTCATATCCAGTTTTCACTTGAATCAGGACCTAGTCCTACCATCCTTCTTTCCTACTCCCCAGTCCAGAGAGGAAAGACGGCTTCATACTTTGGACGTGGTTCGAGCCATGAGGGTCTATCTCAAGGCTACAGAGAAGATTCGGAAAACAGATGTGCTTTTTGTTCTTCCGGATGGCCCCAAGAAGGGTCAGCCGGCTGCCAAGTCTTCCTTGGCTAGGTGGATTAAGCAGCTGATTTTTCAGGCCTATGGTCTGAAGCGCGTTCCACCGCCCTTATCAGTTAAAGCCCATTCTACGAGGGCCATGAGTGCCTCCTGGGCGGCACACCATCAGATCTCTATGGCACAGGTTTGCAAGGCGGCAACCTGGTCTTCCGTACATACGTTTACTAAATTTTATAAGTTGGACGTTGCAAAGGGTACGGACGCAGCTTTTGGGCAGGCGGTCCTACGGGCAGCAGTATAGAATCCTCTGGCCCGGTTCACGCCCCCTTGTTTTTCTGTTGGTGGAGCTATTTTTTCTCCTAACAATGTTTTTATTTGGCTATTCTTGGCCTTACGGTCTCCCTCCCTTCATGGAGCATTGCTTTAGGACATCCCAAGTGTAATGGCTATGCGCTCTGTGTCCCGTGATGTACGATAAAGAAAAAAGGATTTTTAATAAACAGCTTACCTGTAAAATCCTTTTCTTGAAGTACATCACGGGACACAGAGCTCCCACCCCTCTTTTGGGGAACATTGTATAACCTCGGGAGAATTGCTTGCTACAAAACTGAAGCACTCCCAGTGGGAGGGGGTTATATAGGGAGGAAACTTCCTGTGAAATTGATTACACCAGTGTCCACACCTGAAGGTACCCATATAACCCAAGTGTAATGGCTATGCGCTCTGTGTCCCGTGATGTACTTCAAGAAAAGGATTTTACAGGTAAGCTGTTTATTAAAAATCCTTTTTTTTCTCGGCTCGTTGTAGTGTTGTATGTGACAGCGTTCTTGGCGATCAGAATTTCCGACAACATTTGGGTGACCGTGTGTATGCAAGACGAGTTTGAGCCAACATTCCGTCGGAAAAAAATCCACGGTTTTGTTGTCGGAATGTCCGATCGTGTGTACATTAAACCTGGGTGCATCTTATGACCAGGTGTGTTTTTATGAAGTGAAAAATATGGTTCCCAAAAAGACTTGCAGCTGTAATTGCAGCGAAGGGTGGTTCTACAAAGTATTGGCTCAGGGGGGCTGAATACAAATGCACGCCACACTTTTTACATATTTATTTGCAAATAATGCTGAAAACCATTTATCATTTTCCTTCCACTTCACAATTATGCGCCGCTATGCATTATAAATACATTTACGTTTTTGGTTGTAACATGACAAAATGTGGAAAGTTTCAAAGGATGAGAGTACTTTTTCAAGGCACTGTACTGTTTGGGTGAGGGCCCCCTTGTTAAATGGGGCTTCCAGATTCTGATAAGCCACCTGCCCGCAGACCCTGACAAGGTGCTTTGGAGTGGGGGGTGCAGAGCCCCCGCCTAGAAGCATTCCCTCCCCCCATGTTGAGGGCATGTGGCATGGCTATGGTCCAGGAGGGGGGGTTCCCATTAACCAATACCTAATACCCATTTGTTTTATGACCACACAACCATGTACACAGATTGCGTTCCATACTCCAGCTGTTGGAGGTATGCCCCCAGATAGATCCTTTTCCAATGATCCTTCTGTCCATACATTGATCTAAATGCATATAACTAACCATGTTATGCAAATGTATGGCTTAAATACAGTCTTGCTGTGGTCAGTTGAACTCTGTAAGTAGAGGGCGAGGGGGCGAATAGCTATGTGAGCAGATGCAGAAGAGGAGAGTCAAGATCACCGACAGGTGACCCCAGACGAGGAGATTCAAGGCTGCTCTGGTGAGTTAACATGTTTATTATTTTAATTAAAAAAAAGTCTTTAGAAAGGCTTTAAAGGGGTTGTAAACCTTCCTGTTTTTTTCACTTTAATGCATCCTATGCATTAAGGTGAAAAAACATCCGATATTTGCTGTCGAAAGTCCTGCGTCGAGAACGTGCTGGCTTCTCGGCCCGGTCTTCTCAGTCCTTCAGGTCTTCTCCTCTTCATTGGATAGATTGATAGCAACGCAGCCATTGGCTCGCGCTGCTGTCAAATCTAAAGACACTGGGGGCGGGCCGAGTCTGGCATTCGTGTCTATGGACGCAAATGCTGAACCCGCTTCCCTAAGGGGCTTATCTGATGCGGGTAGGAGCCGAGACAGCCGCCGTAAGACCCCAGAAGATGTGGATTGGGGCCACTCTTTTCAAAACGAGCTGCACAGCAGAGGTCAGTATTACATGTTTGTTATTTAAAAAAAAAAAAAATAACCTTTTAATATCACTTTAAGGGAAATAACCTGTCATTTATGGCATCCTAAAAGGTCATAAACATGTGTTGCTCTGTTTTCAGACCTGACATATCTCATACTTACAAGTCCCCACTCTGCCAAGTCTGTTCTCTGCAGCCTGGTAGGTGCCACACAACCAGTTTAAAACTTAAATGGTCTGGTTCTCCACATGTTCCTGTATGAGCTCTCCTCAGACTGGTCCTGGGGAAGATTAACTTGAATGAAGGGAGAAGTTTATACTGTATAAATCACAATGTGCAAATGGTTTAGCATCTGCGCAAAGATCCTTCTTGGGAGTATGTTAACCACATGCAAATATACACACAAAGAGAGCGCTTTTAAGATTATAAATTTTGTATAGGAAACATTGAAAATGTTCTCATATGATTGTGTTGCTAAATATATTGTAATATGCGTATATGCATTTGATCCCATGCAGTACGAGCTACAGGCTCAGGGGAACTACTTTATAATATAGAGTTAATGCAGTGCTCATTGATTTAAATATGCCTGGAAATTTCTGGTAGCTGGGATATAAACGGTTGTGATTATGCACTTATATATTCCTGAGGAAGATGCGGTGTACCACTTATAATCACATTTCAGTAAACAGAGTATATAATAAAATACTCCAGTGTGTGGTTATCACAGAAAAATCTTGTCGGACCTGTTTTTGCAGCAGTGATTCACACTTTTTAAGTTCTCCTGACCTTGCTGCTGTAAGTTGGCTGATTACACTATACAGTGCTGTTCATATACATTAAAACCCAGAGCTGTATCCTGACCTAGGCCAACAAGGTCCAGGCCTAGGGCAGCACTTTGCAGGGGGGCAGCACGAAGAGTCCCTGCTGGCTTGTGCTACACTGTTAGGAAAATTAGTCTAGCGCCCCCAAAAAGCGGCCGCTCTGCTTCTGGTATGCAGGCGGCCGGCATTCCACAACTGTTGGGGGGGGCACTTCCAATTTTGACTGTTTTATCATCCTGGACCACAAACCTTCCTCACTGTGCTATATGTTTCTGCTGCTGCACCGTCTACTTAAAGTAGAACTATAGGCAACACTTTTTTTTTTCATTTTGGGTAGAGTAAGGGATGGTTATAGCCCCTGTCAGGTTTTTTTTTACCATCCCTGTCCCATTGCGAATATTTCCTTTCACTTCCTGCTCTATGGGCAACCAGGAGGTAAGAGGAAATCTAAGTAAATTAAGGGAATCCATTCCCCCCTCAGAACTAGTGTCCTCACTCGAAAATTTCAGGGCGGGTCTTAAACACAGGGTGTGGTCTTAACAGGAAGGGGTGGGTCATATTTAAATTGGGGGGTGCACGAGTTTAGTCAGGCCTAGGGCAGCACAAAACCTAAATACACCTCTGGTAAAACCTTAGATTGCGAGCATAATTCGTTCAAGAAACATGCTTGAAATCCAAAGCACTTGTATATCAAAGCTTTTTTTTTTACAGGGTATAAAAGAGGAGAGGCACCTCTAAGTGTAGCAATAAGTTGCTAAATGTTGTACCTTCATTAAATGTAACCATATTGCTACATTTAGATGCTGTCAAACCGAGTTACTCTTATCCACTTGAGTCCCGCATACAGTCAAATGACGGCGGCAAAGGGGATCTGAATATCCCAGCCGCCGTCATTTGACGGCATCGTCTTCTCTGGCCACTGCCGCATCCCCAAGATGCCGACGCGCGTGCCTGGCGGTCGCGATGTCCGTCAGGTACCCGCCGATCGGCAGTTTTACAGCAGGGACGTGGAGCTCTGTGTAAACACAGAGCTCCACGTCCTGTCAGGGAGAGGAGACTGATGCTGTGTCCTTTGTACATAGGGACACAGCATTGGTCACCTCCCCAGTCAGTCCCCTCCCCCCACACACTTGGAACACACCCAGGATACACATTTAACCCCTTCCTCACCCCCTAGTGTTAACCCCTTCCCTGCCAGTCACATTTATACAGTTATTAGTGCGTTTTTATAGCACTGATCGCTGTATAAATGTGAATGGTCCCAAAAATGTGTCAAAAGTGTCCGATGTGTCCGTCGCAATATCGCAGTCCTGACAAAATTCGCAGATCGCCGTATTACTAGTAAAAAAAAAAAAAAAAAAAAAAATTGTCAGAATACGATCCCTTATTTTGTAGCCACTTTAACCTTTGCGCAAACCAATTACTATACGCTTATTGCGATTTTTTTTTTTTTTTTTACCAAAAATATGTAGAATACATATCGGCCTAAACTGAGAAAAATTTTTTATTTTTTTTAAAATGATTTTTATTATAGCAAAAAGTAAAAAATATTATGTTTTTTTCAAAATTGTCGCTCTTTTTTGTTTATAGCGCAAAAAATAAAAAACCGCAGAGGTGATCAAATAATACCAAAAGAAAGCTCTATTTGTGGGGAAAAAAAGGACGTCAATTTTGTTTGTGAGGCACGTCGCACGACCGCGCAATTTTAATTTAAAGCGACGCACTGCTGAAAGCTGAAATTTCGCCTGGGCAGGAAGGGGGTATATGTGCCCAGTAAGCAAGTGGTTAAACCAAGGTTTTACTGTATATAAGTTGAGCAGGTTTTTGATGATTCCTAGTGATTTTCTTTTTTGCAGATGGTGTACTTGGACACACCCAATGTGTGTATATCTGTGTGAGGATTTTGGCATTTAGACCACACAGCAAATGCGTAGCAGGGACAAGTATGAGACTGACTGGTCATGAAGAGGGGGGGGGGGGTCAAACCCGAATAACCAACTTTCACTTTATGTATCCACATGTACCAGCAAAAAAATAATTTTGGCTGCCCATTTCAGAAGACACTGAATTTGTATAACTGTTTCACTCTGTTCTAAAACAACATTTCAGGTAGCTCAGTATAGGCCAAAGGAAAAGCAACAAGCTTCAGCACATGGTCCGCCTTCTAGACCACTCCCGTGACACGTTTCTTCCAGTGGGCTTAATCATAGAGGAATTCTCTGATTAAGTCCATCTGGTGAATAATGTCAGAGGAGTGGCTGATAAAGTTTTGCCTGTGAAAAAATCATCTTTGTGCTGCTTTTCCTTTGCATTATACTGAGCTACCATATGTGTGGGGGAGAGACTGACTCCAAGCCAGCACTTGATTCCAGCATATGAAGGGAGGGTTGGAGCAGTGCACTTTTCTTTGCTTTTCTTTGCTTTTTTTTATCTGGGGGCATTAACTTGCTTTTAACTAGATTTCAAATGGGTTATGAATCGTTCTGTATGTTATAAAAACTATAGAGATGTCTTTCTTAAGGCCAGAGTATTTTACCATGTGTATAGAGTAAAGCTGTAGCATTAACAAATGCATCCAGACAGACGGGGAAGCGAAAATTATTTCTGATTGCTGAAATTCACTGCACACCCTTTACCTGTAATCACCCTTTACCTGTAAGTGTTTCCAAATGATGAGCCCAGTGCTGGAGTTTAACTACAGTGATAATGCATTGGCATCTCCCTTCTCTCTGCAGAAAGCTATTCCTGTTTGAAGCTCTGAAGGGTACCTGTACATGATCAACTTTACACCCATGGTGCAGTTTGCCATCCTCTTCCTTTATAGAATTGCACTCTTCCCCCTTTCCTTTGCAGTGTGACTCTTTCTCTCTGTTATCATGAATTCCTAATGGCAAATCTTTTAGGTGAAGGCTGTGGATTAGCCTACTTACAGCACATTGCAAACCAGACACACACAGACACTCCACATGCATTAAAGGATAAGTTCACCTTTTAACAAAAGATAAAGCCCCCTAGTCGGACTTTAAAGGCACTGTGGTGTGTTAAATGTAGTAAGAAAGAACATAATATTTCTATATAATTTATTAAGAAAGTATAAGATAAAAGTTGATTACATGATCTATAACAATTACAAAAAGTACATAATAATGAAATACAGTTCAACATATCATGCTGTGTGGTGTGATGCCCTGTGTAGTCCCGACGTTTCAGGGAAACATAGTCCCTTTCTTCAGGGGTGTTCCAGGATTCACAACTCTAAAAAGTGTATAGAAAATGATCAGGATGATCTTAATAATGTTGATGATGTTGCTGTTATAGATTAATACTAAAGTACTTACAGTAAACTGTATGATAATTAAAACAAGTAGATCATGTATTTAAAAGCATGGGTTTCCGGATGATCCGAGTCTGCTGACCTGGCCGCTGACGGCAGGGCAAAATTGCAAACAGTCTAATGGTTGAGTACGTTGTTGCCAGATATAGATATGCTGCTGGAGTCAGAGGTCACTGGAGCCTAGAGTTGTGATGATGTGTGTTAATGTTTATGGACATAATTGTATTCATAAAATATGAAATAAATTGTATTTTATAACATTTTATTAGGGGGATATAGTATGGCTTACCTAATAAGTAGCGATGGAAAGGCTCATATTAGGCTGGAAATGTGTAAAAGAAATGTAATGGGAAATAATGAGTAAATATGTACAATGTATGTAAATATACATATCCATGTTATATTAGCTTGGTCAAAACACATATAGTTGGATGTAATAGCAAAAAATGCTCAATAGAAGGCGTTGAAAGATTAAATATTGAGGAATTGATTAAATAAAAAAAACCCCTGTAAGTGCAAACTTGAATGTATGTAGATGACCAAGGCAAACAGGGAGACTAACAGTGTGGTAGCCACGATTGGTGTAAAAGAACCTATAAGCAATTTGTGCAAAATAGAATAAAAAGTTTGTTAGCTTGAGAAGATAAGTGCAGAGGAACCGTCATGTTGTCCAGCAAGTTGCTGGATTGCAAATGACTGGTTCCTCTGCTGCTGTATATAGTGCCCATCAGCCAATCTGCGACGCACAGTGCAAGGGGTTGCAGCTATGCTCGCACGGCTAATGAGACAAGTGTGGGGCTAACAGGGCAGCTGATTCCCTGGGCCATGGCGCGTAAACATCCAAGGTGCGCATGCGTGCGCAGCAGGATGACACGCCATGACCCATCACCATGACGCGCGTCACCCGTAGCGCGCATGCGCGCGCAGCGGGATGACGCGTCGTCATGGATTGAACCGACGTCGACCTCACTGTGCACACGGAGCATGTGCACAGGAGGAGAAAGATGGCGGCCATGGCATATATATCTGCCAGGTCGCCAAAGATTCACTGATAAGGAGACCGAATGGTCTCCTGTAGTGAAAAGTATGTCGGGCAGCAAAAATTATCTAGGCAACAAATGGCGGTACAAGGAATTTTTGTTTTATATATTGTTTCACAAATGGGTATGCTGAATAGGCGAAGCGCCCTCTAGTGGATAAATTATAAAATTTAACACACCACAGTGCCTTTAAAGTCCGACTAGGGGGCTTTGCCTTTATTCTTTTCGATTTTTCATTTGGATGTGGCACTGTAGAAAATCAACTCTGATAACTCCCTTTCTTGATTTAACAAAAGATAATGGATGCATATGTTTTGCAGGTAAAAAAAAATGTGCATTTACTATTTTTTGTTTTTGGAGCCTGGAAAGCATTGCACCAGTGATCAACAGATTGCTGATGCCATGCAGGTCTCCTGTAGACTTGAAGTGTAAGCTGTCTGTCCATACATCGTAAAACGGACAGGAAGAATCAATGAACTACCACAGCATTCAACAGTGCCATTGATAAGCCGACACCTGCAAAGACTGTCACTACTTTTAGTTCATTGATTCCCTGGGAGATTCCCGGGTCGCTGCCATGTGGGGGGGGCGGCAGGGTTCTGATGCTGCACATGTTTACATGGCACACCCTAAAAATGTGTGTAACATGTTCAGAAAGATGAACTTATCCTTTAAAGCGGAGCTCCAGCCGCGATTTTTTTTTTTTTAAAGTCAGCAGCTACTAACAGTGTAGCTGCTGACTTTAAATAAGGACACTTACCTTGTCCTACTTGCCCACGCTGATGGGCCCCCCTGGCTTGTGAATGGGCGCGCTGCTCTCTGAGAACACACACAGTTCCCAGAAAGCAGCGCGCCCCATTCACAAGGAGGAGGACAAGAAGAAAAGGCACCGCGGAGTGGAAGAGGCAGATTACGGACTTCCGCATAGCAACAGGTATTTCGGGTGAGTATTTTTTTTTTTCAGGTTTTTTTTATTTATTTTTTTAAACAACATGGGAAAATGTTGTTTTACCGGGTGGAGCTCCGCTTTAAGCACACAGAGCACTTGCAGTAAAAACACAATCAGAGCACACTCACAATGCTAATCAGGGAACGGGCACACATTTTGATTTTTAAACCTTGTTCACCAGCAGAACAATGCAAAACGACAGATTAGGTATGAGTTCGATTTCCACTTCCAAATTACCAGGCAGCTGTTAAAAAACATATGCATTGTCAGCTAGGTAATATGAGATCATATTTTTTTTTAAACCAAGTTTACGTTGCTTGATTTTGTAAAATAAATGTTGACAGGCAATAACATATTTGAATGAGTTTTGTAGTCAGATTAATGTGAATTGATCCCAATTCTATGCATATGTTTTCCTTTTAGTTATATTAAATAAAATAATACAATTTATGTTTATTTAGCTCATATGAAAGTTATTTTGTTAAGTTTGAGACACTTATATGAACATACTTTATAAAAAAAAGTGTGCTTGAATTTAATGTAAATTTTGTCCCATGAATAAAAGATAAAACATTTAGAGTTGTACAGTGCAATGGCTGCTTCTCTTTTTCTGGCAAAGTCACGGCTTTAGAAAATAGACATTTTTGTGTACAAGCCAGTTGAGCAACCTGGAGTGGAAAATTGGAGTGGGCCCTGTCCCAGTTTCCATGAACTGGATTACCACTTCAGAATTCTTAGCTTTTTTATCTGTGGGTAAATAAGTTCTAAGAAACATTGCTGCCAGCCTGGAATTTGCAACCCATAGACTTGGAGCTTCCCAAAAATCATATTAAATATAAATGCTTTATTTAGCTAATCTAGTTAAATGTTATTTGTTTTTGTTTTTTTGTTTAAAAAACAAAACAAAAAAAACAATATGGATGTATTTAATATCTATGGGGAGAAAAATTCAAGCCTTAGAACTGTATTCACGCTTCAACCCCATAGTCATTTTCATAGGATTCAACAACAGCCGATGTTCATAATATTTTGTTCTAGTAATTTTCACAGCTCTTGTATCTTGAATTATTGTATAGTGAGCATTTTACCATCATTCACTGCCACAACAGAACTTACAAGCTGTCCGTTCAAAATATATGGGCACCATATGCTCCAGGCAGGAACCAGTTAATTTTTCCAGTGAAGTTTGAGATTGTGGGAAAAATCCTTGAGTGTGAATCCTTTAACACACAGACTCCATCTAGGTAGTATGCTTGCTAAAACCAAAAACACCAGAACTAACTTACACATGTCTGGCCGCTAAAACATAAAAGCCTATACACCTTTAAACCTTCAACTTGTGCTTTTAATGATTAGTGATTAGATGTGTGCTGTGGCTTAAGAATTGGTCAGCAGACCAAGACTCTAAGAAAGCTCTCGTTGATCTGCTCTTTCAAGACCTGTTTGGGGCTACCCTGGGCAAAATCATTAAGGGTGTCGCTTGGGGGAAGTGTACCTTCTTGGCACAATCTAGCAAAGGGAAGGAGCCTCGTCGTGGCAGGGGCCTTCTTTCTCATAAGAAATTATTTTGGCCTCCCAGGACTGCCGATAAAGGAAACCGTTCTCTCAAGACTGCCCTGGGAAGTTCCAAGCAATTGTGGTCTGAGCCTAGAGCTGGCTTTTCCAGATCTGCTGACAAGGCCCCTTCAGCATGACCCATAACAACTGGGATGAGGGGACATCTTCGCTGGTTTCCAGCTTACAGACCACCTTCGTAAGCGTCAAGGGGGTCCCATGAATTCAGTCTTGAGGGGGGTGCCAAAAAAGAGGGACAGAGTTTGTCCGTTTTAGAGGGTCCTGAGTCTCCTTGTGTGGATATAATTCCCTAAGCTGCTGGGCTCGTCCTTTCATGGGCTGTAGTGCTATAGAGTAATAGTAGTAGTAAAAAATAAACCCTGAACCACAGTCTTTTGATCTAAAATAATGTGGTTCTGAATAATATGAACTACCCCCATTCCCTGCTACATTTCTCTACATTGGTGTTTATCTGTCACTACCTACACAGCCGGTGCAGAGATTTGAAAGCCCCTCTGCCTTCGTTGCTGACTTTGTCGATTTGTAAATAGTACATGCAGACTTTAGGTGTTAAATCCTTAGTGTTATCTTGTTCTCTAACAGCCCTGTCTTGTTACAGCTAAGCTACCAGCTGAAGGTTGGCATCATGTACTGCAAAGCTGGTCAGAGTACAGAAGAGGAAATGTACAACAATGAGTCAGCAGGACCAGCCTTCGAAGAATTCCTTCAGCTCTTGGGAGAAAGGGTGCGACTGAAAGGTTTTGAAAAGTACAGAGCTCAGCTGGATACCAAAAGTAAGAAAAATATATTTAGAACAAGAGTGATACTGATCTGTATTTCACAGTATTCAAAGCCCATTATCGAGTATAGAATGTTTACCAGCTTCATTTATTTTTTATAAACCTTCTTTTTGAAATGTTATGCTCATTTTCTAAGGTACATATTTTACTATAATGTTCAAGGAAACTGTAGAACAATTTTGTAAGTACGATGTTACATGATGTGCAATTCCAGTGATGAGACATGTAAGTGTAGTGGATTAGTTTCATGGTTTGTTGCACCTAGCCTTCAGTAGCCCTACTTTACTTTCCACAAATTTGCCAGTGCTCAGGCTTCCTTCCCCATGAAATAAGTTGTGGTGTACTTATTTCTTTACGGACTCCAGAAACATGTTTCATGGCGATCGTAGTTGCATATAATATTACACTACAGTTTGTGGGGTTGCTTTCCTGTATGTGAATCTGGGGCCGCCACAAAGTCTTTGTGTGAATGATGAGCTTCAGGTGACCCCCACTGATAGGGTTTTTTGGACATCTCTGCCCATAGAAATATTCAAACTGATCAAAGTGTTCCGGTTCCCAAAAAAGTACGATAGAAAGTTATTTTTTATTTTTTTTAATGCATCTTTATGAATTTACCAGGTATTATAATTGTATTGGATATACACTCATGATTATGCGTTTTTATGTTAATTTATATATTAAACTGGGTTTTATATACCTACTTCATTCAAAGTACCAATCTTCCCCCCCCCCCCCTTTTTTTTGTCTGTGAGTAACTCAGTGGGAATTTGGTAGCAGTGTAAGCTGAAAAGAAATAACGAAGGTAGGTGTTATCAGGGAAACTGCATTTCTGACAAGAAAATTATTGAAAAAAGAAAATTCATGCCAAGAAGTGTTTTTTCACAGTTTTGCATGGTTATGAAGATTGTGCAGTATCTGCATACAGATTAGAGAAAACAAATATAATTGTCTCAAGGCTTTAGCAGAGGTTTTCTGGTCCGTTTGCTAATTAAAAGGAAATTATGTTGGCAGAACCACATGTAGATAAAGCTAGCCATACAGGGGTAACATTGTATGCATGCATTTATTCATATGGGAATTCGTAAAAAATCTTTCATCAGAGCATGCGATGGTGCTATCAGTGACTTGACAAATTTTGTTAGAAAGTGTTTAAATATGGTGTATGATTGCCATGCAAATGATTTGGATTTTTACACTTGATTTGGGAATTCATGGAGGTCATGCCAGTGACCCTACTACATACCATATATAAAATGAAGAATGGACAGTTCTACCTCTACCTGACCCTCCCACAAACCATATATTGCATATATAAAACAAATAAATGGACAGTTCTACTTCCAGATCAAACTTTATCTAGCACATTACAATAACTACCAATGTTTCCTAAACCGAAATCAAATTTGCAGTTAGAATTTAATGTTCATATAGGAAAGAAATTCTCGATCCTCTGATTTTTCTTTCTCATTACTCCTGTCAAAAATGTAAATCGAATAGTCCCCCTTAGCCATTAGAAAAGCAAATTTCAAAAATGACTATTTTCCAAGGAAAATTTTGAAAATGGCTAGCTTAAAGTAGTTGTAGCTCTTTATTGCGTTAATACATAATTAAATGTATTTCTTATATGGAAGCAGTGCAAGGACATAAATTTGACTTGGCAATAGCCTCTTGCAGTCTCTCTATACAGCAGAACACATACTGGGGGAGGGTGGCGTAGCATAAAGAACAATTTTTAGTTCATCTACAGTGCTTATATGCCAATAAGGGATATGCTGATAGAAGGAGAGAGCAGAATGGTGGAAAGGAGTTTCAATATGCCGCCTCTTATTGGGGGGCTAGACTTTTAAGTATTACTTACCTTCACCAGTAAAATATGTGTCTTGCTTTGTCAAACAAGGCTGTGCTGTGTTGTAAAGCTGTATAAATCTCATAACTCCTAAATCCCTCTGTCGCCGGTGCTGTTCAACATCTATCTTCGCCCTCTGTTTGAAATCCTCAGTAGCCAAAAACTACTTTATCACTCATATGCATATGACACGCAACTGTATTTTCGCATCTGCAACAAAAAGGATCATCATCTCAGTCTAGAGACATGCCTCTCTTCGCTAGAAGACTGGATGACGAAGAGTTATCTTAAACTCAACAGCTCCAAAACAGAACTTCTCCTGTTTCACGCCAGTCGTAAGAATCAACTTGCAACAACTTGGACACCCCCGCCCATTCTGGGCCAAATCATCACCCCTAGCGCAAAGTCAAAAGTCTTGGGGTCATCTTCGACACCTACATGACAATGGACGCACAAATAGGGTCAGTAGTCAGCGGATCCCATCAACTGCTGCGCCTACTATGTAGACTAATTCCTTTTATTCCTAAAGAAGACATAGCAGTCGTGGTGGGAACAATTGTAAACGCCAGACTTGACTATGCAAATACCCTTTACCTCTGACTCCCTAAGTAAAAAATCTCTTGTCTACAAGTCGTTCAAAATAAGGCCGCCAGGCTTGCGACTGGGAAAAAACCATGGGAATCAATCTCTCCTTCGCTGAGAACCCTTCACTGGTTGCCAGTGAAAGGCAGAATGGCTTTTAAAGCACTCTGTCTGACGCATAAGTGCATCCATGGGAATGCCCCCCAATATCTATGCGAAAAAATAAAAACTTACAACCCCAATCGTGTTCTGCGATCCACCGACCAAAATCTGCTCCAGATACCCAAATACAAATCCGAAGGTAAAAGAAGATTTGCGTTCCAGGGTCCCAGGCTATGGAACGCTTTACCAACCAGCATTCGGTTGGAGGAGAACCACTTGGCCTTCAGAAGACAGATCAAAACTCCCCTCTTTTGATATCAAGAGAGACGGTAACAACGAGCGCCCAGAGGCAATTTAGTTTGCATGTGCTGCGCTATATAAGTTTTTCACTCACTCAACAATCTCATGGATGGAAAACTATGCACAGTGACATGTAAAACTGTAATAATGTAAGTAAAACTTTAATTCAGGAGAAACAGCCTTACCTGCACCATGGTTCTACAGTTCATAATGACATATTTTTATGTCTTCTTTTCACATTGAATTCACTATGATCAGCAGGGAATCTGTGAGCGGACCCCTTTCAGTTCTTTGGGTGGCCAGGTATAAATGGACACTTCTGGCCATTTACATCAGGCTGCCTCCTATGGTACTGGAAGTAGGTGGGTATAAACGGACACAAGTCTCTTTAGGTCTGCCTAGAACTTCTGATCAAGTCCACTTAAAAAACTGACAGACCGCCCAGACTAGAATACACGCATGAAAGGGGCCTAAGGCCCTTGATTGTCTGTAGTGTGTCCTATGCTGGTTACACAAAAAAAAAGCTATCCCTATCTATGCAACAGAAGCAGAAGCAAAGTATACATTTTATTTCTGTTCCAACAAAATGTTTACTTGCTTTTTATTTATTACTGATAATAGAACAGAGCAGAACAATCCCTTGTTTTCACCCCACAGTAATGTTTACCAGCGCTTGAATTATGAACAGGAAAACTAAGCCCACCCATCTGTCTAACTGTGGACCACCATCAAAAAGAAATGTTTGATTCATTGTTCCAGAAAGTATTCCCTGGCAAGTAGCTGTGTGGATTCAGCATATTGGAAACTTAAAATGATTGCTGGGCTGTTTTTTTTTTTTTTTTTTTTTTGTTAGCAAGCTTTAGGCATGGTTCGCATCACTTTTGGAACACTGTTCCCTGTTGAGCAACCATGTATTCATTAGCCTTTTCTGGTTACTAAACAAAGAGCTGCAGAATGGGGATGCCTGTGTAAACAAGCATCTCCTTGTCGTGTCACAGTAAGCCCATAACATTAGAATCACTGTAGCGGCATACAATCTAAAACCGTCAATCACATTGTGGGTCTTAGACAGCATGACATATTGCAGAGTACCTAGAGAAAGGAAGCATTACCCACCATCCACTCAGAATCTGCTTCACTGGCCAGGCATGTAGATCATACAAGGAATTTGCCTTTGGTTTAAGGTTTTTAAATGGCTCTCGGTGTACTTTGCACATCAATATGTGTTTCTGATGCATTTGCATATGATTGCTGGTGGGTGCATATGCAAGCTGTCAGTATTCCAGAACAGTAACTAACTGAAATTTGCAGTGTATGGCCAGCTTTAGTTATATGGGCCTGATATTGTCTGAATCATCAATTGTATCTTACTATTTATCATGGTTATATGTCATTTTGGGTCACATTGCTGGTTTCATTGTTCATCATGTGTTATTATGTTTGTTTATGTTACTATTAGAACGCTATATGAATTACCAATCATGCTTATGTTATACATTGTAACTCATTTATTGATCTTCCCTGTTTACCTACATTGCATTGTGCCCTAGCATGCCATTAATATTTTTTATCATATTGATGGATTCGCTCTGCCCTAGTGTTCTGTTTCAATTAAACTCCCAACAGCTTATTTTCCCTATTTCAGCTTTAGTTATATGTCCAGTTACTATATGTTCATATGATAATTCTATACAAGTTCTCAGTTTGAGGTCTATAAACCTCTAACAGCTGAGGCAGGACAAATTGGTAATTGTGCAAGTGAGAATTTGTGTTCATGAATGTGACCGCTAAGAGAAAGGAACCGCTCCTAAAAGGATAAGTATGCCCAAAGCTATTTTAGCCATACTTCAATGGATCACAGGAGTGCAGTGCATTTCAGATCTTCATAGCCAGTGTAGGCTCTGACAAGATCAAGACCATAATGGTTGGCATCCACCCAGGAGCCCCAGCCAGCCCCTCCCGCCTGCTCCACAGCCCAGCACTCCAGTAAGCATTGGAGGGGAGAGCACAAATCGGGTAATTGACATTCCCAACTATCTTTTCAGACCAAAGGGGGAGAACTGAGGGATCAGCAGTGTTTGATAATAATCAATACTTTTTATTAAATACCCATAATAAACCATCAAAGTGTATAATAAATCAAGTTGTCCTTTTATCTAATCCGAGTGCAAAAAAAATAGGACACCACTTGTGCTTATGGGTACTTTTCATACAGTTTTATGCTGAATAAACTCCACCATGTTTTTACTAATGCGATTCAAACACCTTCTGCAGATATCTCCGGATATTACCACCGGGATCGATATTTCTTGATACATCCTCCAGTTGGTTACAGCAGAAATGATTATACCTTTTTTTTCAAATAATGAGCACCTCAACTCAAAACATAAAGAACATCATCATGCTTTTCTGCTAGTTAAAACCACTCTTTTATTAAAGACTCATAAATAAACACTCACGTGGGTTAGTGCTCTTTTTTTAACCTTGTATCACTGTATAATTTAACCACTTAAGGACCGGACCAATATGCTGCTAAATGACCCAAGGGGTTTTTTACAATTCAGCACTGCGTCGCTTTAACAGACAATTGCGCGGTCGTGCGATGTGGCTCCCAAACAAAATTTGCGTTCTTTTCTTCCCACAAATAGAGCTTTCTTTTGGTGGTATTTGTTCGCCTCTGCAATTTTTATTTTTTGCGCTATATACAAAAATAGAGCATTAGACATTTTTGAAAAAAAAAAAACAATATTTTTTAATTTTTGTTATAAGAAAAATCAAACAAAATTTTCGTCAAACATTTAGGCCAAAATGTATTCAGCAAAAAAATAAATAACTACCTAGCGGGAACAGCGACACTAATACAGCGATCAGAAAAATGATCACTTAGTGACACTGGCAATAGGGCCGTGATCAAGGAGTTAAAACTTTATATGGGGGGGTAAGGGTGCTACACTGGACCTAACACTAACTGCCTGTCACACTGACACTAAATGCAGTGATCAGTACTTATATGATCACTGCATTCAGTGACACTGTGACAGGGGGTGGGGGGGGGGCAATCGCAAGGGGTTAATGTGCCTGCGTGTCACTGGTGTCAGTGTAGTGTTGTGCAGACTCACTGTGTGATGTGATCTCTCCTCAGCGGTGGTTGAAAATACCGCTGAGAGGAGAGATCACATCACTTCCCTCTTCCTGTGTTTACACAGGCAGAGCAAGTGACAAGCAGGGAGAGCGCGCAGATTGGCTGGGAGCGATCCCTAGGGGGCGGACAAAAACGGACAGCCGTCCCCTCATCCCGGATCACTCGGACAGCCACGGGAACCGCCGCATGTACCGGGCGAGGTCCCGATCGGACCCCCGACCCACGTCTAGGCAGGCACGTACAGGTACGTTGATGTGCCTATCCGTGCCATTCTGCCGACGTATATGTACATGCGGCGGTCCTTAAGTGGTTAAAACATACAGTTAGGTCCATTTATACAGTGGATATAAAAAGTCTACACACCCCTGTTAAAATGCCAGGTTTCTGTGATGTAAAAAAATTAGACAAAGATAAATCATTTCAAAACTTTTTCCACATTTAATGTTACCTATAAATTGTTCAAATCTTTTAGGTGGGGGAAGTGAAAATAAAAAAACTAAAATAATATGGTTGCATAAGTGAACACACCCTTAAACTATTGCTTTGTTGAAGCACCTTTTGATTACCGCACTCGGTCTTTTTAGGTATGAGTGCATCAGCATGGCACATCTTGACTTGGCAATATTTGCCCACTCTTCTTTGCAAAAACACTTCAAATCTGTCAGATTGCGGGGGCATCTCCTGTGCACAGCCCTCTTCAGACCACCCCACCTGAATCTGATTTAGGTCTGGGCTCTGGCTGGGCCATTCCAAAACTTTAATCTTCTGGTGAAGCCATTCCTTTGTTGAGTTGGATGTATACTTTGAACATTGTAATGCTGAAACATGAAGTTCCTTTTCATATTTAGCTTTCTAGAAGAAGCCTGAAGGTTTTGTGCCAATATTGACTGATATTTGGAACTGTTCATAATTCCCTCTACCTTGACTAAGGCCCCTGTTCCAGCTGAAGAAAAATAGCCCCAAAGCATGATGCTGCCACCCCAATGTTTTACTGTAGGTATAGTGTTCTTTTGGTGATGTGCAGTGTTTGTGGGCTAAACATCTTTTGGAATTATGGTCAAATAGTTCAATCTTGGTTTCATTAGTCCATACCACATTTTCCCACATGCTTTTGGGAGATTTCAGATGTGTTTTTGCAAAATTTTGGAATTTCAGACAACATTTGTGTGACCGTGTTTTTGCAAGACGAGTTTGAACAAACAATACGTTTGAAAAAAATCCACGGTTTTGATGTTGGAATGCATGATCGTGTGTACACAGCATTTGGTTGAATCTGGGCTGAAAGTATATTTTAAACACTGCAAAATGTATCCGGCTGCCTCTGTCTTCTGTCACATCATCAATAAACACCAATGACCCAGTGCCACTGGATGCCATGCATGCCCATGCCATCACACTGCCTCCACCATGTTTTACAGATGAGGTTGTGTGCTTTGGATTATGAGCTGTTTCAAGCCTTCCTCACCTTTTTTTTCATCCCATCATTCTGGTACAGATTAATCTTAGTTTCATCCGTCCAAGGAATGCTTTTCCAACCTGTTTCGGCATTTTTAGATGTTTTGGATTTTCTATTCTTTAGGCTTATGAATGGTTTGCACCTTATGGTTTGCACCGTATTTGCTCTTGTGAAGTCTCCTCTTGATTGTAGACTTTAAAAATGAGAGAGTGTCCTTCACTTGTCTGGATGTTGTGAATGGGTTTTCTTTCTCGTACATCACGGGACACAGAGCGGCATATTCATTACTATATGGGTTATATGGAGTACCTTCAGGTGTGGACACTGGCAATCTCAAACAGGAAGTCCCCTCCCTATATAACCCCCTCCCCTAGAGGGAGTCCCTCAGTTTTTTCGCCAGTGTCTTAGGTGTTGGTCACGGAATAGCTTTGCTCCACATCCTTGGGATTAAGGGCAGGCTAACCGGATCTGTCCAAGGAGCCTCAGTGCCAAAGTGGACAGTACCCGGGCCCCAAACCGTGGGGTTTTGCCTATAATGCTCCTCTTTGGAGGGCTGGACCCTGGGCCCAGGACTTGGAGTTTGTAAAAACCATAAGTTCCTGTTTGCCAGGGTGCTATATAGGTCCAGGACAGTGGGTACCTTCATAGGACCCCAGGGCCTGAAGGTCTACTACGCTACCCACGGAGATGGGAGAAGATTGGATCAGTTTGCTGGACAAACATCCTGCAGCATGGAGCAGGTAAGGGGGAGCCTGCGGGACTTGGTTCGACAGCAGGCTCTCCGGGGTAACCTAAAAGGGGGGATAGCCTAAGTATGCTCTGCATGGGCAACCTTGCTCACTATGTCTGAGAGAGACAGGATGACACCTTTTTTCCCCCATCACTAGGTTCCCCTGTCTAAGAATGTGTTGGAGGCTGGCAAACTAAGTTTGGGGTCACTGTATGTTTTAAAAAAGAAAATATATATAATATATATTAAAAAAAAAAAAAGAGAAAAACATACGGGATCCCATCAGTTTTTGGGCATTAGTGATCTATTGTCCCCTAAGCTCTGGTTTTGTACTCCTGGCCACTACAGTCTGTTGTGTGGGCGGAGTCCCTCGATTTGGTATTATGGCTTCCAAAGGTTCGGGGTCAAAGGGTACAAAAAAGACCAAAAAACAAAGGGGTTCCCCTTCTGATTCTGATGATATGCCGATACTTTCCCCGCAACTTATTAACATAAAGGGCGCCTTGGATGAGCCATTAGGGGGATCTGGTGCGGAGGCTGGCCCAGATCAGCCCAGCCCTGTGTTTATCACAGAGGAGATGCTAGCCGTATCCCTAGGGGGGCTAGAAGAGAGAATAGCAGCATTAATCGCTAGAGCTATTCCTGGTAAGAAACGGGTTAGATCCCCATCACCAAGAGGTGTATCCTCAGATGCTGAGATTCTCTCTCCGGAGGAATTGGAATCACAGGAGGATCAACTAGACCTGAACCAAGAGGGTTCAGGGATTGAGGGATCTGCCTCTGAGGAACCATTTTCAGACTCCCAGACAGAAAGACTGTGGGTACAGTCTTTGACGGACATGGTCCGCTCGGCATTTAGTTTACCATTGCCAGAGCCTCAGGTTCCTCCGGTATCCTCTCTGGGCTCTTTGAAAGCTCCGTTAAGCAACGCAGTGTTTCCGGTCCATCCTCTCTTGGAGGAATTGATCTTTCGGGATTGGGTACGGCCGGACAGGATTTTTCTGCCACCGAAAAGATTTGCGGTCATTTACCCCATGGAGGAAAGATTCTCCAAGAGGTGGAGGCTCCCAGTAGTGGATGCAGCCATCTCATGTGTGAATAAATCACTAACTTGCCCGGTGGAAAACATACATATGTTTAAAGATCCGGTTGATAAAAGGTTAGAGACACTTTTGAAAGCATCCTTTGCTACGGCAGGAGCAGTGGTACAGCCAGCTGTGGCTGCGATTGGTGTTTGTCAGGCGTTAAAAGACCAGACAAAGGAAAGGTTAAAGGACATGCCTACCCAACAAGCAGAAGAGTTTTCTGACATTCCCAGAGCTCTGTGTTTTGCTGTAGATGCTATAAAAGATTCCATCCAGCAGGCCTCTCGTTTATCACTATTTTTGGTGCACATGAGAAGGCTCTTATGGTTGAAGAACTGGGCGGCGGAGCCCCCATGCAAAAAGCTTCTGGCAGGGTTTCCCTTCCATGGAGGACGACTCTTCGGAGAGGATCTGGATAAATATATTCAGACTATTTCAAATGGCAAGAGTACCCTTTTACCGGTCAAAAAGACATTCCGGGGTCCTACATTTAAAAGGCAGCTCTTTCCTGTCTCGGGGCCCTCAAATTCCAGGCAGTATCGACGGCCGCCTGCACGATCCAACGTTAACAGTAGATCGCAGGGACAGGCCCCTGGGGGTAAGAGGCCATGGTATCGCAAGCCGACAAAGACAGCCCCTAAGTCTGCCTTATGAAGGGGCGCCCCCACTCTCGCGGGTGGGGGGAAGGCTTCGTTTCTTCTCAGAAGTTTGGGAAGCCAAGATCCCCGACAAATGGGTCCGGGCGTCTGTGACCACAGGCTACAGACTGGAGTTTCTAAGGTGTCCTCCGCCTCATTTTCAAGAATCAAGGCTACCAAAGGATCCAGCAAGGAAGGCCTCATTGCTGGCAGCTTTGGATCACCTGCTTTGCCAGGACGTAATAATAGAGGTGCCAGCCCAAGAGCAAGGGCTAGGTTTCTATTCCAATCTCTTTGTCATACCAAAGCCCAACGGCGGTGTCAGGCCAATCTTGGACCTAAAGAGGTTAAACGGTTACCTAAGGGTTCGTTCCTTCCGGATGGAATCCATCCGGTCAGCAGCCGCCGCGCTTCAGAGGGACGATTTTCTGGCCTCCATAGACATAAAGGATGCTTACCTTCATGTACCAATCTTTCAGTCGCATCAAAGATTTTTACGCTTCGCGGTGGGGCAGCGACACTTCCAATTCAGGACGCTCCCCTTCGGGCTGGCCACGGCCCCCCGGGTATTCACGAAGATCCTAGCCCCCAGTTCTGGCCAATTTAAGGATCCAAGGGGTCACAGTCCTAGCATACTTGGACGACCTTTTAATCATAGATCACTCACGGCCGGGTCTGCAACAGGCAGTAAACCTCACGGTTCGGTACCTCGAAGGATTCGGCTGGGTCCTAAACCGGGGAAAGTCAGCGTTCCAGCCTACAAAGCACTTGGAATACCTCGGCATGAGGTTAGACACAGAACACCAAAGGGTGTTCCTGCCCCTTGTAAAGATCGAGGCTATCAAGGGGTTGGTTCAGTTGGTTCTAAACAAGAAAAGACCAACTATTCGCCTGTATATGCGAGTACTAGGCAAGCTAGTGGCCACGTTCGAGGCAGTACCATACGCTCAGATCCACACTCGCGTCCTACAGGCAGCCATTCTAGCAGCCTGGGGCAAGAGGGCACATGCCTTAGAGTCCCCTTTGACGCTATCATCAAGGGTCCGACAAAGCCTGGCCTGGTGGTTGAACCCCCAGAATCTTCTAAAGGGAAAATCCTTCAGCCCTGTTGTCTGGAAGGTAGTTACCACAGACGCCAGCCTGGCAGGCTTGGGGGGCGGTCTTCGAGGGGTTCTCTCGCCAGGGAACTTGGGTGAAAGCAGAGAGGCAGCTCCCCATCAATATCTTGGAGATCAGAGCTGCTCGCCTAGCCCTTCTGGCATGGACCTCCAGATTAAAGGGGTTCCCGGTGAGAATCCAGTCAGACAATGCCACGGCGGTGGCATACATAAACCACCAAGGGGGAACCAGGAGTCAGGCCGCTCAAGAGCTTGATTTTTCAGTGGGCAGAGGTTCATGTACCCTGCATTTCGGCGATATTCATTCCCGGAGTGGACAACCTGCAGGCATACTTCTTAAGTCGCCAGAGTCTGTTGCCAGGGGGGTGGTCTCGGCATCCCCAGGTCTTTCAGACAATCTGCCAGAGGTGGGGAATGCCGGACGTAGATATAATGGCATCCAGGTTCAACAAGAAACTAGACAGGTTCGTGTCTCGAGCGAGGGATCCTATGGCCTGCGGAACCGATGCGTTGGTTTGCCCTTGGCATCAATTCAAACTTCTATATGCATTCCCTCCGCTACAGTTACTCCCTCGCCTGTTGCGCAGGATCAGAGTGGAGCACAAGCCAGTCATTATAGTAGCTCCGGCTGGGCCCCGGAGGACTTGGTACTCACTAGTCCTGAAGATGGCAGTAGGAGACCCTTGGACTCTTCCTCTACAACCAGACCTACTCTCACAAGGCCCGATCCTCCACCCTACATTACAGCGTCTAAATTTGACGGCCTGGAGGCTGAATCCCTGATTCTCAGGGGTAGAGGTCTGTCTAGGCAGGTAATTCCTACCCTGATTAGGGCTAGAAAGCCGGCCTCCAGGGTGATTTATTACAGGGTGTGGAGGAACTACGTAGGCTGGTGTGAATCCAAAAGATGGAATTCCCGTAAATATACTATTGGCAGGGTGTTAAGTTTTCTCCAGCTAGGAGTGGATAAAGGCCTGGCACTAAGCACAATCAAGGGACAGATCTCAGCTCTGTCAGTGTGGTTTCAGAGGCCGCTGGCCACCCACTCGCTGGTAAAGACCTTCTTACAGGGGGTCTTGCGTATTAATCCTCCTGTCAAGTCACCACTTTGTCCATGGGACTTAAATCTTGTTCTGTCATCCCTACAGAAACAACCCCTTGAGCCGTTGGCTGAGGTACCTTGATTTTACTGACTAGAAAGTCGGTATTTCTGATCACCATAGTTTCGGCCAGGAGAATATCGGAATTGGCAGCCTTATCTTGTAAGGAACCATATCTCATTTTGCATAAGGATAGGGCGGGGTTCCGTCCTCATCCTTCCTTTCTACCAAAGGTTATATCCAGTTTCCACCTGAACCAGGATGTGGTACTTCCATCCTTCTTCCAAAACCCACCTCTAGAAAGGAGGGGTTGCTGCATACGTTGGATATTGTCAGGGCCGTAAGGGGGCTATCTTAAAGCAACAGAGAAGGTTCGGAAAACAGATGTGGTGTTCGTTTTACCGGAAGGGCCCAAGATGGGTCAGGCAGCCGCTTGATCCACCATCGCAAGATGGATTAAACAATTAATTGTTCGGGCCTGCGGTTTGAAGAGGTGCCTCCTCCTTTGTCGGTAAAGGCCCATTCTACCAGGGCCATGGGCACCTCCTGGGCAGCACATCATCAGATCTCTAGGGCTCGAATATGCAAGGCAGCAACGTAGTCATTACAAAATTTTATCAATTGGACGTAAGAAGGAATGCGGATACAGCCTTTGGGCAGTCAGTACTACAGGCCGCGATTCAAGCTCCTCAGGATCTGAGGGGGCTCCCTTGATTTGATTTGAGATTTACATTTCTCGTTTAAGTTGGATTTACTAGTATCTGAGTATACCTCTAAAATTAAATCCTTCTTTGGAAGATGTCTCCCTCCCCTCATTAAAGCATTGCTTTCGGACATCCCATATAGTAATGAATATGCCGCTCTGTGTCCCGTGATGTACGAGAAAGAAAAAGGGATTTTTAAATACAGCTTACCTGTAAAATCCTTTTCTTGGAGTACATCACGGGACACAGAGCTCCCACCCCTCTTTTGGGTGACCATTTTGGGAGGCATACTGCTTGCTACAAAACTGAGGGACTCCCTCTAGGGGAGGGGGTTATATAGGGAGGGGACTTCCTGTTTGAGATTGCCAGTGTCCACACCTGAAGGTACTCCATATAACCCATATAGTAATGAATATGCCGCTCTGTGTCCCGTGATGTACTCCAAGAAAAGGATTTTACAGGTAAGCTGTATTTAAAAATCCCTTTTTTCTTTACCATAGAGTTGATCCTGTGATCATCCACAATTGTTGTCTTACGTGGAGGCCCAGGCCTTTTTAAGTTGCTGGGCTCACCAGTACATTCTTTCCAAACTGTTGATCTGGCCATTCCTAATGTTGCTGCTGTCTGTCTGATGGATTTGTTTTGTTTTGGAGCCTTACAATGACCTGTTTCACTTGCATGCACAGCTCCTTTGAATGCATGATGCAGGTTCACAGCAATAGATTTCAAATGCAAATACCACACTTAGAATTCACTCCAGACCTTTTACCTTCTTAATTGATGAATAAAGGAGTAGCCCACACCTGGCCATGAAACCGCTTTTGATTCAATTGACTTTTGGTCCCTTGACTATTCTTAAGAGCTGTAATTCCTAAACCTTTCCTCCGATTTGGATGTACATACCCTCAAGTTAAACCGGTGAGTGTGAACTTTGAGCTCATATCCATTATATTACTTTAGCTTGAATATATTTTGGTAAATTCTTTAAAAAAAATGAAAATTGTGCCTGTGTCTAAATATATATGGACCTAGCTCTATGTATTTCCCCCCTAAGGTAAGTAGGTCGGCATCGCCTCTCAAAAAACCATGCTCACTCCCACCTGGGATCGCGTGATGGTGTGGCTGGCTCAGGCCTAGTTAAAGGTGGGCACAGTGAGTTGGATGAGTTTGAAGTAGAGTAATTCTGGAGTGATAGGAATTCACAAACTGGATCGGTGCGTACATGCTTGGGGAGTCAAGATGTTGCCAATTGTAGTGCATGTTTATGGCATCCTCCAGTTATCTGTATGCTCTATAAGCAAACTGCAAGGGGTCTGTGATATCTTTCAGGTGGGACAACACTAGTTCTTAGGGACAGGAATGAGTGTCAAGCGTTTAACAAGAGGGAACTTTACAGTGCTCCAGTGATTTGTTGAAGATCTGTCTGAAATAGGTCTGGGCCTTGTGTCTTCGCTGTCCTTGGGCAGGCTATACATCATGCAATTTTCTTTCCTTCAACCACGAGTTGAAGGTAAATAAATTGCTCAATTCCCCCATTAACACAGTCAGTGTTGATGGGTGAATCCCTAATGCTGTATTATTGTATTATAAATTAGAGGTTTCCCAGTTGTCGAAATAAAAAAAGCTGACGGACTGGTTGTACTGAATCAATCAATTGACTTCAGTATTACCAACCTGGCCATAGGTGGATCTAAGGTTGACTGGTTCCTGCTGAACTGGCTGATTTCGATCCATCTATGGCCAGCTTTACACTCTAGAAGACCTGACAAACATCTTCACAGACCCCCTCAGTGGGAGAAGAGTTTCCAGGGGAATGGTTGGAGACCATCATCGATCCCCAACAGCTTCATTCTACCCATTTTGCGCGGTCTTTGGAGAAAGAAGGTCTCTGACTCGAGACTGGTAATGGTTATGTCACTGTCTGAATCAATGAGAATGTTGGCTAATATGTGTGTTCTCCCTAAGTGGTTTCTCCCTAATGCACAAGCAGTTGACATGTGAATCCATAAGGCTTACATTTGCTTTTTTGTTTTGCTAAAGCTTGTTATTTGAGTAATAAATTAACCCTACCCTTTTTTCTGTTTCCTAAAAATACTGCTGGCTAGCTCCTTCATGTGATGTAAAATCTTAGTCAAGAGCACTGGCTCTGGATACCAAGAGCATTGTGAGAGTTTCACAACTTGGGAGGAGCATGCATACGTAATGAGAAAACATTGCTGCTCCATGTGCTTATATTCATGTAAACAAAATGTGAACGCATGCTGGTGTAATAATTAATTTTAGTAAAATTCCTCTTGTATTTAACAAAAAAGTTCCTCTTTAACCCTTTTTGCTGCTTGTACTTCCTGAGACACCTATTACATACTGCAGATTTTTGTATTTTCATTGGTTAAAACCTAATAAGTTTGACATGCTGTATAGAAAGAGTGTCTCTGAGGAACAGCAAAAAAAAGTTTATTTTTTATGAAATTTACTCTAAACACCGAGAAACCGAAGTCCAGCCCCCTAGAGGCTGTAACTTATTCCACCTCGCGTGTCCAGGTTGAGCTGACCTTGCCTGAACTGCTGTAGACTTAAGCCTCCTACACACAATTGGATTTTTGGATGAAAAAAGGGTGATGGCAGGATGTTGTCGGCTAATCCAACCATTTTGTATGCTCCATCGGACAATTGTCGGAATTTCCGACAACAAATGTGGGATAGTATGCTTTACAATTTTTCCACAACAAATGTGTCTTTCCAAAGTACAAACACGCATGCTCAGAAGCAATACTAACCATAAGACACCATTGGCAGAAGTTGCCCAAAGGGTGGGGCTAAAAAGCTGAACAAAAACACATAGTTTTGTGTTTGTTGGACGACAATTCTTTGCCATTTGTATGCATTCCAAGTTCACTGTCAACACCATTCGGACAAAAGTCCTACGTTTTGTCCGATGGAAATTCGATCGTGTGTACAAGGCTTTAGATTTGCAGTTCTGGAGAACATTAGACACTGCAGCTTACAAGTGATAGTGGTTAGGATTTAGGGAACTTTCCACTGCCTGCAAGGTGTATCAGTTTACAACTCAAATCAGTGTCCCAGCTAATTTTTGTGATACTTGACAGAGGCAAGCTGTGACTATAGCAGAGCGGCTCTTTATTTCAGGGTAGAATATATAAAGCTTGCTGAAACACTCACGCACACTTCTTTCCAGGGTTCATGATCTCTACCTACAGTGACTTTTGGTCACATCTTTGTACACCTTCTGATCCAGAGCTTTGCTAAGTTAGTCTGTAAGTTCTCTGTGGAGTGGTAACATTTTGGCTCGACTTCTGCAATTTGTCTGGCACCAGAAGGACGGGCAGTCATGCTGCAGACACAGACAATCTGCATACTCAGGGCCTGTGTTTGTCATTGGAAAAGATTACAGCATCTGTGTCTTTCTATAGCAAAAGTTTACTACCAACTTTGTTTCCCCTTCTAATAGTAAAAGTAAAAATTGCCCTCCTTTTTCCCTTTTTGGCACAGATGCCAAATTTATGTGGTTCTGTAAGAGATTGTTCAGTTGATTCGATGCTGGATACTTCCCTTCCTTCACTAGAAAAAAAAATATCCCATCAGCTGAATGTTTGTTGTCATTGTTTTTACCAAAAGATATGATTTTTGCACTCTATCCAGGATAAACTTTTGTCAAATTCCGCCAGATCTGCAAATAAATCTAGCTTCAGTGCTGTTTAGTGAAAACAACCGTAAAAAGGTCAAGTTGCACCTTTCTTCCGTGGGGGCGGTCCTTTTGAATAGACAGAATCTTTAAAGTTAAGGTTACACTTATCCAAACTATGCAAGTGTATGGTACAAGTGAACACCTTCCTATCCAGCATCAAAATTTATTTCATTCTTGCAAGTCTGAAGCAGCTTTATGGAACCAGAAAATCATCAGTCAGTCCAAGCTCAGGGGGTTCTGTGCTTTTGTGGCACGCAAAGGGATTCAATATTGCAGATAAATCTGCCACCACATGAAGGTCTGTCCCCACCAATGCAATCAGAGATGAGGGGGGCCCCTGTTTTTAACATACTTTATTTGAGTCAATTTGGTTGTTTTGCAGGCTGGCTGGTAAGTGTGCTGTAAAATATTATTATATCATATCTTTAATTAAGCTTTGCTTCAGCTCTGAGAGCATTTACAAGGATCAACACGTCAGTTCTGGGTCTTCTTTGACTCATAGGTATTCCAGATACCTGGTCGATTGCTGCTGTGGGAGCAGATCTCCTTGGCCTCCATTGTGTTGATCACAGTTCAGGTCTTGGAGGAATCCTAAGTATCTCTGATTCCATCGTGTCTCTTGGAGTACTTGCACCTTCTCTTGGATATCCTTCAAACAAAGGTTTTTATGCCCCCTGCCAATGAGACCGCCATGCCATGAGGTGTGGACACTGATCTAGTGTTTTTTCTGAATTGGGAACATGGATCACAGTGTCCATGCATTGAGCCCAGTAACCCTTTGATCGCGTCTGGTGTTAACCCCTTCCCCGTCAGTGTCATTTATACAGTATCGGTGCATATTTTTAGCACCGATCGCTGTAATAATGTTACTGGTTTCCAAAAAAAGTGTCAGCTAGGTGTCCGATCTGTCCACCGCAATGACGTAGTCTCGATAAAAATCACTCATCACCACCATTACAAGCTAAAAAAAAAAAAACACTAATAATTACATAAATACATCCCCTATTTTGTTGTAGACGCTATGCATTTTGCACAAACCAATCAATATACACTTATTGGGATTTTTTTTACCAAAAATATGTAGAAAAATACATATTAGCCTAAACTAAAGAAGACATTTAGATTTTTAATTATATCATTAATGGATATGTTTTATAGCAGAAAGTAAACATTTTTGTTTTTTTCTCAAATTTTTTGTTATTGTATTTGTTTATAGCACAACAAATAGAAACAGCAGAGGTCATCAAATACCACCAAAAAAAGCTCTATTTGTGGGGGAAAAATAAGACATTTTTTTGTTGGGGGGGGGGGTGTACAACGTTGCATGACCGCGCAAATGTCAGAAAAGTAATGTAGTGCCGTATCGTAAAAAATGGCCTGGTCATTAAGGAGGTAAAACCTTCCTGGGTGGAAGTGGTTAAGACCAAAAACCTCCTTTTTTTTTTTTTTTTTCTAAGATGGTCTTCTTTTTACCCTTATGAGTATATTGTGTTATCTCCTTGGTGTCCAGCTCACCTCTAGGAAATAGCTCTCTATTGTCTGGATGTGGTGAGGGTCGTTAGGATTTACCTCTGGCCCACTGCTTCTTTGAGGCAGATGGAGTCCTTGTTTGTTATTGGAGAAGGCCCTAATAGAGGTTCTCCAGCCTTCAAGTCAACTTTTCCTGAGTGTATTCGACAGGTAGTGATGGAACTGTTCTTCCTTTTTTCTTTTTTTTTAACCATGTTTTCCATCTGATTCTTCCATCAACAACTGACTCCTTTTTGCCTTGTGCTTTGCACTGTTTCTGATCCATTGCCCTCTGTGTGCACTTTAAGGACTGCGATTGGACCCAACTCTGTGGGGCCCGTCTGTAATGTATGATTCCGGCACCAAATCCTGCACTAGGCACTCACCCTGGCACAAAGTTCAACATATGAAGTTAGCTGCAGAGTGCTATAGAGGTACGGGACCTTTGTCCATTTTTTTGGTTCCCAAACCCTGAAGACCCCTTCAAGGGTTCGCCCACTGTGGCAGGTGAAGCCTGGACCCTATTATGGTCCAGTGTTGTAGATAAGAAAAGACAGTTTACCTGTACTTACACTCCAGTTCCTGAAAGGAACATCACTAACCACAGGTCATAGCACATTGTGAGGTATAGAGGGCAGAGGTCTGGGTGTTCACATTATTGTGGCACCCCTTGTAACTTTTGTCTCTAAGATTTTAGCAAACATTTTTAAATTTGGTAGTTTTTCCCTCCTATCTGCATTTAGTCTTGGAAGGATGAGTTGCATGTATTGAATGCTATCAGATGCCATGTTTCCACTTGCCTCTGCGAGAAGATACACGGTATATTGTTGGGTTCCTGCATCCATCTTCTACAGGAACATAGTCCGTGTCTGGGTTATAGTGGCTCATTCTGTGGATATGACCAAAACCTCTTTCATTCCAAATTCCTGCACTTTTTAAGGTCTTATTTGCTCTTGCAGATCCAGCTCTGCAGCTGGCAATTGCTGCCATGTCTATTTGCCTGACTATTAATAACTGGACATTATGCATGAACAGAAAGCAAGAAGTTTCTGCTCTCACAAATATAGCTGATGCCCTGAGCCCTATTGTTTAGTGTTGATGCTCTTCAAAGCGTCATTAACAAGTCTCAAGAATATCTTTGTGTGCTGAACCTACTTGTAGTACACTACGTTTAGGTTTCTGTTGAACTGGCTGATATTCGACGTGTGTACAAGCCTTAAGAGAGGGACAAAGGAGCTGGGTTAAGATGGAAATTAATTAGTCCCAGAAAAGGAGAGGGCAATGCTTGCAAGCTGGGAGGGTGATGTGGTAGGGAATTGACCCTTCTTGGAATAGTCCAAGTTTCTGTCAAGTTCAAAGGCACAATGCAACTGAATAAGGAATAATGTATACAGAAAGGAAACCAAGCATTTAAAGATTCCCTGTGTTTTTACCTGAGATTTTGAGCGGTGGAGTATTTTCTAGTCTCCCGGTAAACTATTCATAGGAAATTGCATAATTTTTTCTAATACTAGTTCTTCTACTTTTTAAGATGCTTATTTCTCTGTTTCACTTTTTGAAAGTTATCGAAGTCACTGAGTACCAAAAAACCTCTGTTGCATTGTTAAACTTCTTAAAATTACCCCTAATGACACACATTAAAAATGCAGTTCCTTGGCTGTTGAATTAATCATAGGCAAGCATTAAAGATGTTCCATGGTCTTTTAAGCCGAGTTAGCAGGAAAAGTACAAATTGAAAAATTGGCTTTAAATACATTCCATTCAAGCTTTCAGACACTTGCATGTGTGAATCAAAAAGGGTTTCTCAGATACATGCATGGGTGTATAAGTCAAAAAGCCAAATGGAAATTTTGGTGCCGAAACCAAAAATTCAAGCTGCACGTGACCGGAAAATGATAGTGTTTTTATATATAGTATGTGTGTGTGTATATGTGTATATATATATATATATATACACACACACATACAGGTGTGCTCATAAGTTTACATACCCTGGCAGAATTTATGATTTCTTGGCCATTTTTCAGAGAATGTGAATAACGGACAAACTTTTCTTTCGCTCATGGTTAGTGTTTGACTGAAGCCATTTATTATCAATGAACTTACTCTCTTTAAATCATGGCATCAACAGAAACTACCCAAACGACCCTGATCAAAAGTTTACATACCCCAGTTCTTAATGCTGTATATTACACCCTTTAACATCAATAACAGCTTGAAGTCTTTTGTGCTATTTGTGGATTGAGGCTCTTTTATCCCCTCAGATGGTAAAGCTGCCCATTCCTCTTGGTAAAAAGCTTCCAGTTCCAAATTCCTGGGCTGTCTTGCATGAACAGCACGATTGAGATCTCCCCAGAGAGGTTCAATGATTTTGTGGTCAGGAGACTGAGATGGGCACTCCAGAACCTTCACTTTATTCTGCTTTAGCAAATGACAGGTTAACTTGGCCTTGTGTTTTGGATCATTGTCATGTTGAAATGTCCAAGTACGTCCCATGCGCAGCTTCCTGGCTGATAAATGCAAATCTTTCAGTATTTTTTCATAACTTACTGCATTCATCTTGTCATGAATTTTTACCACATTTCCTGTGCCTTTGTAACTCGCACATCCCAAAACATCAGCGACCCACCTCCGTGTTTCACAGTAGGAATGGTGCAACTTTCACCATAGGCCTTGTTGACTCCTCTCCAAATGTAGCGTTTTATGTTTGTGGCCAAAAAGCTAAATTTTGGTCTCATCACTCCAAATGGCTTTGTGCCAGAAGGTTTGAGGCTTTTCTCTGTCTTTGGTGTATTGTAAGCTGGATACTGTGGCATTTGCGTAGTAATGTTTTTTTTCTGGCGACTCGACCATGCAGCCCATCTTTCTTCTCCTTACTGTGCATCTTGAAATAGCCCCACCACATGTTTTCAGAGGAGAGAAAAAAAATTGAGAAAGCGCCTTTGAGTAAACTGTTTAATGTACCGTATTTATCGGCGTATACCGCGCACTTTTTTGCCCTGAAAATCGGGGCAAAATCGTGGGTGCGCGCTATACGCCGATACCCGCTTTCCCACGCCGCTTTCCAATACTGCGCCGGCATATACCGAGCGCAGTACACTTGGGTATAGTCGGGCAGACTCGGCTCCTCTCGCGCTGACGTCCTGGACGTACAGGACGTGAGCGCGAAAGGAGCCGAGCCTGCCCGACTATTCGCGAGTGTACTGCGCTCGGTATATGCAGGCGCAGTACACGTGAATAGTCGGGCAGACTCGGCTCCTCTCACGCTGACTTCCTGTACGTCCAGGACGTCAGCGCGAGAGGAGCCGAGTCTGCCCGACTATACTCGAGTGTACTGCGCTCGGTATATGCCGGCGCAGTATTCGAAATAGGCGCGGGAAAGCAAGGATCGAGCGGGGAGGACGCCGCAGAAGGACGCCGGACCCGACGAAGAGGACACCCGAAGCCGCCGATGGACACCGCGCAAGACACCAAAACTGTAAGTACAAAAAACTTTTTATTCCACAGGAATGGGGGCCACTTTAGGGGTGCGCGCTATACGCGGGAGCACGCTATACCCCGATAAATACGGTAGTTACAATGATTAATATCCAAAACTTACATAGAAGTAAATGAAGCAATGCTCATGTGGGATGTGGTCAATGTCCTAGCTGGTGCAAGATCCAGGGTCATATGGTAGGCCCAGGAGTGTCCCAGTTATCGGCTATGAAAGTCACACGGTACCGGAGTAAAAGCCGGCTGTGCAAATGGCCACTGTGAACTCGTGGCTCATTTACTTGCATGTTAGTGTTTGGATATTAATTATTGTAACTACATTAAACAGTTTACTCAAAGGCGCTTTCTCTATTTGTTTTTCTTCATGTTTATCCTGAGCTGGCTTTACTCCTGAGAAGAGCTGCCTTGAGTACCTGTCTATATCTAATAGACTCTTGGCCATCACCATCTGATTTGAAGATGCACCACTACCATTAACCATTTAATTGCCTTGGAAAATCTGCCCTGTTTTTGGGACTTTTCTTTATATAGTATATATATTATATTTTTTTGTGATTTACTATTCAGACACCCTGAGCGCTGGCATCTATTGTCTTTTACATGTTTTCAGAGAGTCCCGTATTTTACCTGAAGTTATTTGTGGGGTTTTTTTTGTATCCCAAACAATTTTCCTTCCTGTTGTGGCTGAAATTTTAGTTGGTCTACCCAACCGTGGTTTGGTTTCAACAGAAACACCTAATTTTCCACTTCTTGATTAGAGTTTGAACACTGCTGATTGGCATTCTCAATTCCTTGAATACCTTTTTATATCCCTTTCCTGTTTTATACAGTTGAACTGCCTTTTCCTGCAGATCCTTTGACAATAATTTTGCTTTCCCCAGAAACTCATTGACCTTTTATACACACACACACAGTAATTGCACGCAAACAGATCACAGATGAGGAGGGTTACATTTAATAGCAATTCAAACCCCCTTTGTGTCAACTTGTGCGCATGTTATCAGGCCAAAATCGCCAGGGTATGTAAGCTTATGGTCAGGGTAATTTGGGTAGTTTCTGTTGTAATTATGATATGAAAAGAGTAAACACAGTTGATTGATAACTCTAACACTAACCATGAGTGAAGAAAAGTTTTTGTGTTCTCATTCATATTCTCAGAAAAATGGCCAAGAAATCATAAATTCTTCCAGGGTATGTAAACTTGCGCGCACATCTATGTATGTATGTATGCATGCGTGTGTATACATACATACACAAAATTCATATTCATCTAAATTCACAATATTCATTTTAAAAATGTATATCACACACACACACACACACACACACACACACACACACAACACACACACACAACACACACACACAACACACTCAGTATCTCACAAAAGTGAGTGCACCCCTCACATTTTTGTAAATATTTTATTATATCTTTTCAGGTGACAACACTGAAGACATTACACTGTGCTAACCACCCCACACTGACCAATCAATAAATAGGAAATCTAACGGACCTTGATTTTACCAGTTAACCACACTAAGGAAATTACACTTTGTTAAAATGTAAAGTAGTGCGTGTACAGCTTGTATAACAGTGTAAATTTGCTGTCCTCTCAAAATAACTTAAAACCCAGCCATTAATATCTAAACCGCTGGCAACAAAAGTGAGTACACCCCTAAGTCAAAATGTTTAACTTGGGCCCAATTAGCCATTTTTCCTCCTCGGTGTCAAGTGACTCGTTCATGTTACAAGGTCTCGGGTGTGAATGGGGAGCAGGTGTGTTAAATTTGGTGTTTATCGCTCTCTCTCTTACTGGTCACTGGAAGTTCAACATGGCACCTCAGGGCAAAGAACTTTTAGAGGATCGGGAAAAAGAATTGTTGCTCTATATAAAAATGGCTTAGGCTATAAGGAGATTGCCAAGACCCTGAAACTAAGCTGCAGCACAGTGGCCAAGACCATACAGCGGCTTAACAGGACCAGTTTCACTCAGAACAGTCCTCACCATGGTCAACTAAAGAAGTTGAGTGCACGTGCTCAGCGTAATATCCAGAGATTGATAGATGTATGAGTGCTGCCAGCATTTAAGGGGTGGGAGGTCAGCCTGTCAGTGCTCAGACCATACGCCACACACTGCATCAAACTGGACTGCATGGCTATCGTCCCAGAAGTAAAACGTTTCTAAAGCTGATGCACAAGAAAACCCACAGTTTGCTTAAGAAAAGCAGACTAAGGACATGGATTAGTGGAACCATGTCCTGTGGTCTGATGAGACTAAGATAAACGTATTTGGTTCAGATGGTGATAAGCGTGTGTGGCGGCATCCAGATGAGGAGTGCAAGACAAGTGTGTCTTGCATACATTCAAGCATGGTGATGGGATTATCATGGTCTGGGGCTACATGAGTGCTCCCAGCACTGGGAAGCTACAGTTCATTGAGGGAACCATGAATGCCAACATGTACTGTGACATACTGAAGCAAATCATGATCCCCTATCTTCAGAGACTGGGCCTTAATAATCCAACATAACGACCCCAAACGCACCTCCAAGACAACTACTGCCTTGCTAAAGAAGCTGAGGGTAAAGGTGATTGACTGTCGAAGCATGTCTCCAGACCTAAACCCTATTGAGCATCTGTGGGGCAAAAGGTGGAGGAGCGCAATTTCTCTAACATCACCAGCTCTGTGATGATCCCATAGTGGAGTGGAAGAGGACTCCAGTGCTAACCCGTGAAGCTCTGGTGAACTCCAGGCCCAAGAGTGTTAAGGCAGTGCTGGAAAATGAATGGTGGCCACACAAAATATTGACATTTTGGGCCCAATTTGGACATTTTCATTTAGGGGTGTACTCACTTTTGTTGCCAGCAGTTTAGACCTTAATGGTTGCGTGTTGAGTTATTTTGAGGGGACAGCAAATTTACACTGTTATACAAGCTGCACACTCACTACTTTTTTTTCAGTGTTGTCGCATGAAAAGATATATTATAAAATATTTAGAAACATGTGAGGGGTGTACTTGCTTTTGAGAGATACTATGTGTGTGTGTGTATATGTGTGTGTGTGTGTGTGTGTGTATATATATATATATATATATATATATATATACAATTTTTTATATATTATACATTTTATGTATATTTGTATTGTATACATTTTTAAAATGAATATTGTGAATTTATTTTAAATACATTTTTTTCTGACATTATTGGCATCTTTAGCGCAGGAAAAGCTCAAGAAAAAGGCATCCCTTTAAACTCTATGTATGTCTTTACATTGGTCCCTTATGCTCCCCTTGTGGTAAAAATCCTGCTACTGCATTTTTGGTCAGTTAACCACTTTAGCCCCGGACCATATTGCTGTCCAAAGACCAGAGCACTTTTTGTGATTCGGCACTGCGTCGCTTTCACTGACAATTGCGCGGTCGTGCAACGTGGCTCCCAAACAAAATTGGCGTCCTTTTTTTCCCACAAATAGAGCTTTCTTTTTGTGGTATTTGATCATCTCTGCAGTTTTTATTTTTTGCGCTATAAACAAAAATAGAGCGACTATTTTGAAAAAAATGCAATATTTTTTAAATTTTGCTATAATAAATATCCCCAAAAAAGATATAAAAAAACATTTTTTTTCCTCAGTTTAGGCCGATACGTATTCTTCTACATATTTTTCGTAAAAAAAAATCGCAATTAGCGTTTATTGATTGGTTTGCGCAAAATTTATAGCGTTTACAAAAAAGGGGGTAGTTTTATGGCATTTTTATTAATATTTTTTTTTTACTAGTAATGGCGGCGATCAGCGTTTTTTTTCGGTGCTGCGATATTATGGCGGACACATCGGACACTTTTGACACATTTTTGGGACCATTGGCATTTTTATAGCGATCAATGCTATAAAAATGCATTGGATTACTATAAAAATGCCATTGGCAGTGAAGGGGTTAACACTAGGGGGCGGGAAAGGGGTTAAGTGTGTTCCTATTTGTGTTCTAACCATATGGGGGGGGTGGACTCACTAGGGGGAATCACTGATCTTCCGTTCATACATTGTATGAACGGAAGATCAGCGTTTCCCCCGCTGACAGGAACGAGCGCTGTGTGTTTACACTCAGAGCTCTCGTTCCCCGCTCTGTAACAAACGAGCGCGCGTGCCCGGCGGCGATCGCGCGCGGGAATCGGGGGGGAGCGCGCGCGGGCCACCGGCGGCGCGCACGCGCCCCCTAGCGGCCGCGAAAGTCCCGACGTAGAGCTACGGGCTCTCGCCCAGGAGAGCCGACCTGCCGCCGTAGAACCACGGCGGCTGGTCGGCTAGTGGTTAAAAAAACTGCACCAAAAAACGCACCACCTGTTGAAATGCATTGAAAACACACCAATCACGCACCATTTTAAATTTTTTGATGCTGGTCTTGAGTCGCGTAACTTTTGAAAAATTCATCATAAGCACTGTAAAATCGTGTGCATTTTCGGCACCTTTATCACCACCCTTTTCCCTGTCGGCAAAAAATAAAATTTGGATGCTGAAATTTCGATGCATCTCTACAAAAAACTTTTGGAATTCAGCTCCTTTGTAAAAAAAAATGAAGGCACACTGCGAGTTGCAAGGTGCAGCATTGCATCTCCCGGGCTTATCTCTATTATTTACATCTGACCAGAGGTGTATCTTGAAGCTTGTGGGCCCGATGCAAAAGTTAACCTGGGGTTCACCCAGTACCACCCACTCTTTCCTCTGCATGCAAAGATACTCCCACCACACGCCAAGACCAAGTGGCTAAAGAATTATTTCAGATCTCAATTTACATTTTAAGAGGATAATTCAAAGGATTTTGAGAAACTGTACACATTTTGACATACCGTAACTCTCATGCCTGTACAGAGTTTGCAGAGGCCTGGTGAGACTGTACGTCTTAGAATAGAGAATGGTCAGGCAACCCTAAAAAGGTGGACATCTACTGTACCTGAACAACATGGGAGAAATCAAAGATCACTGGGCACAGTGTCTCTCAATGTCGCCTCCTCATGCCTGATTTAAACTTCTAATTATAAACTACTCTGCCGCAATTGTGTGCATTGCACGACAATTATAGATTTAACTCGGCAGTGGGAAAGGGATATATTGTCTGCTCACCACCTGTCAATCACGTTTGGATTGCTTTTTAGAGGAGCAGAAGTGCCTATTCCACTTGTCAATGAGCCCTCAGCTGCACTAAAAAAAACATGCCTCAACTATGGGGTTTTACCGCCTCCCAAACTACAGATGTAAACAAGCTCTTACTGTCCTAAGCCCCCCATAATAGTTGCTTGCCCTGCTTTAGAAGCCTTTAAAACAAATTCAGTATTGCTTTTGTAAAGCAGACTGACCTGAAGAACTTATTACAGGAGAGAAGCAAGTCCACATTCAGTGCAATACATAGATTTTCTTCTTTGTCTTGCAGCTGCTTCTGGCACTGCTCCGGATCCTACTAGCAGGAATAAGAGGCGGAGTTCAGTTAATATTGCTCCACCTGGGACTGCAGCTGGCACTAGCCAGATGAGGTATTGGCTTAAAGCAGACCATCACGCTACCACCACTATGTCTAAGAGCTCTTTCACACTGGTGCGTTTTTGCTGCGTTTCGCAGTAAAAATAGCGCTATTAAAACGCTCCCCATGCCCCTCTCCATTGAAATTAATTAAAAACGCGGTAAAATCGCTCCGTTTTTACTGCCATTTTTACTGCGTTTTTTAATTCATTTCAATGGAGAGGGGCATGGGGGGCGTTTTATGTGCGTTTTAATAGCGCTATTTTTACCGCGAAAATGCGGCAAAAACGCACCAGTGTGAAAGGGCCCTAACAGTTGGTATAATCCTGTTATGAAATGCTGTATTCGTTTTATGCCAGATGTAACAGGACGCACACCTTTCAAAAAGTTAAATTTTTGTCTTATCAGTCCACAGAATATTTGCCTAAAAGTCTTGGGGATAATCAAGATGTTTTTTTTAGTAAATATGAGATGAACCTTTGTGTTCTTCTTGGTCAACAGTGGCTTTGGAACTCTCCCATGGATGCCATTTTTGCCCAGTATGTTTCTTATTGTTGAATCATGAACACTGATCTTACCTGAGGCAAGTGAGGCCTGCAGTTCTGTAGATGATCTGTTTTTTTTTTTATGACCTGCTAGTTGGGGATGAGCTCTGGCATGTTCACACAGTCCACGTGCAGAGCCTGCCATGAAGTCTTCACGGCGATTCGCTAAACACAGGCAGGGAGACATTGTCCCGATGCTCGGCTGCAGAGATCGGGAAATGTCTCCCTGCCCGTAGTTAGCGCAGCGCCATGCAGACTTCCTGGCGGGCTCTGCACGTAAACTGTGCGAACACGCCGCAGCTCATTCCTACTCCTAGTATGAGCCAGTGTGGTGCTCTTGGAGTAAGGTTTGTAGGCTGGCCCCTGGGAAGGTTTACCACAGTTCCAAGTTATCTCTATTTGTGGATAATGGCTCTCCCCGTGGTTTACTGGAGTTCCAAGGCCTTAGAAATGGCTTTGAAACCCTTCCTAGACCAATACATGTGCATTTCTTTGTTTCTAATCTGTTCTTGATTTTTTTTAGATTGTGGTATGATGTGTGGCTTTTTTGTGATCTGTTGGCATGCTTCACTTTGTCAGACAGCTTATATTTATGTGATTTCCTGATTTACCATGTCTGGCAGCAATCAGGCCTGGGTGTGGCAAGTGAAGTTTAAGGCTGGCCATACATTATACAATTTTCTTCTATAGATTTCCTTTAGATTAACCAAAACCATATAATATGAGGTCAAATCTAAACACTTTCAATTTGTATGCGATCAGGCAGGCCCTTCTACTACACAGTTGAAGGTAAATCTAAATGAATTGAATGGTGTATGGCCAGCTTTAGTGTGAGAAATATACAAAATCAGGAAGGGGCAAATACTTTTTAACAGCACTGTATAAATAAGAGGTTTATACATGAACACTGGAAGTCTTCAGCCACCTTGCAGATAAGATGCCTTGGTTCTCTGCTTGTGCAAAATAGGTCTTATAGCTGTGGATCACACTTTTCAGAGGTGTCTTAATGGATGTTATGGCTTCCACGTGTATTTGCAATGTATGCAACAAAAATCTATTTTTTTTTTTGCTGGCAGCTTGTAAATTGTGTGCTGTGGAGCCCTTTTGTATTTGCAATGAAAACCAACAGCATCAAGTTATTCTCTTAGCCTCGGTTCACACTATGAATTGCACAGGAATGCGATTCAGTGCAGTGCTATTTGAGCCCATTCATTTTGCATTTCAAATCATACTGCAAATCATACTGCATCCCACCAAAAGTAGTGCACTACTTTCATTGTATTTGTACTCTGTGATCCAGTGCAAACGCACTGCGTTTGTGACCTGCTTTGAGGTGGTGTTCACTTTTTGACACCTGCTGAAGTTCGTAACTGCAGTGCATTTTGAACTCGGTGCGGATCGTGCTTTTCCCACACTACATTGTAGTGTGAACCTCGCCTTTAAACTTCACCTTTTGCTGTATCCAGAGAAGGCCACAAGTTTGTTAATGCTTTATGCAGAATTAAAAAAAATACATTCCTCCTTACGTATACTTTATTTGTTCTAAGACCATTCTCTGGAATATAAAAAAAACACAGCTGTCCATGTAGTGCTTTACAGCATCTAATGAGAAATGCTTGTTTATCCAATGTGTGATATACAGTATACCATCATGCTGCTTTCTGTGCTTCTTGCTGCATTCCATGGTTTGCATGCTCCTTCCCCACCCTTGTCATTACTGGACATCTGTACACCCTTCCTGCAGCAGTACAGTCCAGTATGTCAGTCCTTGCTCCCTGAACTGGTTGTGGACCGCACAGTGCTGGCTTCTGATTTATTTATGTTTTCCTTTAACTCTCTTTCACAAACTAGCATGTACAGTTTACGTTCCATCCCATTTCATCCAAGTAAGGAATTATTGACTAAATGATCTGCATTGGTAGTTGGGGTAACAGCTGCATAATTAAAGAAAATTTATCATTTAGATAGATGTCTGGAAAATGCATAGACAAAAGAACCACTCTTGAATGTTTTGTGATTAAAGGCAGATGTAAGGTTCCAATGAGGATCCATACACGTGTATTTGCTTGCTCAGCAGGATCGCTCTGTTGATCCCCGCTCAGCCGGCGGATGACAGGGCGGTCCCAACACACTGTGCCGGGACCGCCCTGTCCGATCTCCGCTCTCCTTTATGGGGGGATCGGATAAACACGGATCGTCTGTCCATGTTCACCCGATTCGCTCCGCAGACGGTTTGGAAAAATAGGATTTTCCTTCGTCTGCAGAATCGAAGCATTGCAGACACCGATGAGATCGGGTGTCAGCAGATGTTCATCCGCTGACACCCGCTATCTCATAGGGATTAATGTATGTCTGTATTTCATCCGTAAATGGATGGATGAAAAAGCGGACATACGATCCGCATGTGTGAAAGGGTCCTAAGGGACCAAGAAGAGTACTTGGGTGCTTGTTCATTGTTTCAAGGACGGCTTCCCTGCATCAGAAAACACGATGAATCCATGGTGCACTTGTTTATAAACTGCTAAAGGGATGATTCATAAACCAATCATACAATATCTAATGTTTAACTTGAATGCTCTTTACCTTTTATTAAAGAGGAGCAAAAAGTAGCAATAGAAGTAAAGTACTACAACAACATTGCAACCTAATTAAAATGCCATCACAAGAAGAGAAAGTGGGGTTTACCGACCATGCATTAGTCATGTTAGCATTTGAGAGAATCAAATGGAAAGTATACTTTTTCTCATACATAAAAGATGCTTTTTTTAACCACTTAAGACCCGGACCAAAATGCAGGTAAAGGACCTTGCCCCTTTTTGCGATTCGGCACTGCGTCGTTTTAACTGACAATTGCGCGGTCGTGCGACGTGGCTCCCAAACAAAATTGGCGTCATTTTTTCCCCACAAATAGAGGTTTCTTTTGGTGGTATTTGATCACCTCTGCGGTTTTTATTTTTTGCGCTATATACAAAAATAGAGCGACAATTTAAAAAAAAATTCAATATTTTTTACTTTTTGCTATAATAAATATCCCCCAAAAATATATAAAAAATATATATTTTTCCTCAGTTTAGGCCGATACGTATTCTTCTACATATTTTTGGTAAAAAAAATCGCAATAAGCGTTTATCGGTTGGTTTTCGCAAAATGTATAGCGTTTACAAAATAAGGGATAGTTTTATTGCATTTTTATAAGAATTTTTTTTTACTACTAATAGCGGGGATCAGCGATTTTTTTTGTGACTGCGACATTATGGCGGACACTTCGGACAATTTTGACACATTTTTGGGACAATTGTCAATTTCACAGCAAAAAATGCATTTAAATTGCTTTGTTTACTGTGGAAATGAAAGTTGCAGTTTGGGAGTTAACCACAGGGGGCGCTGTGAATTTGAGTGTTCCCTGTGTGTGTGTTTACAACTGTAGGGGGGTGTGGCTGTAGGTGTGACGTCATCGATCGCGTCCCCCTATTACAGGGATGACGCGATCGATGCTGCGGCCACAGTGAAGCACGGGTAAGCTGCGGCCACAGTGAAGCACGGGTAAGCCGTGTTTACACACGGCTCTCCCCGTTCTTCAGCTCCAGGGACGGATCGCCGCACTGCAGCGCCGATCGGGTCCGCGAATCCCACGGTCCCGTTCCTGGAGCTTCGGACCGGGTCACGGGAGCGCACCGCGGGCGTGCGCCCGTGACCCACGACTGGGTACTAAAATCAAGGTATATATACGTTGATGTGCCCAGCCATGCCATTCTGCCGACGTAAATGTGCAGTAGGCGGTCCTTAAGTGGTTAATGAAAGTTTTCTTTGTTAGACATATTTACATGGTTATCCCTCCACATTTTAGTTGTATTAAACAGAAATTTGTTGCTGACTTGCTTTGCGAGAAGTAGCGATTAGAAACTACCACTGTATTGTACTGTGAAATTAGAAAATATGGTTGCTCTTATGTACATATATAATTACAAACGCTACCAAAAAATATAAGCCGTTTAAAGGTTATTAATGGCTTCCATTGTCATTGCTTCACATTTACGTTCTTGTTATAGCAGTTAAAGTGTTTACATATGAGTGTGTGGCCCAATAGCTACCAAAGTTTGACCTGGCTGTCCAGTGCACTGACCTGGTCAGACACTTCCTCTCCCTTTTCTGCAGTGCAAGTGTTTGTAAGGACACAATTGTACTGCTCTATATACATGCACATGAACTTTAACCACTTGCTTACTGGGCACTGCGTCGCTTTAACTGACAATTGCGCGGTCGTGCGACGTGGCTCCCAAACAAAATTTACGTCCTTTTTTCCCCACAAGTAGAGCTTTCTTTTGGTGGTATTTGATCGCCTGTGCGATTTTTATTTTTTGCGCTATAAACAAAAAAGAGCGACAATTTTGAAGAAAAATACAATATTTTTTACTTGTTGCTATAATAAATATCCCAATTAAAAAAAAAACACATTTTTTTTTCTCAGTTTAGGGCGATACGTATTCTTCTACATATTTTTGGTAAAAAAAATAAAAAAAAATCGCAATAAGCGACTGGTTTGCGCAAAAGTTATAGCGCTTACAAAATAGGGGAGAGAATTATTATTTTTTATTATTTTTTTTTTACTAGAAATGGCGGCGATCTGCGATTTTTATTGTTACTGCGACGTTATGGTGGACACATCGGACACTTTTGACACATTTTTGGCGCCATTCACATTTATACTGCGATCAGTGCTATAAATATGCACTAATTACAGTATAAATGTAACTGGCATTGAAGGGGTTAACACTAGGGGGTGAGGAAGGGGTTAAATGTGTATGCTAGGTGTGTTCTAACTGTAGGGGGAGGGGGGGGTGACTGGGGGGGTGACCGATCTGTGTCCCTATGTAGGAAGGAACACAGATCGGGCTCCTCCCTTCCAGAGACAGGACATTGTCTCTGTGTCAGCCGGCAATGAGAGATGATCTATGAGAGATCATCTCTCATTCGCCCACAGATCGCATTGCAAACGGCCGCTCTGATTGGCCGTTTGCCGCGATCTGTGATTGGCCGTGTCCAAGGGACACGGACAACACAGGGCTTCCCCGCAGCGCGCTGTACAAGCGCGCGCTGGGAACGCCAGAAAGACATGCCGTCAAATGACGGCATGTTGGATATTGAGGTCCGCGCTGTTGCCGTCATCCGATGGTAGCGCGGGCCTCAAGTGGTTAATGGCATCCCAGTCTTAATCCGTAGGGTTCATTATTAGGTTGGCCTACCCTTTGCAGCTATAACCGCTTCCACTCTGGAAGGCTATCCACACGGTTTAGGAGTGTGTCTATGGGAATGTTTGACCATTCTTCCAAAAGCACATTTGTGAGGCCAGGCACTGATTTTTGGATAAGGCCTGGCTTACATTGTCCACTCTAATTCATCCCGAAGATCAGGACTCTGTGCAGGCCAGTCAAGTTCCTCCACCCCAAACTCGCTCATCCATGTCTTTATGGACCTTGCTTTGTGCACTGGTGCGCAGTCATAATAGAACAGGAAGGGGCCATCCCCTAACTGTTCTCATAAAGTTGGGAGCATGAAATTGTCCAAAATGTGACACCTTAAGATTTCCCTTCACTGGAACTAAGGGGCCAGGCCCAACCCCTGAAAAACAACCCAACACCATAATCCTCCACCAAATGATTTGGACCAGTGCACAAAGCAAGGTCCATAAAGATAATGGATGAATGAGTGAGTTTGGGGTAAAGGAACTTGACTGGCCTGCAGAGTCCCAACCTCAACCCGATAGAACACCTTTGGGGTGAATTAGAGCGAAGACTGCAAGCCAGGCCTTCTCCTCCACATTAGTGGCTAACCTTACAAATGTGCTTCTAGAAAAATGGTCAAACGTTCCCATAGACATACTCCTAAACCTTGTGGACAGCCTTCCCCGAAGAGTTGACGCTTTTCTAGCGGCAAAGGGTGGGCCAACTCAGTATTGAACCCTACGGACTAAGACGACATTAAAATTCATGTGCGTGTAAAGGCAGGTGTCCCAATACTTTTGACAATATAGTGTATGTTCCTTTCTTTGGTAATATTATTCTATAATAAAAATGGTATCATAGTGGTCAAAATTGCTGTTAGGGTGCGAAGACTGTTATTGTTAAAACTGTATTCCAGACAGATATTAAAGACATAAAATCGATACAACTTTGTATTTACTATTAAATGCATGTGGTTCAGGCGTCGGCGAGGGAAGGTGCAGCACAAGCAGACATTCAGGAGTGCTGCGTACAGATGTGCTGACAAAGAATGCTGAAATGAGAGCAGTTTAACTGCGAGATGACCTTCTCAGCCTGCTGCTGCGCATGCACTGTCCAACAATTAGGTTGGTGTCAGCTGCATGCTCCTCTAGGAGGAAGTGATGTGTACTGGAGTAGTGGGGCTGTGTAAATATCAGGACACAATGGAAATACAGTAAATGTGAATCACGTGGCAGGTAAAATATCTCCCTCTTATACATTGTGTAATAATTCATCTATGTTTTCCTATAGAGTTCCGCTATAGATTCTACGTAAGTCACTACATGCAAATTGGTTTTAATATGTGTTTTTAATGACATTAACCTTCAAGTATTTGAATTTGTATTATCAACAGCTGACTCCACTGGTACCCACTCTTTATATACTGCATACAAGGATTATGAGATCATGTTTCATGTGTCTACAATGCTACCATATACACCAAACAACAAGCAACAGGTAAGATACTGTTTATATGAATTATTAGAGCAATGGTGGTTTATTTTCCCTTTAGCTACATTCATGCAAGTTATAGTTTGAGAAAGAGATGTAACTGTTTCTTCATTTTACCTACAGTAGTACTTTTTTTTTTGTGGGAAAGTTTCAAGCATAATACTGAGCTCTTCGAATTAATGTTCCACATGAAACTTTAATATTTTTTTTGGTTTGAATTTGTTGTGAAGGTACAATTGGGGGATCCAAGTCGCTGTCTCTGAATCCTGTGTTGTGATAAAAGCTGACATAGCGTGATGAGAAATGCTTAGTCAGCAAGTGAAAGATGCAATGTTATATATAAACCATTCACATTGTGATAAGAATCCAGGCTGTAGCCCCTTTTAAGCACAATAAAGCACACAGAATGCAATGATCAAAAGTATTTAACAGTGTCCCTTACATTGCTGTTTAGCAAGTGCAAAAATCGGTTCAATCATTTGTGTCATCACAGCATTTAAAAAAAAATTAAAGTGTAACACCTTGAACAAGCTTAGAAGAAAAATGTGGCCTATGTGGAAAAAGGTTTAGCAATAATAACCCCCCATGGTTGGTGTCAGCACCAGCATTAAAAGAGAAGTATGGGTGTTTATTTTTATTTTTTTGCTCTTCATACTTACCTCGGTGGATGGAGCATCAGGCTGATGCTGCCGCTGTCCCCCGGCATCTCTCTGCACAGAGAACTGAACCACCAGACACCGCCAATGGCTCAATTCTCACTCCTCCCTGAGCAGAGCCATACTGACTGTCAGTCAGCACGGCTTCTGCTCTACTTCTCAGCACTCATTGGAGCGCCAATCAGTGGAGGGACGGGAAGAGGCTCGCTGAAACTGCCATCAATCAGGGCAGCTGGCGGGACCCGACTTGTAAGTCGTAATGATGCGCTGCCCCGACTGATGGCAGTGACATCAGCGGAGAGCGGACATCAGACCGCTCCCCGCTGAAAACAGGTCACAGGAGTGCAAAACGAATTGCACTCCTGTGACCTAGAGGAGAAGCCCAGCCTCAAACTTCTCCTTTTAATAACCCACAGCCTGCGTCAAGGCCAGCAATAAACCCCAGTTTGTGTCAGGGCCAGTAATGGCAACCCCCAGCATGTGTCAAGATCAGCAAGGATAACCATCAGCATCATAACATTCAACATTAAACAGAGCATCAGCAGTATTTTTCTGCAGTACATGCTATTGAGATAACGTTGGCTTTGTTCATAAGAATATATCTACATGAGAATTAACAACACGTGAACAGGATAGACCATACATGCTACATCAAGAATTTAAATAACATTAAGAGCAGAGCTGTGGGATTCTATAGGAATCAAAGAAACAGCTTTTTATATCTACTTATTGGCTGCTTCTTCTTCCACAATGTAACCAATATGCTAGGCAATCAGAGTGTGTGGAAAAACCTCTTGCAAACCAGTTCCCTGACCCTCTAAATGTACTGGAATACTTTTCCTGTAAGTAACCTGAATTTGGTTTGTCTGGTGACTGGCTGTCGGCTTCTTCCCAATCCATTGCCTCAAGCTCTTCCACCACTTCCCTGCCCCCCCATGTGCCAGAGCATATAATTATTTCTCTTTTAGCCAAGGGCATAATTGTTTGCTAGGTTGGACAGTTATGAGCCCCAGCAGCCTGCTCAGTCTATAAAGAAAGTATTAGGACCTGTGGAATTACTATGTAGACTGCACAAAAAAGTCACCTCTCCCATTACTTTATATTAACCACTTCCATACCGGGTACTTATACACCAGGGGTGCCCAACCTTTTGAAGGGCATGGGCCACTTAAGCAAATTGGTAACTGGTCACGGGCCACAATGAGTGCTGTGGGTGGATGGCAGCCCACTCGGCTCTATAGAGCTTACTCTACTCTCAGCACACCAAACTCACAGGCAATAGAAGTCTATGGCTTAGTGCAGGTAATCCACAGGTGCACTTTTCTGTACCTGTGGATCAGTTTGAAAGCAGCACAGTAACCACTGTAGAACAGATATGCCCATATATACACTGTGATTTTTGTATTAAAAACTTACCTTTAATACAGTATTCTATTTCATTCCATCCTAGAGCAGGAGGTCGTGGGCCACATCAGAGGGCTCCGCGGGCCATATGTGGCCACTGGTTTGGCACACCTGTTATACACCTTCCTGCCCAAGCCAATTTTCAGCTTTCAGTGCTGTCGCAATTTGAATGACATTTGTGCGGTCATGCTACACTGTACCCAAACAAATTTTTTATAATTTTGTTCCCACAAATAGAGCTTTCTTTTGGTGGTAATAGCCCCCCCCCCCCCCATACGATTTTTATTTTTTGTGCAACAAATAAGAGCGAAAATGTTGAAAATGGTTTAGTTTTTCTTTGTGTCTGTTAATTTTATTTTATTCAATGACGGGCAATGATAAGGCGGCACTGACGAGCACTGATAGGCACTGATAAGGCGGCACTGATAAGGCGGCACTGACGGGCACTGATAAGGCAGCACTGACGGGCACTGATAAGGCGGCACTGACGGGCACTGATAAGGCAGCACTGACGGGCACTGATAAGGCGGCACTCATAGCTGGCACTGGTATGCCGCACTCATAGCTGGCACTGGTATGCCGCACTCATAGCTGGCACTGGTATGCCGCACTCATAGCTGGCACTGGTATGCCGCACTCATAGCTGGCACTGGTATGCCGCACTCATAGCTGGCACTGGTATGCCGCACTCATAGCTGGCACTGGTATGCCACACTCATAGCTGGCACTGGTATGCCACACTCATGGGTGGCACTGGTGGGCACTTATGGGTGGCACTGATGGGCACTTATGGGCGGCACTGATGGGCACTTATGGGCGGCACTGATGGGCACTGATAGGTGGCATGGACAGGCACCGATAGGTGGGCACTGGGCATGGAGTAGCACTGAGAGGTGCCACTGATGACACTGGTGGGTGGCATTGCTGGGCATCAAACATTTTGTTTGTGCCATGATGGTGCCAGTCAGTGCCCATTTGTGGGCACTGATTGGCATATGTTATGTATACATTTGTACATGTGGATGGCCATGGGGGGGGGGGTGCCCTACTAAACAATCAGCGCAGATCCCCCTGTCAGGAGAGCCACTGGAGGCTCTTTACTGAGATCGGTGTTGCGGTGTGTCAGACTGACACACACCACCGATCGCCGCGATGCGCGCCCCCACAGGCGCGCGGCCGGTGTTATCCTGCAGGATGTCAATAGACGTCCAGTCAGGATAATACAACCACATCCCGGACGTCGACAACTAATCAATTATGAAATTAATTGATTACAATTTTCATAACCGATTAATCGGCCAGTAACATAATGGGGTTAAAAAATATGGTGTTAACTGTACTGTCCTCCCTGATGTAAAGCGCTGCGCAAACTGTTGGCGCTATATAAATCCTGTATAATATGTGTAATATATATTCCTGCAGGGCATGTTGGGACATTTCGTTTTACATTAGCAGCCAGTCATTTAGCCCAGGTTCACAATGATTATGGTTTGAAATTGTGCGAGTTCAGCTGAATTCAGGTTTTTTTTTTTTGTTTTTTTAGACATCTGTGCTGTTCCTGCAAAAACTACTTTTGGGAGTCAGTCTGGCGCCACAAATTCGGCATTGCACCAATTCGGAGGGTGCCATTGCTGGCAATAGGCGCCGATTTGGCATGCAATTTGACATGTCAAATCACATGCCAAATCGGCCCAATGTGAACGTGGGCTTAGAGAGATTAAACACAGGTTCCTATGTATTCTGCAAATAACACACACACGCGAGAAACCTCCTCCCTTCATTAATTGTCATGGGCGACCTCAACCTTTGGTTTGAGGACCCTCTCGATCTGTCAGCTCAAGAGATTTTAGCAGACATGGACAGCCTAGGCCTCCAACAGATAGTAAGGGAACATACACATGAAAAGGGGCATCTGCTTGATGCAGTACTCTCGGTCGTGGGAGAATCCACCGTTCCCACAACCAAGCAAGTGGTCTGGTCTGATCATTACTTAGTGCAATTTCAAATTCTTACCCTAAACACCACAGATAAACCAAAAGGAGCCCACATGCAACCCTCCCTCCCGTACAGAAATCTGAAAAAAATCACACCTGATTTATTCCACAATACTTATTCGAACCTCAAATCCTATACAAACCCTCTTGAGAAAGACAGCTATGAGGCTCTATCTGACGACTTCGAGGAAAGTATCCACCAGTTAGATGAGAAACTCAATGCTTTTGACGGTAAACTTAAGGCCACACTGGACATAGTGGCACCCTTCTCCCAATCAAACTTTAGGCCAAAAATTTACAAATCCAATCGTTGGTACACCCCTAAATTAGCCACCTTCAAAAATAACTGCCGGAAGCTAGAAAGGAAATAGCAAAAAAACAAAACCACAGCTAATAAAATCCTCTATAGAATACAGGCCCGTGCTTACTTCCAGTTAGTAAGGAAGCATAAGAGAATAGCCCTAGCATCCCGCATTGAATTAGCGGCCAATAGCCAAGCGGAACTATTTAAAATCAGTAAGGAGCTGTTTAATCCACCTTTGGCCTCCCAAAAAATTGTCCATTCTCAAGCTCTATGTGACAATCTACTTGAGGCCTTTGTCAGCAAAGTTCGTGACATCCAAGCTGGCCTAGGTCCCCCAGTCCCTGTCCCCTCAGCAAACCTCACTATTAAGATCGACCGGACCAATCACATCACTCCCTTTTGCACCTTTCAGCCAATAACGAAAACTCAGCTCTTCAGCTCCATTAAACATCTAAAACCCTCTTATTATGCCGACGACCCTTGCCCAGCATGGTTGCTTAAGGATAACATCAACACAGTCATCGATGAGATTCTGATCATGGTTAACCTCTCTTTGACAACTGGAGAGTTTCCAGATAACTGGAAACATGCCCTGGTCACACCAATCTTGAAAAAAAGCACGCTGGATGCCAAGGTTATGTCCAATTACCGGCCAATTTCAGGACTATGCTTTCTGGCTAAGCTGGTGGAACATGAGGCTCTTATGCAACTCCAAGCTCATTGTGAATTACAGAATCTTTTTCACGATGCTCAATCGGGATTTAGGCCCAAAAGAGGGATCGAGCTATCCATCCTGGCCACTAGAGAAAGGCTGCTGGAGTCGAGAGACGCGGGGGGGTCGGCGGCCTTGGTACTGCTTGACCTCTCCGCGGCTTTCGATACTGTCAGCCACAAGATCCTCCTGGCTAGGCTACAGGACGAGTTCTATATCACAGGCACACCGCTTACTTGGATACGCAATTTCCTGACAGGTAGAACATTCCAAGTAATATTGGGCCCATTTAGGTCAGCGAGGGTGCCCCTTCTTTGCGGGGTCCCTCAGGGCTCGGCAATTTCGCCGTGGCTGTTTAATTGCTATGTGAGGCCCGTGGTAGATATCATCTCTTCATGGGGGTTGGCCACGCAGGTATATGCTGATGACATGCAAATTGTGGCCAGTGATGCTCTCAACCCCACGGCAGCCCACCTTCTTTCCTGCTGCCTCTCATCTATCCAGATATGGATGAAGGACAATCGTTTGGCCCTGAACGTATCCAAAACTGAGGTACTTCTTACAGGTCCAACACAAAGCTTAAACCTGCTTGCAGAGTGGCCCGTATCAATGGGCCCGTGCCCCACTCCATCTAGCCAAGTGAGAAACCTGGGCGTCATATTCGACAATAGACTTTCATGGATTCCACAGGTGAGGAATTGCACCAAGAATGCCCTTTACTATCTTCGGATGCTACGACGGGTAAAACATCTGCTCTCCCAAACACATAGAAATACTCTGGTACAGGCCTTAGTTATCTCACGCCTTGACTTTTGCAATGTGGTATACCTGGGACTCCCTATTAAATGGCTCTCCAAGCTGCAGCTGGTGCAGAACCAGGCAGCTAGGTTGATTACGGGGACCTCAAGATGGGACCATATATCACCCGTTCTCAGACTACTTCATTGGCTCCCATGCGCAAGGAGGATCGAATTCAAGGCTTTGTGTGTCATGTTCAGGGCCTTTAAACAACATGGCCCATTGTTCATTAACAACTTGGCCATACAATACCATCCCCCCAGGGCACTGAGATCGGGCGATCAGGACTTTGCTGCCGTCCCTCCAGTAAGGTTGATTTCTTTCGGTGGCCGATCCTTTAGAGCCAGAGCCGCTTCGCTTTGGAACCTTCTCCCGTTGCCTTTGAGGAAGTCTACTGTTCTTATTACCTTCAGAAAGGCTCTGAAAACTTTCCTCTTTAAAGACAAGTTGATTATGACCACGCCTAATTAAACCGACCTGGCCCCTCCTCCCTTTGTCCTATGTCCCCCTCACCCCAAACTCCCTTGCTACTGTGTTTTTATTGTTGATATTTTACATGGTTTCTTTTTTTTATGTACACAAGCTATCAGTTCGCCTGTGAAGTCTTTTTTCTTTGTTTTTCTTGGATTGCTTTTTGGTCCAGAATAGACCGGCGGACCTCCTTCCAGCGCTTAGACACACCCTTCAGGGTGTATGTGGCGCTGTATAGAAATATTAAAAATCAATCAATCAATCCCTATGTTTATGTGTATACAAGAGGGGAAAAAGAAAATATACCAATCGGCTGCAACATTATGGCCACATAAGGTAAAGCGAATAACATTGATTATCTTGTTACTATGTCATCTGTAAGTGGGGGGGTATATTCACGAACATGAAGTTAATGTATTGAAAGCAGAAAAAATGGGCAAGCGTAAGGATTTGAGAAACTTTGACATGGGTCAAATTGTAATGGCTAGACTGAACCAAAGCATCTCCAAAACTGCAGCTCTTGTGGGATGTTCCCTGTCTGTAGTGGTCAGGACCTACCAAAATTGGTCCAGTGAAGGAAACTAGTGACGGGGCCAAAACAGGATAATGGGCTGTCAAAGCTCATTGTTTCAGGTGAGGAGTAGGGATGAGCCAACAACCCCCCCCCCCCTTTTCGGTTCGCACCAGATCCTACGAACAGACCAAAAGTTTGTGTGAACTTTAGAACCCCATTAAATTCTATGGGACTCAAACATTGGAAATCTAAACTGCTAATTTTAAAGGCCAATATGCAAGTAAAAGATGGGGGGGGGGGGTGTGGAGGCGCTTGCTGGTAAATGTCTCACTCCTGATAAGTGCAAAAATAAACTCCCCTGGCATCAACAATGATGGGGGGTAGGCTTGGAGTGATAATAATATGGTTAATGACCAGACTAATATAATACAGAATGTGCAAAAACGCATGTATTGTGATGTGCTGAAAATTAAAACAATTTAAAAACATTCAATAAAGTGCCATAAACGATCCAATGAATTGTAAATTAATTATAAGTAGTGATAAACAAACCAATGTATATCCCAAAAAGTGCATAAGTGCTAAAAAGCCATCCAGTTGAGTTGCTGAACAGAAGCAACCCAATACAATTTCAATATAGTGCTGAATCGTGCAGTCCAAATAAATAATAAAGTGCTTTACAAATAGTGCAATGTGCCTCAATGTTCATCCAGTAGTAAGGTGCTAGGTAGACAAGTGTTGATGCTTAAAATATATTAAACCGCACACTGTGTCCAAGAAATCCCGGAGAAAGACACCTAGTGAAACCGCAAGCACAAGCCTCTCACCTTCTGGAGGCTGTGATACAGCCTGATAATACCCGGTTTCCAAGATCTGCATCGGCGCCTCACGAGCAATCAATCCCCTCACCCAGGATACGATAGATCTCAGTGAAGAAACAAACCGGTCCTCATTGCGCAACACAGTATGTAGGATTTATTAAAATAAACGTAGATACACTCGCATGTATGCAGTGTTAATACAGCACAAAACAAACGAAAAAGGGCTCCGCTCTCGGCCGCGAGCGGAGTGACGTCACCGACGGCTCTCCTCCTTTCTGACGCGTTGCGTGGAGGTCAGCACATCGCAATACATCGCATCGCAATACATGCGTTTTTGCACATTCTGTATTATATTAGTCTGGTCATTAACCACATTATTATCACTCCACGCCTACCCCCCATCATTGTTGATGCCAGGGGAGTTTTTTTTTTGCACTTATCAGGAGTGAGACATTTATTTACCAGCAAGCGCCTCCACACCCCCCCCATCTTTTCACTTATTTGTGTGTGAGCACTATATCTGGTGGCTGCTGCTTCATTTATATTTATTTTTAGTTGATTGGTACTGCGCATTTGTTCCCCCATTTTCCAATATGCAAGCTATTGTCTTAAAAAGTGTTTGGGGACCCGGGTCCTGCCCCTGGGGACGACCTGTATCAATGCAAAAAAGCAGTGATTTTAAATAACTTTTTATCCTTCAAAAATGACACTTTGTGCAGGGACAGTTCTAAGCACGGGAAACAAGTGCTGCTTTACAGGCATACTATACACCCCCTAGGTACGAAATTTAAAGGAATATATCACTTTTATTGTTTTTACTTTAAGCATTATTAAAATCACTGCTCCCGAAAAAACAGCATTTTTTTAAAAACTTTTTTTTGCATTAATACATATCCCCTGGGGCAGGACCCGGGTCCCTAGACACTTTTTACGACAATAACTTGCATATAAGCCTTTAAAATTAGCACTATAGATTTCTCCCATAGACTTTTCCAGGGTGTTCTGCTGCTTTTCGAATTTGCCGCAAACGCCCCAAATTGTTCGCTGTTCGGCGAACAGGCAATGTTCGAGTCAAACATGAGTTTAACTCAAAATCGAAGCTCATCCCTAGTGAGGAGTATAGGCTGGCCCATGTAGTCCTATCTAATGGAAGAGCTACTTTAGGACAAATTGGTAAAAATAAGTTTATGCTGGTTCCAGATAGAAAGGTGTCGGAACACACAATGCATTTGCCTATGGGGCTGCATAGCCACAGACAGGTCAGGGTGCTCATGCTGACTTGTGTCTATGGCCAAAAATGTCTACATTGGGCAAGTGAGCATCAGAACTTTGCCACAGAGCAATTGAAGAAGTTGCCTTTAAGGTGTTGACTTGGCTTCCCTCTGAATTCTCCAGATCTCAATCCAGTTGAGCATGTGTGGGATGTGCTTTAAAAACCGGTCCGATCCCTGGAGACCCCACCTCACAACTTACAGGACTTAAAGGATCTGCTATTGATGGCTTGGAGCTAGATACCTTTTATAAGTCTACTGGTGTCCATGCCTTAACAGGTCAGGGCTGTTTTGGTGGCAAAAGGGGGGTGGGGCTATTTAATATTAGATGGGTGGTCATAGTGTTATGACTTGTCAGTGTGTATATACAGTGTGTGTGTGTGTGTGTGTGTGTGTATGTATATACGCGTATATACACACACATACGGTACTGTGCAAACGTTTTAGACAGGTGTGGAGAAATGCTGTAAAGTAAGAATGTTTTCAAAAAAATCTAGTCTAATGTAATATTTGATGTGATTTCCCCTTTGTCTTCAAACCAGCATCAAATTTTCAACTTGCACACTTTTTACACTTGCACAAAGTCAGGGATTTTGTAGGAATAGAGTCAGGTATGTGATTAACCAATTATACCAAGCAGGTGCTAATGATCAGCAATTTCATATAAAGGTTGAAACAGAAGGAGGCGTACAACTGGATAATAAACAGCCAAACTGTGCTACGAAGGTATGGTTGTGAAAGACAGTTTCATGTCACAAGTCATACACCATGGCAAGACTGATCACAGCAACAGGACACAAACTAGTCATACTGCATCATCTCTGAAAGACAGTTTCATGTCACAAGTCATACACCATGGCAAGACTGATCACAGCAACAGGACACAAACTAGTCATACTGCATCATCTCTATCTCTTCCATGCAAAGATTTCAGAGCAGACTGGGGCTTTCAAGATGAGCTGAGGAATAAGGATGAGCTCAGGTGTGTTCAACTGAAGAGCCTGCCAGGAAGTTGACACTGCACAGCACTAATCACAAGCAGTAAGACATTTCCCTCTGCAGCCACAGTCGGTAAAAGTCTCACTGCCTGCGATTAGCGCTGTGCAGTGCAGACTTCCTGTCGGGCTCTGAATGTGCAGTTGGGAACACGCCTGAGTTCATCCTTATTCAGGAAGCAGAAAGAAACGGGCATCGTTGAGAACAATAGAGACAGTGGTACGCCATACATTCCTTCAACATCGGAACATGTCCAGCACTGCCATCAGCACAGAGCTGGTGAAAACCAGTAGCACCTAGGTACGCCCATTTACTGTCCAGGGAAGTCTGGCCAGAAGTGATCTTCATTGGGAGTGTTGCTGCCAAAAGCCCATACATCCTACATAGAAACAAGATAATAAACTCAGCTATGCATGAAAACATAGCAACTGGGATGCAGAAAAATGGCAGCAAGTGTTATGGACTGATGAGTCAAAATTTGAAATATTTGGCTGTAGCAGGAGGCGGTTTGTTTACCAAAGGGCTGGAGAGCAGTACAATAAAGAGTGTCTGCAGGCAACAGTAACTGCAAATGGAGTTGGAGATTTAGTCAGGATCAATGGTGTTCTCAACACTAAGAAATACTACTTATCTATCAGGCCGTACCATGAGGAAGTCGTGTGATTGACCCCAAATTTATTCTGCAGCAGGACAGCAGCCTCAAACATACAGCCAATATCATTAAGAACTCTCTTTAGCCTAAAGTCTGTCTGAGATTACAGGTGACAGTAAGGATTTGAGGCTGCCTACATCCACAGAAGATCCATGGTTAGTTCAAGATATTTGGAACAACCTATCTGCTGAGTTTCTTCAAAAGTTGTGTGCTGAGAAGAATTTATGCTGTTTTGGAGGCAAAGAGTGGTCACACCAAATATTGATTTGGATTTCTCTTCTTTTCATTTTCTTTCCATTTTGTTACTAAATAAAAATAAACTACAGTAAAACCTTGGATTGAGAGCATAATTCATTCTGGAAGCATGCTTGTAATCCAAAGCACTTGTATAGCAAAGCAAATTTTCCCATAAGAAATAATGGAAACTCAGATGATTTGTTCCACAACCATTTATTCATAGTCCTTCAGTTTATAGTCCATATAAAAAGATAACAATGTGATCAGTTGTGTAACCATAAAATGTCCATTCACAAATGGAAGTCTCCAAGGGGATTAGAAGCAAAATCTATCAGGAACTACAGATTTTAAAAATAGAAGAGGGGCGCCTCTAAGTGTAGCACTATGGTTAAATTTAATGAAGGTACAACATTTAGCAACTCGCATGGTTGTTGGTTAAGAGACATATAGCACAGGCATCCGGGTTAAAGCTGTCCACATAGACCAGGCATGTCTAAAGTCCGGCCCGCAGGCCAATCACAATGGTGGGTGCTGCATTCCTAGCAATTGGGTGTCTACAGATGGGCACTGACCCTTATTTTGCTTCACAGTTCTTTTTTTAAAATTGTACGTTTTTTTTTTTTTCCTGAAACATCCCTCTTAAAGTGAAGGTGCGTGTTATAGCCAATAAATACGGTATATACAAATAATACGCCCGAGCGCATCTCTTTACCCAAACATAGCCACAAAGGCAAGAGAATTCTTGCTGGGCAGTGTATTAGCGCTCGAACAAAACACACTTAGACCGAATTTTAATGGTTCACAGAATGTTAGGCAAAATAGCCGGCCCTCGAGCTTGTTCACTTCATCAAATCCGTCCGTCTTTGAAAAAAGTTTGGACACCCCTGACATAGACCATCCCCCTCACCGCCGACTCTAACTGCTCTCGGTCTGCAATCGTGACCGGGAAGGCTACCCTGCAGTAGAGCGATCTGAAAGTGTGGCTTGAACTGATCGTGGACCGCAGCGTGAAAGGCACGACATACATGGATGATGGTCTATGTCAGGGGTCTCCAAAGTTTCTAAACAAAGGGCCAGTTTACTGTCCTTCATACATTACGGAGGCCGGACTGTGACCATCGGGAGTAGAAAAAGTCCTGACATCAGTGAGAAGGAAAAAAATGCCTTATCGTTTTTCAGTGCCTCATCATTGGTGTTAGAGGGGGGGGTGCCCAATTCTTGGTGACACTGGGAAGAATTGTGCCCCATCATTTGTGTCAATGGGGCCAATTGTTTGTGTCATTGGGAGAAATTGTGCCCTATTGTTGGTCTTATTGGGATGAATTGTGCCCTATTATTGGGTGTCATTGGGTCCCATTGGGAGGAATTGTGCTCCATTATTGGGTGTCATTGGGCCCCATTGTTGGTGTCATTAGGCCCCATTGTTGGTCTCATTGGGAGGAATTGGACCTCCATTATTGGCTGTCATTGGGCCCCATTGTTGGTGTCATTGGGCCTTATTGTTGGTCTCATTGGGAGGAATTGTGCCCTTTCATTGGTGTCATTGTGGATGGGGATTGCGGCCCCAAGGGCCGGGTAAAAGCAAGCAAAGGGCCACATCTGGCTCCCGGGCCGTAGTTTCGAGACCACTGGTCTATGTGAACAGCTTTACCCCAGATGCCTGCATACTTGGATGTGCCTGTCTTAATCATCAACCATGTGAGTTGCTAAATGTTGTACCTTCATTAAATGTAACCATATTGCTACACTTAGAGCGCCTCTCTTCTCTTTTATACTATAGTTGTGACATGATGCTACTGGTATGTCAAGACATCGCTTGTATATCAAGTCAAAATGTATGCACAGTAAAATAAATATATATCTATAAAATGGTCCTACATGCTGGAGCATGTGGTTCTACCTACATATAAGGTACTTCAATGCTATGCATAGTCATGGTAAAATTAATCATAGGGGTACTGTCAGCGGAGCTGTATATACTTATGACCCCTACAGTACATTACATACACCTGACCTCTACAGATTGCGCAGTGCTGGCTCCTAGATTTTTAAAGCTGGCTCATAGTTCTAAGTAATATTTGCCTAGGCTGTCTGTAGACCCATCAGAAAGTGAAAGGAAAATCTCCCCAGATTAAAGGAAAACCCCCTCTTAGACACTTGACACCTGAAGTGTCTCTATTGGAATATTTCCCGTCTGTTCCATTTTTGGTGACAGCTTTTTTGAATTTCCCTCCCTTTCAATGACTGTGATAATGGTCACCAAGCAAATAAATATGGTGAATCCCACCAGCAGACAGAAATAAAATCTTGACAGGGCTTTTAACGCCCTCACCACTCTGCCGAATTTGTCAATGGGCATATATGTGGACATCCTCCCTGCCTGTGCACCGTACCCTGTGCTCGCTGAGTCCATCAGTGCACATCAGTGTGCAGGAGGAAAAATACGTTTGTAAAATTGTATAGCAAACTATGAAAAGAGTTTTTTTTTTTTTTCCTTCAAATTGTTCGGTCTTTGTTTACCCAGTGGTGGTTAAGTACCATATGAAGAAAGTTCTATTGGTGTGAGAAAAATTCAATTTTTCTTATATAGGTAGAGTGTCGCATGACCACGCAATTGTCATTCAAATTGCGACAGTGCTGAAAGATAAAAATTGGCCTGGGCAGGAAGGGGATAAAAGTGCCCAGTAGGCAAGTGGTTAAGTGGTTAAAGATGTCTCGCTTGTTTTTGAAAACGGTGGTGTTTTATAACAGAAACCGTGAGTTTTTGTTGATGTACAACAGATGCATTTTCTTGTATTTGTAATAAAAAGCATACAGTTTTAGGTCATGTGGTACAGCGGCAGTACGAACTTATGACCAAGTAGTCTCGAATTATATCTGCCAATGTTTGGAACTTGATAAACATTATAGCTTGCAGACTTATCTATTTGACTGCTTTGTAACAAATTATCTCCAGACAGATGAAAGGTTTACATTACATAAATTATCATGTGTACAATAAAATTTCTTACCATATATACCCACTAATGACCTGTATGAACTTTGCGGTGAAAAAACTGTATCATCTGTGTAGCACATGTAGCACTACCTAACAGCTTTAGCTTTTGCGCAGATGCAATTGGGCTCTCTTAATGTATTGGATGATACTTGGTACATCGTGTACTAAAATTATATGTATTTTCTTATTCAATAGTTTTGTTAAAGGATTTGTAAAGATACAACTTTTTTTCCCCTAAATAGCTCCATCTACCTTAGTGCACTCCTCCTTCACTTACCTCATCCTTTGATTTTGCTTTTTAATGTCCTTCTTTCTTCTGAGAAATCCTCACTTCCTGTTCTTCTGTCTGTAACTCCACACAGTAATGCAAGGCTTTCTCCCTGGTGTGGAGTGTCGTGCTTGCCCCCTCCCTTGGACTACAGGAGAGTCAGGATGCCCACTAACACACAGCTCCATTCTCTATCTGCAATGTAGATAGCATCCTGACTCTCCTGTAGTCCAGGGGAGGGGGCGAGCACGACACTCCACACCAGGGAGAAAGCCTTGCATTACTGTGTGGAGTTACAGACAGAAGAACAGGAAGTGAGGATTTATCAGAAGAAATAAGGACATTTAAAACAAAATCAAAGGATGAGGTAAGTGAAGGAGGACTGCACTAAGGTAAAGGAAGCAATTTAGGGAAACAAAGTTGTACCTTTACAACCCCTTTTAAGGCTGCATTCACATCTGAGAGTTTCAAAGTCGCACGTTTTTACTGCGGTTTGCCGTGATTTTGTTTAGCTCACCAATGTAAAAAGCAGAAAAGCACCTGTAATATGCCCTAAAGAAGCTCATGTTCTTTTGTGAGCTTAGGGTGTTTTTCAGGCATTTGCTTCAGGTGACAAAACGCTCAGATGTGAACAGGTGCCATTGAAATGAATGGGATTTTGCTTGTTGGGCGTTTTTTCCAGGTGTTTTATGAGTGTTTTTATGAGCTGAAAACGCTTGTGTTTGAATGTAGCCTAAAAGGTTTTTTAGTAAGTAAACAAAGATATAAATTAAGTCATACACCTTTCAGTCCAATTACAAATAAGGATTCATAGTACTTTTGTGTATGACAAAAATACAGTCTGACCTATTTGGGTATTTCACTAAACCTTTTTCCTAATAAAGGGATAAATCACAAACTTTTTCCTTATAAGGACATACGTCGCCAAACTTTTTTATATACTGAGTGGGTGACTGCCAATCACAATTAAAGAAATCACAATGTGGAATCCACATTCGAATGATACATGCACAGGTCTGCTAATTTATAATGGAGGTGAAATCATTTAGTTTAGCCTTTCTCAAACTTTTCAACACAGAGGAACCCTTAAAAAAACTTTCTGGTCTCAGGAAACATCTGCTATTATACTATATTTACACATTTTGATAAATTGGTTTCGATGGTCACTGGGAATAATGTTCCTTACACTTGTGTTCATTAGGAAGAATTCCTACTCAACAGATGGCTAAAAGGGTCAATAATATCAGTGGGAGCTCATCTGTGAGGAAGAAATTTCTCATCGCTCAAGGAACCCATAGCGATGTCTGGATTGACCCTAGTGTTCCACAGAACCCTGGTTGAGAAACCCTGGTTTAGTGGTTGAGAGTTTAGGTGTATGTATGTTATCTTGGATGAGCGCTTGTGTCAAGAGTTGAGAAATTTTGTAAAAAAAAAAGATTGTATAGTTTTATGGTTGTAATGTTCTGGTATTGAGGTGATAGTAAACAAACATGGTCCAAATTTTAAGAAGCTTGTGAGAACTAGTGTAAAGGCCTACAACTTTTACATTTTTATTCTAGTTTCATTAAAACATGTTTTATCACCTCAAAAATGTATGTACAGTACAGGATTTTTTCAAAAGTGTGTTATAGTTTCCTTACCAATATTGAATGTAAAACTAATACGTTTGGCAATAGATCACTGAATGTTTTTACTAGTTTTGTTGAGTACGTTTTCCACTGGGTCTCTGCATAAATAAGAACCCAGTATTGTATATGTTAAATAGTTGATTCTAATCCATCATTTTGTGCCTTGTGGCACAACCACAAAATATGTAACCTTGTTCCTTCCTGTCCTCAATGAAAAAAGCAAGAGGCAGTATTATTGGGTTACAAGCTATCTGAGATGGGGCAAAGTACCAGTGGAACAGTTATTTATATATAGTTTATCATTTAGCTGTGAGGTGCCAAATGCCCTCCCAGTCATGAGGAACTATAAAGTGTATCCTGAAAGTATTCAGTGCTTCACTTTTTCCACATTTTGTTATGTTGCAGCCTTGTTCCAAAATGTATTAAATTAACCGCTTGCCGACTGTGGCACAAACTTGTACGTCGGGAGAATGGCAGGAACAGGCAATTATATCTGCCAATGTTTGGAACTTGATAAACATTATAGCTTGCAGACTTATCTATTTGGCTGCTTTGTAACAAATTATCTCCAGCCAGATGAAAGGTTTACATTACACAAATTATCATGTGTACAATAAGATTTCTTACCATATATACCCACTAATGACCTGTATGAACTTTGCAGTGAAAAAACTGTATCATCTGTGTAGCACATATAGCACTACCTAACAGCTTTAGCTTTGTACATGTACGTCCCTTTAAATTTGCCGCCGTGTGGTTGCGCTCACCGGCGGCAGGTTATTGACCCTGTCGCGAGCTCTGTGATAGTGCTTGTGGGACCCGCAGACTCTGCTTGCCAGTGTCCCGAGATCGGGTCACGGAGATGAAGAACAGGGAGATGTTAATGTAAACACAACATCTCCCCGTTCTTCCTAGTGACAGGTCACTGATCGTCTGCTCACTCATCAGGAACAGCCATCAGTGATGTGTCGCTCGTTGCCTCAATCCCCAGGACACACTTAACCCCTCCAGCGCCCCCTACAGGTTAAACTCTTGTTCATTATGGAAAAACAGCAATGTGTAGAATACCCTGCCAACCAATCAAAATGTCTCTGTCACTGCTCTGATTTTAATATACAAAATCTGATTTGGTTTCTTTTGGTTAAGAGCAAATTAATGACGCATTACTGTTCTCTTTACATTGCTACATTAATATATATACTTGATAAACTGTCCTGCATGGGTTCCTTATTTGACCACATCAGTAAAGCTAAAAATACTAACAAGCTGAGCAAGATATGAATTGTTCATGATGTGCAAATTTAAGTCCTATAGCGTAAGTGTAGACAAAAGGCAAACAAGGGCAAATGGGTTTTCCCTCCAAAAGCATACCAGGCCCCTCAGCCTGGTGTGAATTATAAGGGAAACGCCCCACAGCAAAAAAAACTGTGTGGCCCCCCCTCCCCCACAATCCATACCCAGGCCCTTGTCCAGGCACACAGCCTGGCAAGTCAGGAAAGGGGTGGGGAGCTCCCCCCTCCCTCCTGAACCACACCAGATCACATGCCCTCAACATGGGGGATGGGTGCTTTGGTACAGGGGGGCCATACTCTTCCAGCTCTTTTGCTGGGTCTTCTCACTGTCTTCTCCCTCTGTTCTTCTTCCGACGTTAACTCATTGCTCTCTCCTGCTCTAATGCTGGGTGTGAGGTGTGCCACTACTTATATTGGCATGGGGTCACTGGAGGCCCACTGCTTATGACGTCCCCACCCATCGTTCCCCAAGTGGTGATGTCATAAGGGACGGGCCTTCGGTGACCCTACCCTATGCCAATATAAGTCGTGTCATACTGCGCACCCAGAATTAGAGCAGGAGAGAGCATTGAGTCAACATCGGAAGAAGAACCAAGGGAGAAGAACCAGAGGACATCAGCAGAGAGCGGAGAAGAACCAGCAGAGTCGGAAACATCAGTGGAGGAGGCAGAAAAGCTGGTGAGGGAAGAAGTGACGCCGAGGCTGCCTTAATAAATTACTTTAAAAACCTGTGAACTGTGTTTTATTTTTGACACTTTTTAGGTGAAGGGGTAGGGGGTACAATAAACTCAATACTCATAGTGTGGGGGGCTGAAATATTTTGGCCCCCTTGTTAAAGAGGGCTTCCAGATTCCGATAAGCCCACAAACCACGACAATCAATGGCCAGGGTTGTTGAAAAGAGGCCCTTGTCCTCTTCAACATGGGGACCAGGTGCTTTGGGGTGGGGAACTTCACGCTGTTTTTTCTGCCCGGGGGGTTCCCCTTAAAATCCACGCCAGACCGAAGGGCCTGGTATGCTCTTGGAGGGGGAACTCATGTTTTTTTTGGGGGGTGTGGAGTTCCCCCTAAAGATGCATACCAGACACAAAGTGCCTGACTTTGTCGAGAACAAAGTCAGATCCCTTTTCCCGTTCATTAAAGTCTGACTGATGTTGGACTTAATGTCGCAGGGCAAAGTCGCATCCACAGTCGTACGACTGGTGTCATACCAGTGTGAACCTGGCCTAAAGCTGATAAAAAAGATGAATCCTGGCATATTCATCAAAATATTATATTTTCAAATATGGAAGGAATAGGTACCCAAATTTCATGTTTACATTTGCTTCCAGTAAGCCCCTGGAGAGCAGGAATTGGGATGCTAGTCGGAGGGACAGCAGTGAGAGCTAAACGTTCTACTGTGTCTAATCCTGCATTTAATCTAACCCTGAAAGGTTAAAAGCCAGAGGAGGGAGCCAAGTGATGTTCTGTGGTGATGCTCCTTAGATGTCCAGTACCCAGAAAAATAAATGAATATGCTTATATTTAGAATAAAATGTGTCCATCTAGTTTACAATACATGTGTACCGTACGTTTTCGGCACAGTACACAAGAAGGTTATGCCTCTTTTAGCTTTCTGTAATCATTTATTTGTAATACACATTGGTAGGGTAGCAGCTATGTATGCTTACTTGATTCAATTAAACTACATTTTGTATATACCTTTTTTTTTCCATTGCAAGACTGTATTTTGTTGATTAGTAGAAACACATCTGAAACACATCTGAGCAGAGTAATTTTAGTTTTACCATAAAAATCTGATTACCCCATTGTGTAGAAGCTGTTTTTAAAATGTTTTTTAGGTATTGTCTCGCATACAATTGAATCAGAATAGCCTGTAATATGTGTAAAATTGTAAAGTCATAAATATTTGAAACTTTCGTCTGCAATAAATGTGGTTTCCTTGGAAGCTTGGCATGTTAAACTAGTAGCTGATGCACAAGCAATTGTTCCACTATTAAAATTAAAGGAAGCGTTAAACTTGGAGCATTAAAGTCTATAGTTTCAGAATGCGATACTGCCATTTCCATCTCCAGAACTGAATGTCCTAAAAGGAAATAGACAATAAAGTAATGTTATATTTAAGGTAATTAAGCAGATCCCAAGCAGTTAAAACAGTCAGCTCCATAGAGAAATAATTAGAAGTGCGCTACAGTAAGTGGTTGGCAGCACGTGTTGCCATAGGAACGGAAGTCTGAATTCCTGCAGCTTGCTTTATGTTCACAAATAGCATTTACTGCTGGTAAATGGGGGTGGGGGCATTCAGAGTTAAATTGGAAATGTATTATTCATTTAATATAGCATGTTTTCACTTGTTATGTCTATGGATATACAGTGTTTATGCCTTAAAAAAAATCAGGGACGTCAGAGACCATGGCTTGGAGGGATTGAATGAATCAGCCTTTTGTGTACTATGGCTGGGTACAGAACGGTTTCTGTATACCTTTGTATTGTTGCAATATCTGCAAGACTAAAAATACTCCCAATTGTATTTGATTTCAATTTTTAAGTTAATGGTAGTCAGTTTTGTAATCTGGATAGAATGTGGCAATGATGTTGGTCTAAATTTAAGGAAAACACAATTTTTCAGTATAAAAAAAAAAGAAACTTTTACCTGCACAGCTCATGTTAAAATTGAACCTAAACCTTTGGTCATTTTAAAATGTTAACCAATGGAAACTAAGCTCTGGAAGCCCTGTAGCATGGAGTGCTCTTGTTATGTAAATCTCTACTAGCTTTTGTGAGGTGATGGTTGTCCAGCCTCCTCTCCCAACCCCCACGAGGCTGCCTATCTAAGTTTTGGGCTACATTCCAGTTCTTTTTTTTTTTTACCTGCAGGTCCGAAAAGGAACCACATTACATATTTGGTTTCCTTTCAAACAGATGTTTTGTTCTTCCAGTTTTACAAATTAAATCTTTACCAGATTTATGATTCCTGCTGTTAGGCTCATATTTATATTGATTATATTATTTAGGAGGTCACAGATTTATTTCCTTGTTTTAATATTATGTATTTCTGTGCTATTTTTCCTTATCCAGAGATGAGTTTACTGTAATATAACCTCATAGTAACTATACATACGTTGTGCTTGGAGCTTTAGCAGTACAGCTTCTATTGTGTTGCTTAAGTGCCTAAAGCTGTGATTTTGTTTAATTGCAGCTGTTGAGAAAGCGTCACATTGGAAACGATATTGTGACAATAGTATTTCAAGAGCCTGGAGCCCAGCCGTTCAGTCCCAAGAACATCCGCTCTCATTTCCAGCATGTTTTTGTGGTCGTAAGAGCGCACAACCCATGCACGGACTCTGTCTGTTACAGGTACGGTTCCTCAGTGAATGGCCACTTTGCATGCCACTTGAATTTTTATATTGACTTCAGTGATCTGATCTGTGAAGCACATGATGGCTGTTTCACTTGGTTGAGCTCAGCTAATAACAATGTGCTGTCATGAAGAATGTCATTAATGGGCAATATCTGAGGAGCGCTACAACAGTCTTTTTTTTTTCTCACTTTCTGCTTTTAAGTTGGACTGTATTGTTCAGTGAACTGGTGAGCACTATACATAAGTAACCAATAGCAGATCAGCTTTCAGTCTTCTACGTATCTAAAATGTAATATCCAGTAATTTGCTTAGTTTATTCACATAGCTCTTTGTACTGCTCTTACATAGATCCCTTTGTAGCTTAATTTTATTTTTTAGATTTTATGCTCATTAACAAATTATAAATAATTGTGTCAGGCTTAAAATATTTCTCCTATAATATACACTGGATTGTAAAAATGTTTGAGTGCTCTATTTTCATCAGTTTGTAGCGGGAAGATTAGATGCGAGAACATCCGTACAATTGTCAGCATATAGCTTATACAAACCTAAAAGTCCAGATTGTAAATGGATTTAACATAATAAAATGCAACAGTGTAAAATATGAACAAAAATGCTAATGCCATCTCTGCTCAATAGTTCCATTACGTGTCTGTTATGGTGCCCATAGATAATAGTCTTCAAACTGGGCACTTGGAATAATGATTTTGGCTAGATCAGATGGCAGTTGCTGTATTTATGGATACCTTTGGATACACATAGGGATAATCACACCTCCAGACATTTAAACACACCTGACAAATTAATCATCTCTGCAATTGGATGCAGAAGCAATATGCAATTGTATGTCTATGGTGGAAACAAAATGCTTTTCAGGAAATAATGGATTTGAAATGAAACAAACAATATGTACTTTAACTGCAGACTTTCAGCTTTAATTTGAAGGTATTTACATCCAAATCAGGTGAACGATGTCGGAATTACAACAGTTTGTATATGTGCCTCCCACTTTTTAAGGGACCAAAAGTAATGTGACAGATTAACAATCTTAAATCAACCTTTCACTTTATAATACTTGGTTGCAAATCCTTTGCTGTCAATTACAGCCTGAAGTCTGGAACGCCTAGACATCACCAGATGCTAAGTTTCACCCCTGGTGATGCTCTGCCAGGCCTATACTGCAACTGTCTTCCGTTCCTGCTTGTTCTTGGGGCATTTTCCCTTCAATTTGGTCTTCTGATGGGTTTGTTTTGTTTTTTTCAGCCTAATGATGGCTTGCTTCACTGATCGTGACAGCTCTTTGGATCTCATATTGAGAGTTGACAGCAACAGATTCCAAATGCAAATAGCACACTTTAAATGAACTCTGGACCTTTTATCTGCTCCTTGTAAATGGGATAATGAGGGAAAAACACACACCTGGCCATGGAACAGCTGAGCAGCCAATTGTCCCATTACTTTTGGTCTCTTAAAAAGTGGGAGGCACATATACAAACTATTGTAATTCCTATGCCGTTCACCTGATTTGGATGTAAATACACTCAAATTAAAGCAGTCTGTAGTTAAAGCACATCTTGGTGGTAGTTTCATTTCAAATCTATTGTGTTGGTGTATAGAACTAAAAAGATTAGAAAGGTACCAATGTCCCAATAATTATGGACCTGGCTGTATGTGGTTCTTGTAATGTCACAACCTCAAGAGCCAAGTGTCTTGTGCATATCCTGCCCATGTAACTGGTGACATTTTATATTTGTGTGATTTTGTAGTTGTGGTAAGCACTTGTAATCCCTGGGGCTATTTTTGCATTGCATTAATACACTTTTAAGACTTTCGTAAGAGACTTTCTCTTTTGTATTTTATGTGATTGTATGTATATGGATACATCATTTTGAAAACCTTAAGCAGTTGAATTTTAAATGCACATTCAGTTTAACTTACCTCAAACTTTAGTGATTAGCTTTGCTCATGTGCTGATTTATGTATCTAAAATTAGAAGAGCACTTGTTTTTTATTCATCTGTTAAATGGACTTAATATTTCTGTTTTTCTTTTGTAGCGTTGCTGTTACACGGTCAAGAGATGTGCCTGGCTTTGGTCCACCAATCCCAAAAAGCTTTACTTTTCCTAAATCCACAGTGTTCAGGGACTTCCTTTTAGCTAAAGTTATTAATGCAGAGAATGCAGCTCATAAGTCTGAAAAGTTCCTAGCAATGGCAACGAGGACCCATCAAGAGTACCTGAAAGACCTTGCAGAAAAAAATGTCACCAACACCTCTATTGATTCATCTGGAAAGTTCCCATTTATCTCACTGGCCTCAAAGAAAAAGGAAAAGGCAAAGCCATACTCATGGGCTGAGCTGTACAGCACAGGAGCAATTGTATGGAATGTGCAAGTTGAAGACTTCTGTAATGCTCTGGAAATTGATTGTCTTTTATGCGTTTCAAATGAAATACTGGCCCTGATTGATCAAGAGACAAAAAGTGTTCTCTTCAACTGTTCAAGCCGTGATATTATAGGATGGACGTCCAACAACAACACAACTATTAAGATGTTCTATGAACGAGGGGATTGTGTGTTCGTAAGAAGTTATAGCCACAACACAGATGATATAAAGGAGATTGTCAAGAGACTGGAAGTAAGGCATACATGAGTCATGGTTTAAAAGTCACCTAAGTTATAAAAACATTAAACTCTGTCTCTAATACATACATTACACACAGGTAAAACCATTTCTTTCATAGAGTGTGGGTATCGGAATAAAATTTCCAGTGTTCATCATGGGCGCTTCTTGGCCAGGTAGTAGACTGTAGACTTAGGCATTGCTGACTGGGATCTTTACCACCACTGGGGTGTCCAGGCTCTTATTTATTGTTGCATTGCATTTAATATTGCTCCAGACATCTGAGGTATTGATGGATTTGAAGTTTGTAGTTTCTGTATGAATCACTGAGAGGTTCTTACATATTTAGACCGGATGCTACACAGCTTCATTTACCCAAAATACAAGAGGTTCGAAGTATTATATTAAAAGTAGTGGGATTGCCTGAATGGCCTTGCAAAGTCACTTCTTCTATGTTTATATGTGTTTGAATATTCGCTTTTCCTTACATCACTAACGGCATTTTTAAATTTCAGATCATCACTAAAGGTTGCGAGACAGTGGAAATGACACTAAGAAGAAATGGACTCGGACAGCTTGGCTTCCATGTTAATTATGAAGGAATAGTTGCAGAGGTAGAACCTTATGGGTATGCATGGCAGGCTGGTTTGAGGCAAGGAAGCCGTCTGGTTGAAATCTGCAAAGTTGCCGTGGCCACCCTGAGCCATGAACAAATGATTGACCTCCTTAGAACATCAGTGACAGTTAAAGTTGTCATTATCCCTCCACATGATGATGGAATCCCACGCAGGTATTGATTTAGAGGTTTTGGTTATTTAGATATATGTAAGATCTCAAACCCAGAAATTGTGCTAGGATAGTCCACAGAAGATCAAAAAAGAGCAGCCAATAGGCATCTCTCCAAATGTCAGTTGATGGAATTGCTCTCAAAAAAGACCACAAAACTCCCCTTAGATCTTTGATATCTGCCTCTTCACACTGATTCATATCTACTGAAATAAGATCCAGGTATCATGTAGGGAAGTATATATTGTGCATGTTATTTTATCTCTATTAGGCATAGGGACAGGGACTTTGTACCTAAATTGTTCTACATTAGAGAACAAAAGTGTGTACTCACTTTTTTATGCAGAGGACAACCCTCTGAAATGTTTCTAATGTTTTCATACTGTTTGTTGTGTATTTTTATATCTATATTGATATACAAAATTAGATTACCTATCAAATTTGGATTCAACAATCCATTTACTACAATACAGACATATATGTTCTTGACTGTGAATAGTCAATTTGAGTCAATGTTCTCACTTATTCTTTCTGGCAGGTAGAAATCTGTAAGTAGCGCACTTTCCATTGTGACTTCAGCTGAGCAAAAATGTGATCAAATCTAAACTAGGCAGGTCTATAAATGATCTGGTGGCAAACAATAAAAATATTTTTTTTTTTCCTGTAATTAAATCAACAAAACATGGCATATACAAATGAGGCACACAAGGGATACTGGCATCTTTACTGTATTGTAATATATCATGTCCATCTAAAGAGCAAGACCTGAAAGAGGGGCAAACTGTTCTGGACAAAGTGAAGAGGGAACACAAACATAAGGAACCCTCTTTCTTTTATGTACCTATTTATCGGCGTATAACACGCACCTTAACTTTAAGGCCTCGTACACACGATCGGACATATCCGGACATATCCGATGAAAACGGTCCACGGTCCAAAGAACTGCATCTAATGTATTTCTGCAGCAAAACTTGCTGAGAACCTGTTCATGCCCAGCCTTTGAGTTATACTGAAAGCACAGTGCTGAGGTTGTTTGTGTACTATGTCTTGTGAGAGGCCTGATGTCAGGCTATTGTGATATTGTTGTAATTGTCAAACTTAATACAAATAATAAAAAAATGAGTATCCGAGCTACCATTGCTGATTTATTTTATGGAAAATGCAAGATCCAGCACTCTCATCCTTATCCTTTCCTTACTACTTGGTGACTAACCTGGAAAACGTAGGCACAAATTGCATGATGTTCTCGGTGAGTGATATGAACTGAAGCAAGGATAAAAATGACATTGGTGGCTCATGTGCTTTTTAAAATGAATCGGATGGTAGCTCCCTTCGTTCTTTGACAGGTTTCTTTTAAGATGTTGAATGTTTGTAAGAACTATGTTTTTTATTTTTGTGTGTTGTGTTTCATGCTTGTTGTGACTAACCTGTTTTTGTCATATTTAATTGTGGCTCATGAGCTGCAAAGGCTTGTGAAATCTTTAGCCTGGCATTCAAATTACTGCAGCAGATAACTTTGTAATGTCAAAACCTTAAATCTGAGTTCCAGCTGTTTGTTTTTGCTTTTTTTAACACACCCATGCTGTTTGCGCCTAATTCTATACCAAACCGGATTAGTAGTTTATGTAGGTTTTCTAAATGTTGTTTTTTAAAGATTTTTTTTAACTTTGCTGTCCCCACATAGCATGTTCCCATCTTAAGTGTGGGCTTCAGAACTCTGCTTTAATGGGGTGGTCTTTTAAAGGGATATTTAATCTGTTGTCTATAATATATATATGGAAGGTAAAATGAAATAGCCCGTTTTTGCTTTGAATCCATGCGTTGTTTGACAACTTTTTTTTTTTTTTTTTAAATAGAGGTTGCTCAGAGACGTATCGCACGCCAACAGTGGAATACAAAGTAACAGAGGGGATCCCATATGAGTTGAAATTCCCTTTCAGGAACAACAACAAGTGGCAAAGAAATGCAGCTAAGGGCGAGGCTTCCGGGCTTCGACAAGTTCCTTCTCAGCTACAGAGCCCTGTATCATCAAGGGTCTCCTCTGTTAAAGGGGATTCAAAAACACAGACACCAGAACGTTCTGCAAACATTCCACGGAGTATTTCCAGCGATGGACGTCCTCTGGAGAACAAGAGGTAGGCTCATAAAACAAAAGTATCTCTTGCTTTTGCCCAGGCATATTCTAGACCATGGGTCTTCAAACTATGGCCCTCCAGTTGTTCAGAAACTACAATTCCCATCATGCCTAGTCATGTCTGTGAATGTCAGAGTTTTACAATGCCTCATGGGATGTGTATTTCTGCAACAGCTGGAGGGCCGTAGTTTGAGGATCCCTGTTCTAGACCAACTACATGGGGTGTAAACTTGGGTTCATACATGTATTTTAAGACATGCAGTAAAATCTAAGTGTGATACCAAATTCTGACACTTACAATGATTCATAATCACCAGTTTGTTATCACATCACTCAAAAATATCTGTCTGTATATGGCCACCTTTTAAGTTAAAGAGGAACTGCAGTCTGCTCACATAATTTGTAATAAAAACATATTTGCTTCCCTCCAACCACTTATGCCTATTATTTTATATTTTTACTGTGATTCTGTACTTGCCAAATATGCTGCATACATCTCCCTCCACTAAGTCTGGCTGCATTCATTTTAAATGTGGGCAGCTGAAGCTGCTGCTTTTTCACTTCCTGGATTTACACACACAGAGAGGCACACCTCCAGCTCTGCAGCTCTCCTTGCCCCCCCCCCCCCCACACTCTCACAAGAGAGAGAGCTGTGCATGATGTCATAAGCCTAGGCTAATGACCTGACAAGAAACAAAGTTGGCTGTATAAGGTGTTTACTGGCAGAAAAAAAACATGTTTTACTATCCAAACTTAAAACAACAAGGGCAGATGATTTAATAGGTGGAAAGTTGAATTTTTTTTTTACTGAAGGTCCCCTTTTAATGCCTGATGTAATTTAAAGCCAGGATATTACCTCAAAATGCAGAGTTGAGATCATTAAACACATATAATTTAAACGCATCAACCTTGCACATTTTCCTATGTGCAAGGTTAAACATTTATGATATGAATATGTATTCAATAAGCTGACAAATCTGTATGTTTACATTTTTTTTCAAAGCTGAGGTACAGCTTATATCTTGTACAGTGCAAGACACAGGCTGATATTCATAGACTATAAGTTATCGGCTTCTACCTTCAAGGGATTGGACACTGGTAAAGCTTAGGCAATTAAGACCTTCTCCCCTTTGGAGATTTATTTGTTTGCTTAACCTGTTGATTTGATTGAATTCTTTAATCAAATTTCTCTATAACATTAGAAACGGTGCATACCGATTGGTGTAACCTCTGTAACACCTCGGAAACTGTATCCAGACTGCACGCTATGTAATATAGCTTCAGGCATGGGATTCTGCCAAAGCTCTCACCTTGGCACTAAGTGCAATACATTTAGTTAGCTGCAGGGTGCTATACAAGTCCATGGCAGTGGTCTATTCCTATGCTTCCCAGACCCTGAAAACTCCTCCGGGGGAGGTATGCTTACCAGGACAGGTAAAGGCTCGACCCAAATAGAGACCAGCATCAGTGACTTAGAAAGGTAAGACAGGTTCATTCTGTTATCCGAAAGATACTGTAACCCTTATCAACTACTGCGCTATAATCGAATAACAGCTACAGTTCTTGGAAACTGTCATTTGACGGTCTCCCGTGGGTGCTGGGCGCTGCCGAACACAGTTTGAAGTAAAAAATAAATAAAAATCAGCTGCTCTTTACCACGTAATCAGCTGTGTCCAATCAGAGGTGTTTGTGATGTCAACAAAAGCCAGTTACCAGCTCTCTTCACCGCTCCTCACGCTGTCAGCGTGTGGAGGAGAGGGGAAAAGAGCCAATAATCTGCTGTTGCCATCTGTGCCCACCGCTGCTGCCAATCGGTGCCTACCAGTGTCTCTTCATTAATGTCAACTATCAGTGCCCCAACAGTGCCTCTTCATCAGTGCAGCATATCGGTGGCCATTAGTGAAGCCTATCAGTTGCCCATCATCAGCGCACATCAGTGAAGGAGAAAAATTACCTGTTTGCAAAATATTATATTTATATTATAATGTATATGATTGATATAGGATACAAACGCCTTGGGTAACCTCTATCACCACTGCGCCAATGAAAAAATGTGAAACAAACTACAGCTGCTGCTTAGCGAATGAATATTTAAACAGAAAAAACGTAACCTAAATAGGTGTAAGAAAATTGCAGCGCTAATTAATATAATACTAAATAAATAATCAACATATAAACCCAATAACACCACGTGACAAGTGATATAAAGTCCATAAAAAAATTGATGAACAAATTCCATGAGGAAATTCCTTATTCTGTGAATCTTCCACCTCACCACCGTGCTGTGATAACTCCCCTCTGAAAAACGCACTCACCGGACGGATTTCCCTTTCACTCTCGTGTTAGGCTAAATCACTTGTGTATGATCCCACAAATGGATAAAGGAATCTCAGCTGGACCACCGTGATAATCCCTCAATAATGTACATGAAAACAGAAGAAGTGCTCCAATAGTGTAAAATTGTGCCACCAGTTTAATTCAAAATCACAGCAACACTTCATTCATTGAACTCACGTGTAAAAAAATTCAAGTCAGCTTCAAACAAATCACAGCAAACATCCGTGTATAGTAGGCTCTGCAGTGCTAGGAGTCACGGCGGACCTGAGATGTGTGCTCAGTTGGTATAGGCTCGCCACACTCCAAATTCTCGGCTCCCAGTAGCGGCAAGTTGTCTAAACAGCAGCGGCGTCTCTAGTCAGTGAAGCTAGTATAACTGTAGCCATGTTCCCGACATGTTTCGCAGTAAATGCTTAGTCATGGGATTCTGACTAAGCATTTACTGCGAAACATGTTGGGAACGTGGCTACAGTTGTACTAGCTTCACTGACTAGAGACGCCTCTGCTGTTTAGACAACTTGCCGCTACTGGGAGCCGAGAATTTGGAGTGTGGTGAGCCTATACCAACTGAGCACACAGCACACCCCTCGGGTCCGCCGTGACCGCCTAGCACTGCAGAGCCTACTAAACACTGATGTTTGCTGTGATTTGTTTGAAGCTGACTTTTCATTTTTTTACATGTGAGTTTAATGAATGAAGTGTTGCTGTGATTTTGAATTAAACTGGTAGTACAATTTTACACTATTGGAGCACTTCTTTTGTTTTCATGTACATTATTGAGGGATTATCACGGTGGTCCAGCTGAGATTCGTTTATCCATTTGTGGGATCATACACAAGTGATTTAGCCTAACACGAGAGTGAAAGGCAAATCCGTCCGGTGAGTGCGTTTTTCTGAGGGGAGTTATCACAGCACAGTGGTGTGGTGGAAGATTCACAGAATAAGGAATTTCCTCGTCTAATTTGTTCATCAATTTTTTATGGACTTTATATCGCTTGTCACGTGGTGTTATTGAGTTTTTATGTTATTGATTTTTTAGTATTATATTAATTAGCGCTGCAATTTTCTTACACCTATTTAGGGTACGTTTTTTTCTGTTTAAATATTGTATGAAAACTTTTTTTTTTTTAAATGTTTGGCCTTTATTCATTTGTGTGAAAAAAAAACATTTGGGTACAGTGTTTCATGACCGCACAATTTTCATTCAAAATGCAACAACGCTGAAAGCTGAAAATTTACCTGGTTAGGAAGGGGAAAGTGGTTAAGAGAATGAATATCTACATTACTTTAAGTATACTTTTTAAGCGTCTCCTAAATAGAACTCACCTGGAACAGGAAATCATGAATATGTTTGTTTACTCACTTCTTAAGTGTTTAAAGTTTTAAACTTGGTGCATAAAAATTCAGAGCGTAGTCTTAGGTGGAAGACTAGGAGTTAAAACACAACACAGGTCACACTTTTGCATCCACTTCTGCCTTTATAAGAGATAGATGGACCTCTGGAATATGAATTTCAATTTTGGGCAACACTTTGCAAAAGGGATATTGGGGAACTGGAGAAAGTGTAGAGAAGGGGAAACAAATTAATAATGTGCATGGAGGAGCTCAGCTATGAGGAAAGATTAGCTGAAATTAATTTATTCTCTTAAGAAAGGGAGATTAGGGGGGGGGGGGCGATATGATCAACTTGTATAAGTAGTCCATATTGTAAACTCAGTGTTAAGTTATTCACTTTAAGGCCACCACAGAGGGCAAGGGGGCAATCTTTATGTCTGGAGGAAAAGAGATTTCATCTCCAAATATGGAAAGGCTTCTTCACAGTAAGAGCTATGAAAATAAGGAATAAACAACCTCAAGATCTGGTTCTGGCTAGCTCAGTAGATTGTTTTAAAAAAAATACCTGAATTCTTGATCTAGATACATTTAATGTAACTAGATACTAAGGAATGAAACAGGCAGTCTACCTCAATAAGGGCCAATGGGGTTATAGGGCTACATTCAGGGGGCATGTACAAAAGCTTTGAGAGTGTCCAATCACCTAAAGGCAGCAGCTGTGAGACTAGAAATATCCAGTCTGTGTCTTGTACTGTACTTCAAGATATGGGATTTACCGGTAAGTCAAAATTACATTTTTATGAGTAAGAAAAACATTGATTGCAATGTGGGTATTGTTTTTTTTTTTTTATACTTACTCAACTATGGTGTGCATTCAAGAAAATCTTATCAATGAACTTGAAAGCAGACCATGTCCAATTTACACTGAACATTTGATTCGAAAAATGCATAGGTCAGGATTATGCTATGTGAAAACCTCACGTCAAAACAATCCTAGGTTCAGAGATATAGGCAGTTGAAGTTATTGGCGAATCTCAAATTTTCTGGTACAGTTGAGTATTGCCATGCTTCCTTTCATGTCTCAAGCCTTCTCTATTTGTGACAGAGTCTAACTATTATATTAAAGAACCATCTTCAGTTAAATAGCCAAGTGGCATTTTGTTTCAAACACTGCTGACTCCTCTTTACTTTTACTGTGCCACAGTTGGACAGAGGTGAGCAGCTTGCACTATAGTTTATTATGTTTAGTTTTGTTACAGAATGTAACATTGTAGACTTGCCACAATGGATAGAGGTTCAGGTTCTTATAAATTGCCAGAATATGTTTATGAATTGTAAAACATCTTGGCTTTTCTTTTTATAACTTTTACCACATATTTCATTTTAAATCATCTTCTTGACTGCATGCGTTTCTTTTGTCACTTTTGATAGCTGCTCATATATATTGTTTTGTAGTGAAGTAAGCTCTCTCATACTGTGTGCAATAAATCTGTCTTATTTCGTTTAAATAAGGCTGTCTCCAGGTTCAGAGATTTATGTCTCTGTGTCATCTGTGGCTCTTGGACGATCTCAGCAAAGTCGTAGCTCTCCTAGCAGTCTTTCCACTTCCAGTGATACCGGCTCCAGTGGAGGCTCCCAGCGCAGGCAGAAATCCATGCCTGAAGGGTATGTTTTTTCCTCCATGTTGTACCACAAACATTTTGGCATTGAGATTTGTAAATTTGGGTTGTTTTATAGTTGTTTTTCCAAGTAGTTATACATTTCTATTTCTGGACATGCAATGTCTGTTTTTTTTTAACAAAATAATAATAAAAAAAAGGTTTTATTCAGCCTTTCAGCTTTGGAAATGTGACAGGGACAGCCATATGTAAATCCCCATTAAAATGGTCCTTTTTCACTATATGGGCTTTCAGAGAATGAATTTCCTTGGCGAGATGGTAATATCCAACATTGAGTATTGGATGCCATTGTAAGTAGAAATGAAATCTCAAGGTATGATAGAAGGAATTTAACATTGGAGTGATGGATCAAAGGAAATAGTCTGACTCCCATCGAAGGGACCTTTAAAGACTTTTTTATTCTGCTATTGTGAGTGGATTTAAATTGTCATTTGCCTGAGCTAAGTTTATTGTCCTCCTTTAGATCAGTATTAAATATAAAATATGTGGAGCTTGATAGTTTTTTTTTTTCCAAACATGCTGCTGAGGAAGCAATAAATTACTCCTGTTTTTGGTTCTGGCTTTTGTGGTTACGTTTTATATTACAGCTTTGACAATTGCCTGCCAACTTTTTTTTACAGCATCTTGTGATTAGCCTTATTTGGGGTACATCTTTCTCAGTCTGGTTGTATTTTGCATTGACCATAACAACCTCTGTACAGAGAAACTAAATTGCGGCAAAGATTTGTTATGTGAATAAAAGGTTGGTCAGTATAATTCATGTTAACCACTTGACCACTGGGCACTTAAACCCCCTTCCTAACCAGACCAATTTTCAGCTTTCGGTGCTCTCACAATTTGAATGACAATTACTCAGTCATACAACATTGTACCCATTTGAATTTTTTTTCCCTTTTTTCACACAAATAGAGCTTTCTTTTGGTGGTATTTGATCACCTCTGGGTTTTTTATTTTTTTGCGCTATAAAAGAAAAACGACTGAAAATTCTGTAAAAAAAAAAAAAAAACTTGTTTCTGTCATATTAGCGGGTTATTTCTCACACACAGCATATGCATACCACAAATTACACCCCAAAACACATTCTGCTATTCCTCCCGAGTATGGCGATACCCCATGTGTGGGACTTTTACACAGCATGGCCACATACAGAGGCCCAACATGCAGGGAACGCCATCAGGCGTTCTGGAACACCCACACCAATTCTGACATTTCTCTCCTACATGGAAAAATCATCATTTATTTGCTAGAAAATTACATAGAACCCCAAAACATTATATATGCTTTTTTAGCAAAGACCCTAGAGAATACAATGGCGACCGTTGCAACTTTTTATCTCGCACGGTATTTTCGCAGAAATTTATTGAACGCGTGTTTTTAAAAAAAAACTGTTTTGTGCTTAAAACAAAATAAAACAGTAAAGTTAGCCCAATTTTTTTTCATAATGTGAAAGATGAAGTTACGCCGAGTAAATAGATACCCAACATGTCACACTTCAAAATTGCGCACACTCGTGGAATAGCGCCAAACTTTGCTACTTAAAAATCCCCATAGGCGGTATTGCAGAGTATTGGGGTATTGCAAAGTATCATGCAGGGTATTGGGGTATTGCCGAGTATTGGGGTATTGCCGAGTATTGGGGTATTGCCGAGTATTGGGGTATTGCCGAGTATTGGGGTATTGCCGAGTATTGGGGTATTGCCGAGTATTGGGGTATTGCCGAGTCCTGGGGTATTGCCGAGTCCTGGGGTATTGCCGAGTCCTGGGGTATTGCCGAGTCCTGGGGTATTGCCGAGTCCTGGGGTATTGCCGAGTCCTGGGGTATTGCCGAGTATCATGCAGGGTATTGCCGAGTCCTGGGGTATTGCCGAGTATCATGCAGGGTATTGCCGAGTATCATGCAGGGTATTGCCGAGTATCATGCAGGGTATTGCCGAGTATCATGCAGGGTATTGCCGAGTATCATGCAGGGTATTGCCGAGTATCATGCAGGGTATTGCCGAGTATCATGCAGGGTATTGCCGAGTATCATGCAGGGTATTGCCGAGTATCATGCAGGGTATTGCCGAGTATCATGCAGGGTATTGCCGAGTATCATGCAGGGTATTGCCGAGTATCATGCAGGGTATTGCCGAGTATCATGCAGGGTATTGCCGAGTATCATGCAGGGTATTGCCGAGTATCATGCAGGGTATTGCCGAGTATCATGCAGGGTATTGCCGAGTATCATGCAGGGTATTGCCGAGTATCATGCAGGGTATTGCCGAGTATCATGCAGGGTATTGCCGAGTATCATGCAGGGTATTGCCGAGTATCATGCAGGGCATTGCCGAGTATCATGCAGGGCATTGCCGAGTATCATGCAGGGCATTGCCGAGTATCATGCAGGGCATTGCCGAGTATCATGCAGGGCATTGCCGAGTATCATGCAGGGCATTGTTGGGTACTGGGGTACTGCAGGGTACTGGGGTACTGCAGGGTACTGGGGTATTGCAGGGTACTGGGGATTGCAGAGCTGGGATGGATTGAGGGATGGCTGGATCTGTGACTGCATTTGTCAGATCCAGCCACAGCTCAGCTGCTGACACCCCGCTCCCCCCATCTCCTCTCACACTGTACCGAACGGTACAGAGAGGAGAGAGGGAGTTTGTTTACAAGTGATCGCGCCGTCATTCGACGGCGCGATCACGTGGTAAACGACCGCTATCGGCGGCAATTTACCGTGATCCGTGATGTGCCGGGTCTTCTAGACCCGGCGAGCACAGACACTTTCGCGAGCGCGTCCCAGGGGACGCGCAATCGGGGAAGTGAAGGACGCCGTCCCAGGGACGTCGTCCCAAGATAACTCCACCGCGCCGTAGCAGTAAAATGCTTATGGCGCGGTGAGAAAGTGGTTAATTTTCTTTTCATAGTACATTAATCTTTCTGCATTTACAGTTCTATCTGCAGTTTACTTCACTTTGTCTTTGTGCAACTCATAATATGTACTAATTGCAGTCATCCGCATTCATGTCAGCAATACTTGGCGCATAAACGTGCATGTTACAATGCATGCTTCCCTTTGGCTTGACCAAGCTGTCATCAGATGTTACAGTTGTAAGACCATTAACCTAGGTTTACAGCAACTGATTTCGGCCACCTCTCAACTGGTAAATGGTGCTTGCAAAAAAAAAAAATAGCTTTTTTATGCTTTAGCTACCATACATTCAGTGGCAAGTAAAAGTATGTAAAGTGGAAAAACGCTGTGCTAGGAAATAATAAAGAGCCAACAGCACCAAGCATCAAGATACAAAAAACTCCAAAAGAATAGAAATTAAGTGCTGCACTAAGAGTAATTGAAAAAAAAATGACAGGTAATGATAGCATAGGAGAGGGGGATAATGAAACACTCTTTTATATAATAATAACATAATACATACAGGTGAACATAAATGGTGAAAACCATGGTGAGAAAAGCCTTTAAAACAAAATTCATAAAAAAAGGGAAGCATTCGTTGAACACTGTTTTGAATTTCGTTTTATGGATCACCATCCCTATTGTTTTCCCCAGTTATGTTCACTTGTATGTATTTTATTATATGAATGAGGGTTTCATTATCCTCCTCTCCAATGCTATTAGCTGTCACTTTTTATCGATTATTCTTAGCACTGCACTTTATTTGTATTAGGAAAAAGTATGTCAGTGCCGATCCTGACCTCCCTGGGGCCCTAAGCAAAATGACATGTCACATTAAAGTTGAGAAGCGGGGGGCCTGCTCGCTGTGACATGTGACATTAAAGTTGAGAAGCGGGGGGAGGGGGTGTTCTGCTGTCGGAAATTACATCTTACATTAAAGTGAGAAGCGGGGGGTTCTGACTTCTTACCTCTTCTCCCATGCAGCCAGCGAGTTGAGAAGCTGGGTGAGGGCCCGAAAATGTCTTCTCATCAAGCAGGGCTTCTAGTAATTTGGGGGGCCTTCCGCAGCTTTGCTGGGCCCTAAGCGGCTTGCATAGTGAGCCTATAGGGCGGATCGACCCTGAAGTATGTGATCCCCTTAGAATTAAAGCGGAACTACACTGCATCTGAGCACCACAAACTGAAAACCCCATTTAATTTATTTTTCATACAGGTAAGCTATACTCGCTAATGGGAAGACTTAATGAACTACCACAGCTCTCCACAGTGCTGTGGTAGTTCATTGAGAATTACAAGCTGACAGCTGCTAAAGATGTCGGGGCGTGTAGTTGATTCAGACACACAGTGCTGTGTGCCTGAATGACATGGCCGTGTGGGCGCAGCCCAACACTGCCGCCCTGTTTTTAAACTGTGGCAGCTAGTACAGGGAACTTCTGCCCGTACTGCTGCCACAGGGACGGGGGCAGTGGGCAGCAGATGACATATTGGGAACATATTGCATGTTCCGTCCTAAAATCGGGTGGAACATGTAACATGTTCCCAAAGGTAAACTTATCCTTTAAGAAAATCATACATTTTATGTACACTTGTTGGTCATCTTAGGTAAGTGTGTCCAGTTTTAGCTCGTTTTTAGTTTTCATTGCTGAATTTTGGTAGTCATACGAAAACTTGAAGTTGTGAATCTGATTTTATAATGAGTGCAGTATCCGATAATGGTCTGTATTATAATTTTGTTATTTGCACTGCCTCAGAGATTTTAATAAGACAAAATATGCTAAAAGCACAACTTTTAAAACTGATTTCCAGGTTTCATTTCACTTGAAATAGTTAATTTGGACCAAATTGGTCCAAACAAACTATTTACTTAACTGACAGTTGCCATGGTTAGAAGCACTGTATAAAGAGTATGTAGCCTCAGCTGCATACAGTATACAGTGCTGTGTTCCAACAGGGGGAGACGTGCTTGCAGGAATTGTACTTTCACCTTTTTTAGTGTGTTAGGAAGGCCTTTAAAATGAATGGGATTCCCTAATGCATTATACTGTATGTTAACACATCGTATAACACACGCTGATGAATTTCAGTGGTATAAATGGTCCCTTAATCATCTTATATCATCAAACCTACACTGGCATACATGTGACTTTACCTCCATTATTGATGAATAGGCAAACAAATATCATTAATCTGTTTAATCTGTCTCACTGATGCATTGTGATCTCCTAGATCACTACAGTGGGCTTGGGGACTTAAAAAAAATATGCTTTAATCTGCATGCAGCAGAGCTGTATAGCTTTAACCACTTGCTTACTGGGCACATAAACCCCCTTAGTTTCCAGGCGAAATTTCAGCTTCCAGCACTGCGTCGCTTTAACTGACATTTGCGCGGTCGTGCGACGTGGCTCCCAAACAAAATTGACGTCCTTTTTTCCCCACAAATAGAGCTTTATTTTGGTGGTATTTGATCACCTCTGCGGTTTTTATTTTTTGCGCTATAAACAAAAAAAAAAGCGACAATTTAAAAAATATATATATATTTTTTACTTGTTGCTATAATAAATATCCCATTTAAAAAAAAATATATATATATATTTTTTTTTTTCACAGTTAAGGCTGATACGTATTTTTCGACGTATTTTTGTAAATGCTATAAAAATGCACTAATTGCTGTATAAATGTGACTGTCAGGGAAGGGGTTAACACTAGGGGGTGAGGAAGGGGTTAAATGTGTATTCTGGGTGTGTTCTAACTGTGTGGGGGGAGGGGGGTGACTGGGGGAGGTGACCGATGCTGTGTCCCTATGTACAAGAGACACAGATCGGTCTCCTCTCCTCTGACAGCACGTGGAGCTCTGTGTTTACACACAGAGCTCCACGTCCCTGCTGTCATCTGCTTGTTTTCCCGCCAATCGCATGTACCCGACGGACATCGCGGCCGCCAGGTACATGCATCAGCTCTTCAGCGATGCAGCGGGACAGTGTTTACCCGTGGCGCGCCACCCAGTGGCGCGCGCGGGTAATGCACTAGAAATCACGTCCAAAGACGTCCACGCTGTTGACGTATTTTGTCAATAGCGCGGGTCTGAAGTGGTTAAGTGTGTCAGAATAAAGAGTGAATTTTTTTTATATAATTCCATAACAAAAATGATTATGTAAGAATGTAAAATGTATTTAAAACAGACCTCTGCACATATATTTTTCATGTTAAAGGGGTGGTTCACCCAACAACCTTGTTTTAACATTAGATTGAGGCTCGTTATGTCAAGGGGAATCGGGTGTTTTTTTTTTACAATCGAAGCAGTACTTACCGTTTTAGAGATGCATCGTCTCCGTCGCTTCCGGGTATGGTCTTCTGGTCTGGGCGTTCCTATTTGATTGACAGGCTTCCGACAGGCTTCCGACGGTCGCATACCTCGCGTCACGAGTAGCCGAAAAAAGCGGAAAGCCGGTGCGGCTCTATACGGCGCCTGCGCACCGTCGTTAGGCTACTTTCGGAAAATCGTGACGCAAGGTATGCGACCGTCGGAAGCCTGTCAATCAAATAGGAATGCCCATTCCTGAAGACCATACCCGGAAGCGACAGAGAAGATGCGTCTCTAAAACGGTAAGTACTGCTTCGATTGTAAAAAAAAACACCCGATTCCCCTTGACAAAACGAGCCTCAATCTAATGTTAAAAAAAAAGGGTTTTGGGTGAACCACCCCTTTAAGGAGGTTCATGCTAAAAATAGTATATTTGTTGTGTTGATTGCAAGGTTAGACTTGATGGGCCACTTGGTATTTTTATGCTGTCAGTCTTCTTTGTTTATTACTTTTGTTTCTCTTCAGAAGAGCAATAACATCTTTACTAAGACATCATCCAGACATGCTGTAAATTTGGGGGTCAGCTTTTTTTTTTCAGTTTTATTGCAATATGGAAGTTGTCAATTTTTTAAAATAAATTTAGCCCAGCAGGTAATCACAGCAATGAGCCTATCCGTGTAATGAATGACTGCAACTACAGTGTCGCATCTTGGGACCAAATAGGTGTGACAAAGAAATGTGTTGTATTCCTAGTAATATTGGTATGCTTTCTTTTCACAAATAATGTGCTGTTATGCTTCAGCATTTTTGTTGATTGCCTTGGTTGCTGAAATTGCACAGAGCAAACATTTATTATATATCTTGTTTAGTAAAAAATAAATAAAATAAAATAATTAAGCTGATAACTATATTGTCGTTTAACAAAATACAGTAATGTCTGTGATATACAGTCATATTTATTTTGTTTGTATTGGTATGACGCAAAAAAGTGAAGAAACCAAAAGCCAAATCTAATACATTCCATGCAAAACTCCAAAAACGGTCTGGTCAAAAATATTGGCACCCTCTATTTAATATTTGGTAGCACACCCCTTGGATAAAATAACTGAAATCAATCACCTCATGTAACCATCAATGAGTTTCTTGCACCTCTCCACTGGGATTTTGGAACACTGTTCTTTTGCTGACTGCTCCAGGTCTCTCAGATTGGAAGGGTTCCTTTTCCAAACTGCTGTTTTGAGATCTCTCCACAGGTGCTCTATGGTATTTAGATCTGGACTTATTACTGGCCAGTTCAGTACTCTCCAGAGCTTTGTCTTAAACCAATTCAGGGTGTTGGGGGGTCATTGTCCTGCTGCAAGACCCATGACCTCTGACAGAGACCCAGTTTTCTAACACTGGGCCATACATTGCACCACAGAATTCTTTGGTTGTCTTCAGATTTTATAATGCCATGCACACGGTGAAGACATCCAGTGCCTGAAGCCCCAAAACATCAGTGTTTGCAACAATTTTTGGGGCAGAAGTCACTTTTCTCCAGACATCCCTCAGTAAGATCACTGCTGAGAAATGGAATGGCAGTTTGGCATCTTGCATTTACTGGAAAGTTTATTGTGATGGAGTGATCTGTCTTTAGTGATCTGGTTTACACTGCAAAAATGTCAGATTACAGCAGTCTTTAACCTAGCTTTTAGGCTTCATTTCCACTGGCGTTTTTACAGCCACTTTTCTGAGCGTTTTTTACAGCTTAAAAACGCCTGTCCAAGTTTATTTTAGAAAAAAAAAAATTTTTTTTGGAGTTGGAGCTTTAAAAACGCTGCGGGAGCGTTTTTGCGTGTTTTTAAGCGTTTTTTTAATGTCTGGCGTTTTTACAGCTCTATTGCTGGAGCTTCAAAACGCACTGGTCCCGCGTTTTTTTTGCAGCTTTAAAAACGTCTCACCCATCTACAGCCCAAAACGTCATGGTGGGCATGAGGCCAGAGACTAACACGGACAGGCGTTTTTAAGCTGCAAAAGAAGCCCAGAAAAGTGGCTGTAGAAACGCCAGTGGAAATGAGCCCTTACTAAACCAGTGTGAGCTGCTCCTGGTTAGCCTACCACAGCAAATCAGATTGATTTTTAACAATTGCTAGTGTGAGACAGTGGGCCTAGCCTAGCCACCATTATAATATGCTGTGGTAGTGTTCAAGTTAAACTATGTGGCAAAACAGAATAGGCACTTTGAAATTTGAATTTGGGGTTCAATGTTTTCCATCATGCTGGAAAATTACATGCTGCTGATGTTAAAAATTGTATTTTATTCCATTGAATGCAGTGGCCATAGCTGGTAGGGTTGCTTAGAATTCTTTGGAAGACAAGCAGACCTCACATTTAACTACAATATATGTCTGTCTCCAGTCAAATACCCTGCTCTTACTTTGCTTATCTGCTTCATGGTTGGTTGAAGTGTGCAATGCATATGGGTAAAAAAGTAAATTAACAGTGAAAGTACTAATATGAATATTAAAGGGTAAATCCATCCAAAATTTCAATTCTGGCTTAGAGCCTGGAAGTTTTGGGATGTTGCCTACCTTGTAATTCCAAATGAATTCATAACCAAAATAGGGCTGTCAGGTTGCTATGCAACACCCACAGCCTATGTGAACTTTAAAGAATCACTGATGGATCTAAGAAACTGTTAGGTAATTTAACTCTCTAATATCTGACCTGCATTTGCCTTGCTTCTAACAGGTTTTGCACTATAATAAACTTGAGAATGCAAAACCTGCTTGATCAAACCTGCTTGAAGCAAACAAAAGACCCTTTAACCACTTTCTGACTGCCTAACTGTAAATATATGTAATTACTTTGACATTTAATATAACCTTAGTATCTTTATTTACAGCAGGCCATTGGCTTTCATATAAAAGTGGTCTCACCGGCGAACTCGGTTATCTCCAAGCGTACCGCATCCGTTGGTAAGCCTGGAGCCGTTACGATCCTTCGGATGCCTGAGCAGGAAGCCGAGTGAGGGCAAGATAGCCCCCACCCGACTCTATGCCCTTGGAGGACTGGAGCAACGTCTGATGTCCGTTCCGCGGCTCAGCCTAAAATCTGTTTTTGACCCCAAATCTCTCAAATGGTACTTGTCACGCTTATGTAAACAGTGTTAAAACAACACATATGAGTTATTACCATGATTGTTGGAGTGAGAGCAATAATTGTAGCACAAGACATTCTCTTTAACCCTAAACGGGTAACTTGTAAAAAAGAAAAATTAAGCATCGCCTATGTAACATAGTTTATTGCCATTCTACAAGTGTGCGCAATTTTAAAGCATGACATGTTAGGTAGCTATTTACTCAGCGTAACATCATTTCATATTGTTCAAAATAAAAATAGGGCTGTGTTTTTTTTTGTTTTTTTTTATTCATTAAAGTGTGTGTGTTTTTTTTTTTTTTTTTTTTTTTTTTTGCGTTTGAAAGACCTCTGCGCGAATACAGTGTGACATAAAACAATGCAACGCCATTTTCTTCTCTAGGGTCTCTACTAAAAAAATATATAAGTAATTTTCCAGCAAGAAATACAGATTTTTTTACTTTACTTATGAACAGGTTTGGAGTGGGTCGTAGATCACCAGCTTCTATCGACAGGCAAAACACCCAGACCGATTTGGTGAACAGTGGAAAGTCGACTCCAAACTGGCAGAGGAGTGAGGACAATTTTTCTGATCAAATAGGTATGCTTGTTAAATTAATACAATCTTCGGTATATAAACTCATTCTGTGACTATATTCCACAGCAAGCTGGGATAGGGTTACAAGATTTTACTTTCAATTGCTGAATATCTACAGATGACTATATACAATATCTCACAAAAGTGAGTACACCCCTCACATTTTTGTAATTTTTTTTATTATATCTTTTCATGTGACAACACTGAAGAAATTACACTTTGCTTCAATGTTAAGTAGTGAGTGTACAGCTTGTATAACAGTGTAAATTTGCTGCCTTCTCAAAATAACTCAATGAACAGCCATTATTGTCTAAACCACTGGCAACAAAAGTGAGTACACATTCCATTTGAGGATGCCCCAACTTATATATGGTTTAGGTCTGGAGACATGCTTGGTCAGTCCATCACCTTTATCCTCCGCTTCTTTAGCAATGCAGTGGTCGTCTTGGAGGTGTGTTTGGAGTCGTGATTATGTTGGAATACTGCCCTGTGGCCCAGTATCCAAAAGGGAGGGGGGTCGTGCTCTGCTTCAGTATGTCACAGGACATATTGGCATTCATGGTAACCTTAATGAACCGTAGCTCCCCAGTGCCGGTGATCTGCCAATATGGTTCTGGCTATCAGGATGGTTCCTGTAAGGACTGCGCAGGCGCAATCCTTGCCGACGGAAATCTCCAAACCTCGGCCGGCATCCAGGGCGACGTGGAATTCGAGGAAAGTGGCCTCCTGGCTCTTTTTTTTAACATCCTCCAATCCACGGGGATGTTAAGGAATGAGCCTGGATGCCGGCCGAGGTTCGGAGATTTCCGTCGGCAAGGATTGCGCCTGCGCAGTCCTTACAGAAACCATCTGGATAGGGGAACCTTAACGACAAGTCACCGGCGGCACTAATGCAGCCCCAAACCATGACACCCTTACCACCATGCTTGACTGTACACATGACACTTGTCTTTGTACTCCTCACCTGGTTGCCGCCACACACGCTTGACACCATCTGAACCCAATAAGTTTATCTCGGTCTCATCAGACCACAGGACATAGTTCCAGTAATACATGTCCTTAGTCTGCTTGTCTTCAGCAAACTGTTTGTGGGCTTTCATGTGCATCCCAAATATGATACGTTTATATTTTTATAGCTCCAGGGAAAAAACACCAGTATAGTTAAACCAATTATACCCAATGCAAAGTATGAGGATTGTTACTTATATGATGTGTGAACTAGTCAGACATATCTTGATGTGTGTTTAAATTATTTTAGCTATCTGCAGTAAGCAAATGCATATCAAGTCAGCCAACGATGAAATCCCAAATGGTCTTCAGATTTTACTGTAGTCTTTTATGGGAATGGGATGTTTACCACCTAATACATGGGTCTTCAAACTATGGCCCTCCAGTTGTTCAGGAACTACAATTCCCATCATGCCTAGTCATGTCTGTGAATGTCAATGTGTTACAATGCCTCATGGGATGTGTAGTTCTAGAACAGCTGGAGGGCCGTAGTTTGAGGATCCCTGACCTAATAGGATCATGTTGCTCTTTTATCAAAATAGTATAAATGAAAACAATTGTTGCATATACATTTGAACCATAAACATTGGGTCCTTAGGACAGCTTTTATAAAATGTCTTTCCAGCTAATTTGCATTTTTATTACATTTTACAATTAAGCTGTCAGATGAAGCAAAATGTTAGCTGAATAAAGCAGCAGGGGATGTAGAACTGCAATGCGTGAATAGAATTCTGTTCCTTTTTTTTTATTATACATGCTTTGTAGTTTGTGCTATATGAATGCTGCTCATCAACATTCTGTGCACTCCATCTCGTAGGAATCAATCTAGTTTGGTATATGGTAATATATATTTTTTATTTCTCTAACATCTATTCTTAAAAAAAAAAAAAAACTGTTCCATTGCTAAGTAGACTGTAGATGTTGGGATTCCATCATGGCGTAATTTATGTGCTCTAATTCTAACCAACCAGTTTTTTATTTTTAACATGTTTGCACTTAATATTTGTTTTTAAACATAGTCGGTTTATAGAATGGTATCCAACATTAGCTCTCACATGCAGGATTCCCCTAACCTTCTTGACTTTATGGGAATCTCTAACTGTACAGTCTTTTTACTATGCAAAGTGCTTTATAAATACGATATCATAATAATAATGTACTAGGTACACCGTGCAGTGTACAAGATCATTCAGACTGTGAAAGAGATAAGAAACCTGTACAAAAAGGAATGTGTTGGCTTCCATTTCATAACCTGTTCCAAAAATGCTTGTTGCTATGCTTCACATATCCAGGTAAAGTATGCTGCAACTGAAGTTGTAATTAAGTATGATCTTCTGATTTACATACTTATTCCATGTCAGCCATTGGATCCATAGAATAACCAGTTAATTACCATTTTTAGCAGGAGGGGTCAGCAATGTCAGTGTGTATTTATTTTATTGTTCGGTTTCCTTGCCTGTTGTGGCTCAATAACTAAAGAAGTTCCTAAGTCAGAGACAGTCAATCTAACATTTTCAGGAGGAGGACAGAATTGACGGAACCTATGACTGGTGTCTACGAAACATGTGTATAACAGCCATAGTCCACTCAGCATTTACTTTATGTAGACTGCTCAGAAAAATCCATGCTGGGTTCAGTAAGCCCTGTATAGAGCACTGGCTTAACAAAACCAAACACCCCGTGTCTTGGTATAGTGAACGTTTAGTCCAGTGTTTTATTCATATTGTGAAGGCCAAATTACTACAATATATTTTGAAAAAAGCGTATATGTGTACAAGCCTCCCGTGGTGTAATTTGTGTTCACATTTATCACCAAGATAGTGATCACACAAAATGCTCTATATACAGTGAAGACAGGCTTTAAAGTGGTTGTAAAGACTCTATGCATGAAGCTAAAAACCTTCTGTGTTCTGCTCCCCCACAGCCCTCCCTAATACTTATTTGAATCCCCTCTTGATCCAGCAATGTGCATGGGAGCCTTGGCTGTCCCAGGTCTTTTTCGCCTCATTGGCTGAGACACAGCAGCGGGAGCCATTAGCCGATTAATCAATCACAACCAGTGAGAAGAGAGTGAGGGGTACAGCTGAGCTGCTGCTGTGTGTGTGTCTTATTGATGCATAGTAGTGCTCGGGAGCAAGCATGCACTAGTGCTCCCTTAGCAAGCAGTTTGTTATTGGGAGCACTGGGCAAGGGGGATGGGCCAGGGGTGCCGGAGGGGGGCACCAAAGAAGAAGAGGATGGGGGCTCTTTGCACAGAGCAGGTAAGAATGATTATTTATTTAGAAAAAAAACAAATCTAATATCACTTTAATGATGTCTCTAGTTTCCTTATTGGTTGACAGTACAGTGCCTCTTAAATGTTACTTCAGCATACAGGCATGTAGAATTTTAGTTTATGAGAACTAGGGTTGTCCCGATACCAGTATCGGTATCGGGACCGATACCGAGTATTTGCGGGAGTACTCGTACTCCTGCAAATACCCCCGATACCTAAATAGCAAAGGGGAGTGTCTATGCACGGAGCCGTGTATAGACACTCCCCCTTGCTCGGGATTGGACGGATCCATCCAATTCCGAGAAGGGGAGTGTATATACATGGCGCAGCGGGCATTAGAAGAATTCACACGAAAGCTGCCTGTAATGCTTGCTGTGATGCACAGGGATTAACGCGGCAGCAGCATCATCATCTACTGCTACAAGGTATGGGGGACATGGCTGCAATATGGGGGACAGGACATGGCTGCATCTATGGGGGACAGGACATGGCTTCATCTATGGGGGACATGACATGGCTGCATCTATGGGGGCAGGACATGGCTGCATCTATGGGGGCAGGACATGGCTGCATCTATGGGGGACAGGACATGGCTGCATCTATGGGGGACAGGACATGGCTGCATCTATGGGGGACAGGACATGGCTGCATCTATGGGGGACAGGACATGGCTGCATCTATGGGGGACAGGACATGGCTGCATCTATGGGGGACAGGACATGGCTGCATCTATGGGGGACAGGACATGGCTGCATCTATGGGGGACAGGACATGGCTGCATCTATGGGGGGGGACAGGACACGGCTGCATCTATGGGGGGGGACAGGACACGGCTGCATCTATGGGGGGGGACAGGACACGGCTGCATCTATGGGGGGGGACAGGACACGGCTGCATCTATGGGGGGGGACAGGACACGGCTGCATCTATGGGGGGGGACAGGACACGGCTGCATCTATGGGGGGGGACAGGACACGGCTGCATCTATGGGGGGGGACAGGACACGGCTGCATCTATGGGGGGGGACAGGACACGGCTGCATCTATGGGGGGGGACAGGACACGGCTGCATCTATGGGGGGGGACAGGACACGGCTGCATCTATGGGGGGGGACAGGACATGGCTGCATCTATGGGGGGGGACAGGACATGGCTGCATCTATGGGGGGGGACAGGACATGGCTGCATCTATGGGGGGGGGCAGGACATGGCTGCATCTATGAGGGGGGGGACAGGACGTGGCTGCCTCTATGGGGGACAGGACGTGGCTGCCTCTATGGGGGACAGGACGTGGCTGCCTCTATGGGGGACAGGACGTGGCTGCCTCTATGGGGGACAGGACGTGGCTGCCTCTATGGGGGACAGGACGTGGCTGCCTCTATGGGGGACAGGACGTGGCTGCCTCTATGGGGGACAGGACGTGGCTGCCTCTATGGGGGACAGGACGTGGCTGCGTCTATGGGGGACAGGACGTGGCTGCGTCTATGGGGGACAGGACGTGGCTGCGTCTATGGGGGACAGGACGTGGCTGCGTCTATGGGGGACAGGACATGGCTGCGTCTATGGGGGACAGGACATGGCTGCGTCTATGGGGGACAGGACATGGCTGCGTCTATGTGGGGCTGGATATATGTGGGGGGCCATGGCTGCATTTGGGGACACATTTAAAAAAAGTATCGGCATTCGGTATCGGCGAGTACATGAAAAAAAGTATCGGTACTTGTACTCGGTCCTAAAAAAGTGGTATCGGGACAACCCTAATGAGAACTACCTTGGTTATGTTTGTCATGGAGACAATTTGAGCTAGAGAGCTTGGCACACAAATTTTAGGCAGAAATAACTTTTACTGCATCATTACTATGTTTGAAAAATAATGTATTGCTCTTTAAAAAGACTAGCTACTTACCTACCCTAGACGCATACCCAAATCTGAAACTAGCCACAGCAACACTCAACATGTTCTCATGTCCCTATAATTTAACCAACTTTGAGACTAAACCCTTTTTGGCTCTCATTGTTACCAGATGATGGTCAGTTGGACGATGAATGGAAAAGATACTTCCACGAAAATGCCCACTCTGCCCCATTTGCGAATATATGGGACTCCTTCAAACTTTACGTAAGGGCCACTCAAATTAATAGGCTCAAAGGGGCTGTAAAGGTACAATTTATTCCTAAATGGCTTCCTTTACCTTAGTGCAGTCTTCCTTCACTTCCTTCACTTACCCCATCCTTCGATTTTGCTTTTAAATGTCCTTATTTCTTCTGAGAAATCCTCACTTCCTGTTCTTATGTCTAAGTCTACACAGTAATGCAAGGCTTTCTCCCTGGTGTGGAGTGTCCTGCTCGCCCCCTCCCTTGGACTACAGGAGAATCAGGAAGCTATTTAGGGGAAAAAATTGTACCTTTACAACCCCTTTAAAACAACCACAGCTGAAAAAGCAGATCAGGTGCTGGAGGAGCTCTCCCTCGTAGAAAGTGTAATATGACACTGACCCATCTCCTGATAAAGCTTCCCGCCTTAAACTGCAATCTAGGGTAGTTAACCAACTGCAATATGAGATGTCTAGAAGAAAACTATTTTTTCTCTAGACTAAAACTCTTTGAACATGGAGAGAGAGGGGGAAAGCTTTTGGCATACATGGCTCACAGGAAGGACAGACCTCCAGTGGTGTTCTCCCTATGAGCCCCGACAGGTGAGACGATAACCGAACCCACAGCAGTAACTGCAATGTTCAACAGGTTTTTTAGTTCTTTGTACACTACCACTACACCCAACAATGCAACACCCTTTGATCACTAAGAACTCACTTTCCCGCAACTGACCCCGGCCCAGATATACACAATTGAAGCGCCACTGACTAAGGAAATGGCAATGGCAATCACCTACTTTGCTAGAGCCAAGTCCCCTGGATCTGATGGGCTACCCATCGAACTCTATTCACAGTACAGTGAGACTCTTCTACCCCAACCCTCCACACTTATCTATTCAAGACGTTTTCCTTACCAGCATGCATGAGGGAGGCTATTATAGTACTAATCCCCAAACCAGGCAAAGATTCGGGCCTACCCGAATCTTATAGACCCATTCCCCTGCTCCAGGTGAACATCAAAATATTAGCGAAGATCTTGGCACTGCGCCTCAATCAGGTTATTTTAACCTTGGTGCATGAAGACCAGGCCAGCTTCATGCCGGGCAGGAACGACTCATTTAACCTTAGAAAATTATTCATAAACATGCAAGCCCATCACAACAATGTTGGAGAGAGAGAGTGATGGTAACGCTTGGCACAGCCAAGGCGTTTGACTCAGAGTAGAGCTGCTTGCGGAAATGCATGGCACAATACAGCTTTGGCCCTAAATTCCTTAAATGGGTCCGCTTGCTGTACCAGGCCCCAGTGGCCAGAGTAATAGCTAATGGGTGTCAGTCAGACACTTTTGAACACTCCAGAGGCATTAGACAGGGCTGCCCTCTATCCCCCCTACTGTATGCCTTGGCCACAGAACCCCTAGCAATATCTATCAGATGCAACCCATTGTTACAGGGCTATTGCACGTGGGCGATCTAGAAGAAAAAAATAAGCATGTACGCAGATGACACATTGTTGTATCTGGCAGACTCTGGCCCCTCTCTTGTTGAAGCCCTATGAATAATTTAACATTTTTGCTTGTTCTCTGGGCTCAACATCAACTGGGAGAAATCACAAATTCTCCCGCTTGATCTTGCCCCCCAGACTGAGCTACAGACCCAATTATCCCTACGACGAGTTAATAATATCAAATACCTAGGAGTGAGCGTGATTAGGTCACTGATGGACAATATTTCTCTCAATGTGGAACCACTGTTCGCCCTGATTAAGTCTAAAACACAAATATGGATACGTGTCCCTCCCGGGGTACTAGGTGTATCAACCTCATTAAAATGATACTCCACCCTAAAATGTTATGTATACTGTGGCACACGCCTGTATATCTCCAGCTGAAATACTTCAAGACCAAAAATGCAATTCTCAAACCCTTTGGGGGAAGAATAGACACAAATTATCATGGTGACTACTCAAAATTCCCACGATCTGGTCAGTATGGCCCTACCAGACTTCAGTCTATACTACTTAGCATCCCAACTATCCCAATTGTTTCATATAGATAGGACTGACAGGAAGAGATTCACTTTGCTTCTCCTACCTGGGCCCAATTGACAACGGACCCCATCTGCGTTATAGCAGCAGGCATTGATGAAATTACAAAAACAGAAGACCATAACTCCCTTCTAAACCATTATAGAAAGATATGTAGACTGGCCTCTGACAAGCTAAGACATACCCTCGCATAACAATTATTCCCCCATCTAGTATAACAATGCACTCCGGGCGTTCTTGACTGTGCCAGACTCCGAAGCCTGGTGTGGAAGCGGAATTTTCTACCTCTCGCAGTTACTGACTGATGGCACATTGAAAACATTCGGTGCACTAAAACTAGAATTCGCCCTCCTGAATCGCATGTTTTTCCGATTTCTACAAGTTTGTCACACTTCTCATTCCCAATTCCCAGCATCAATACCTGATTCCACCCGCAATCCTATGATGGATATAGTCAAAGGTGAAGACTCACAGAAATTAATATACCGTATATACTAGAGTATAAGCCGAGGCACCTAATTTTACCACAAAAAAACTGGAAAACGTATTGACTCTAGTATAAGCCTAAAGTGAGAATGCAGCAGCTACTGTAAGTGGAAAAGTGGGTCAACAATGCCTATTTGCAGCCTGACCTCACTGTGCCCATTGCAGCTCTTGAACTCGACCATCCTCTCGCCTACATTCTCTCTAATGTTTGTAATGGCAGGATCCAGTTGGTTCCCCCGGCAGGTCCCGTTACCCAAGAGGGCAATCGTGATAGGCTGAACACTGAACACAGTGTTTGCTGGGAAACCGAGTGTTCCACCTATCACGTAACAGCACAAGGAGGAGCGCAAGTTTTTAAAACTGCGCGGCCGGCGTCCTGAATATGTTACGGACTTGGGTATACAGATCGGATTCTGCAATGAGCATGGTGAGGTCAGGCGGCAATGGACTCAGATACGTTGACTCGAGTATAAGCCGAGGGGGTCATTTTCAGCCCAAAAAAGGCTGAAAAACTTGGTTTATACTCGAGTATATACGGTAGATATTCTATACCATGCTCCCTCATCCACGAAAATAACCTTTAATATAAAAACACGATGGGAAGGAGACCGAGGGAACCTAGAGGATGAAGACTGGAGTGGGGCACTTGATATATACAATATACATACTACACCGAACCTACCTTACACCCGTAAGGATGGCTAAATTTAATCAGGGGCAGCCCTCCACGTGTGTACTATGTAATCGAGTTCCAGGTACATTCTACCACCTCCTGTGGTCCTGCCCCTACATGCAATGATTTCTTTCACAACAATATGAGGTCTCTGCTTAGACTCAACCCCAAATCATGCCTATTGGCTATTTTTCCAGACGCTGACCCCGACAAATATACCAAAACCTTTATGCATGTGACTCTATTTTCTGCCTGAAAAACAATCGCTAATCTTTGGATGAGACAGACTCCCCCCAGCCTATCTGACTGGAAGACTGACGTAAACATCACATTACCCTATAAAAAATAATTTACATAGAGGGTCTCCTGCAAAATATAACACAATTTGGGACCGCTGGCTTAATGCATCTGATACATGTGCATAGCACTGCGGAACACACATCTCCCTCCTTCAGGTATTGTCCAGATGGACTCGGTTCATATATGCCGCTGTTTCCATGTATATAGAATTTCAAAATGTATGTCGACACTCCAAATCCATAATCGTTACTACCTAACAGTCACTGTAATTGATTAAGAACTTTATGCATTACCAATACATGTCATAAATGGAATGTTTGTACTGAATGAAGAAAATGTTAGTGCATTGAAAATTATACACTTAAAAAACATTATACAATTAAACAAAATATATAACTTTGGTGGCAGTTTACAATGCATCTGATTATCAGTGCTAAAAACCCTTCACCAAAATTGTTGCCCCAGAATCAAATTATCCAATATACAGAGACTGCAATGGGTTTTGCCAAGTGTTCAATTTAAAAAAGTACCGTAGTTTGAAGCAATATATATTAGACTATACTAAATAATGGAATGGAATGAAAAATCTAATATTTAATCTTTATAAATGTTTTTGTGCGGAAATACTTTTTTTTTTCCAAGCCTTGATGAAGTTAAATTACATTTATGGTATCAAGAGTTGCTTAGTAACCCATTTTGATTGCAAAGCCATCTGTTCAGTTACTGTATGTGCACATTTCAACACGACAAACTAGCAATTAAGCAGCTCCATTTCTTAGTTGGACAGAATGTATATGCGTTTTTTTTTTTTTTTACTTTTTGCTGCAGATGTTTTGTTCTCATTGCGATAACAATGAATTAATCTTGTAGGTTACTTTTCGTCTCCTCTTAAAGAACAATACAATAATGGTCATGGGCTTGGCAAGGTCCAAATATTTGTAACCATGAGAAAATATTTATGTACGATATGCGGTAGTGGGGAATAGATGTGCTTTGTTATACCTAATAAGTTATGCAACTCGTATTCTACATATTTTTACAAGTAAGCTGCATGTTACAAAGGCACAATGTATTACTTGCACGTCTCTGCATTATACCAAGAGGTAGTTTTTAGTACAACCTGTCAGATTGTTACGGTTTACAACACTTTTTATACTGCAATCAACTATTTATATTCCCCAATGGGACTTTGTAGGCATATATTTAAAAGCAAATAATTATTGCCTTTTACAACATTAAACATCTTTTAAAATCATACAGTGGCAGAAAAAAATACAACATTACATTATAGCAAACCGTATTTTAATAAACTGGGTGGGATCTGTAAACCAGTATTTGAAATCCTCAGTCGTAGCCGCTCATTCGGGTTAACCCAATGCAATTTTATCTTCCTCAGGAAAAAAGTTATACCAGTATGTCAAAGCTACAAACATTGTTATAAGAGCCACATATAAAAATCCAGACATCTCATTTTTGACCCACCTGGGTGCACGTAGCCAACATATCCCTCCAGAAGCATGCACAAGGATCATGCTGACTTAAAGGGGTTGTAAAGGAAATTTAAGCATCATTTATAATATAATAAGCATCATTTACCCGCAGACATTCCTCTTTTCACTTCCTCATTGTTCGTCTTTGCTCAGAAGTTGCTCTAATTCTTCTCTGTTCTGTTCACTTCCTGCTTGTCTGATTTTACTGACCGCTGTGAAGGGAGACTTTACTGTGGTGGTCAGTAACCTGCTCGCCCCCTCCTGGGAACTACATCTGTGTGGCAGGACGCTCTCTACGTGTTGGAGACTTGAAGGAGGTGTGAATTACTAGGCGTGCCACAATTCATACTGGGAAATGTAGTTCTTACATGAACAAATGATGCAAACCAGGAAGTGAATGAGAGAACAGAAACTAGAACGCCGGAGGTGATTTAGATGAAGGAATTTAATAGGAATTTACTCATTTGTTAACAGAATCATTACACTATTCTCTCTGTCTACCTTGCAGACATTCATTTTAGGCAAAAAAAAAAATCCTTTACAACTCCTTTAAGAGTACCAACTACCTGGTCCTTGCACAGTGATCCCTTCAAGATGTTTCAAAAACACAGCTGTATTGCTGTCCTCTTTGGTAGGAGTGGCCTACAGCAGCTGGCAGTGACTGTGGGGAGAGTTTACCTCTTAAAGTCTGTCTGAAGTGCATGCTTTGTTTCAGAAAATTAGACCCAGAAGGTGAATATGGGGGAAATTGTGCTTTTACCCCTTAAAGCAATGGGTTACAAGGCAGAAACCAGTAATGCCTTTGGAAATCCAAAAAACGTTATGTTCATAAGCAAGCAGCATCTTCGCTCTAAGCCTGCATAACAGTTTTGAAGGCAAATACCTATAGTGAAGGGCAGCCCCCACCCACATGGGTGGGGTTAACATTAATTAGCCTTCATGGCTACCTGGACTCAAAGTCACAGATAACTGTGTCTGCAGCATAAAATCCTACAAGCTGGAGTTTTGCTGCTCTCACCCCTTCATGCCTTATGCACTCAAGGGTATCTTGATTCCACAAAAAAATAACATTTATTTTTGTGGGTCTAAAAAGACTGCTGTCTTAAGAGTCAATGACCTGTGCCAGCAGAGGAGAGGTCTCGTGACTTCTAGTCCAACCTGTTCACAGTTCCCAAGCCATGCAGAGACACCCAGACCATTCTGGACCTCAAGCGTCTTGACAAGTTCCTGGAAATACAAACATTCAGGATGGGGTTCACCCAGTTGGTTAATCAAAGACATTTCCTGGCATCAGTGGATATCTACATACTCATCCCACTTTTCTGACCTCACCAACAGTTTCTATAATTTTCAGTAAAGAATTGCCACTATCAGTTTGTGATGTTTGTTTTATTTAACAAGATGTCAGGCTTTGGTTCTGGGGTTATTGGTAAACCACAGTATCTCCTGAATAACCTGCTTCTATGGGAGAAATTGTCTCAGAAACTGACATCCAATGTGCATCAGACGACACAAGACCACAGGAGATTTGGTGGGGTGTGTAACTTTCAGAATTCAGCCTTAATTCCTATCCAACTCCTAGAATACTTAGACCTAGTACTCAAGAAGTCTCATTTGAAATTACTGCTACCACAGGAGAAAAATGCCAGTCTTCGATCCCAGATGGAGACTTTGAGATGGAAAGTTCCTCATTTCGGTCTTGCGTGTGTGCTAAAGAAGATGGTAACCACCTTCAGTGCAGTCCCCTATGCTCAGTTTTACCACAGAGCACATCGGCTAAATATTCAGTTTCTGTGAGACATGAGTAGCCAATGCATCTGACTCCCAAGACCAGGTCAGCTCTGGATTAGTGGATATCCATGCAGATGCTGTATACCGTAAAGTCATTCCTTCCAGCAAAATGGAAGGTTTTGACAATGGATGACAGCCTGTTGGACTGGGAAAGTGTTCTGCAGAACCTCTTAGTTCAGGGAATCAGGTTGCCAGCGGTGTGGAAATTGCCAATCAACACTTTGGAACTTCAAGCAATTTGGTTAGCTCTCCCAAAACTGTTTTGTTTGCTTTAAAGGTCTCCTCATCAGGGTGCAGTTGGACAATGTCACGGCTGTCGTGTACAACAAAATATTGGACCAGAAGTTGAGCTGCTGAAGAAGCAAACCTGATCTGGTCACAGCTTCATGTTCCAGCTTATTCTACTACACACATTCCCAGTGTGAAAAATTGGCAGGTGGTCTCTCCGCCACTTGGTCTTGTCTGTCTTATAGTCTTCTCCAGTTGAACCTCTTCAAGAGATTCTTTTGTAGCTCTTTACATGCCTTTTTGGGTTACATGGTCTCAGAGTTTTCTGTGATTTCATGCAAAGATCTCCTCCTGGTCCTTCACTGGAAGGTGCTGTTGAGGCCTCGGTCCCCTTTTTCTATTTTAGGTGGTTTCTACATTCCACCTAAATCGGTACATTGTGTTGATATTTTTTTAGTCCTAAACCTAAGCATCCTAAGGTAAAGGTGCCTCACTCTTTGTGTGTGTTCAAGTTAATCTGAAGTCTGCAACTTTACAAATGTCTCATTATTTGATTGTTCTTTTTGATCCACTATTTCTAGGTGAATTTATTAGCTCAATTCTCAGTTAGGGCCCATTCCACCAGGAGTGTCAGTGCTTCCTAGGCTATTCAGTATTAAGCTTCTTTTATTCAAGTTTTTCAAGGCTGCTACCTGGTCTTCTCTTCACATGTGACTGCCATCCTAGCCGCAACTATCTGTTGATTCTTGCTGCTGGAATCAGATGTATACAGGTAATTGCACCCTTGTGAAGGATGCCTATTTGCCTATTTGTTAGTGTTTTAAAAAGCTTTAAATATATGTTAAATTACTTTTTAAATTGAGGTTTACATATACTATAATATATAAAAACTGTTTACTTTTCCTCTAAGAAAACCTGGTGACATGGAAAGACTTCTATTGCTGATCATTCTCTCTAGTTCCCTAGCTGCCATGCTGATGCAGCAGCTTCAGTACTGACTTGAAGAAAAAGTCTGCAGATTAGTTCTGTTTACATTTTTTCCCTGATCTGCAAGTTTATTTTAAGTCCGTGTTGGGACCATAAATCCAAGAGTATTGTTTTTGAAAGGAGATCTGCAATGAAAGCCATCATATTCCTGAGTACAGGTTGCTTTTATGATAGGGACCCTCTGAAACTATCCCTAAAGATTTTACTATCCAACTACTACAGTGAGCTTGAAACTGGTTTGTTTGTGTTACAGAGCCAACGTGTCACATGCCTGCAGTTTCTAAGGTACATCCATCATACAGAGACAGCCCAACAGGAAGACTGATCCGTCAAGATCCTGTACTTCATCTCTCCCCTCACAAACAGGGACAGGTAAATATATAACATTGACAACTTTATAATGCAACCAATGACTGTATGTTTTTGAATAATATAAACACCATGATGATACAGTGCCTCAGCACTCAATATAAAACACAAAAAATGAAATAAGTGCAGGCGAGCACGAGAAATATATATACCGTATTTGTCTGGGTATTGCGCGCACCCATGTATAGCGCGCACCCCCAACCTAGAAGAGAAAAACCTTAAAAAAAAAAAAGAATATACTTAGTTTAGATGCCCCTTGTCTGTGTCTTGCCCAGCATCCATCGGCGGCCTTGTCCGGTCCAGTGTCCGTCTGCGGCCTCGATGGTGTCCCCCTCGCTTCTCCCGCGCTGTCTCTGAGTCGAATCCCTGCTTCCCGCGCTTAGTTTGAACGCCGTACACTCGGGCATGCTCGGCTTCTCACGCATAGAGGCTAGAAGCATGACCGCGAGTGAAGCCGAGCCTGGCCGAATGTACCCGAGTGTACTGTGCTTGGTATATGTCGGCGGAGGCATTCAAACTAAGCGCGGGTATCGGCGTATATCGCGCACCCACGATTTTCCCCTTATTTTAAGGGGGGAAAAGTGCGTGGTATACGCCGATAAATACGGTATCTATCTGTAGATATATAGATATATCTATATATAGATATAGATCTATATGTGTGTAAAACTAGCTGCCCAGCTCCCTTTATTTAGTACAGCGCTCTAGACAAAAAATTACAACAAATTATTAGCTTCTGGAAATCTGTATTCTTATCTTCCATCACTGGACTTCTATACACAAATTCTCTAAATGTTATCGAACTATGGTCCTACACATACTGATCGCAGCTACAGTATCTAAAAAAACTGAGTGCACCGCTCACATTTTGGTAAATATATTATTTTATCTTTTTATGTGACAACACTGAAGAAAGTAGGACTTACCTGTAAAATCCTTTTCTTTAAGTACATCACGGGACAGAGCACAACCATAATAATGGCTATATAGGTTATAAGCTACCTATAGGTGAATGGACACGGGCAGATAATGAAACAGAAATTCCTCCCCTATATAATCCCTCCTACGCATATCCCCAAAAAGATGGGAGGGACCTCTGTGTCTCGTGATGTACTCAAGGGAAAGGATTTTACAAGTAAGTGACTAAACAAAACTACTTTATCATACATCACGGGACACAGAGCAACCATAATAATGACTATATGGGATGTCCTAAAGCAATACACTTGAGGGGAGGGAAAAACACTTCTTCTGCCACCCCAAACATACTGTTGCCAAAGCAGTATCCTCCGTGGCTTTGATATTCATCTAGTAAAATTATGTGAATGTATGAACAAAAGTAATGGCCTTAAAATTCTGAGCTACTGACACCTGATGGTGGATGGCCCAAGATGCCAGCACACACCTGGTAACAAGCACTTTTACCAAAAAAAGGGGTGAGGGGCTTTGCCCTTTCAAGACATAGGCTCAAATAATTAACTGGCGAATCCAATGAAAATAGTTACCGTATTTATCGGCGTATAACACGCACCGGCGTATAACGCGCACCCCAATTTTAAGAAGGAAGTTTCAGGGGAAAAAATGTAAATACTGAACTTTTAAGCACAATAAGGGTAGCTCAGGAAGTGGGTAAATCCTTCTGGGGCTGAAGTGGTTAAGATCAGTGCACACTGATGCCTGACAAGGGAGGGCAAAGAGACACAAACTATTTGCAAGGAGTGGGGCTATCAGCCACTGTGTGTTTTGTGTTTCCCTTAGCTCCCCTTCCCCTCTGTCAGGCATTGTCATATATTGCTTCCCCCCCCCCCCCCCCCTCGCTGGCATTGTAATTTATTGTTCTCCTACGACCAACAGCCACAGACTTTTTTTTTTAGTCCGCTTTTCGTGTAAATGATTTGTACCTGTCAGATCCAGCAGACACTCAGATACGTGGATACGGCGGCAGGCCTTCTCCTGTTGCTCTCTGTACACAGAATCTAGTCTAATTTTCGCGAGGAGTGCAGAGCATTACCACGGCTACGCTATGAGGGCTGCGAGACTTAGACTGGCTACTGTGTGCAGAGAGCAGCAGGAGAATGTCTGCCACCGTATCCGAGTGTCTGCTGGATCTGATTGTACCGGGACCCCCCTGTCTCTGGTGTCTGCTCCTCCCAAGGCACTATATGCGGTATGTACAATGCGTATTATGCGCACATGCTATTTTCACTCTGTTTTTAGGGTGAAAAATTGCGCTTTATGCCGATAAATACGGTAACTTGGATGCCTCCTGCCCATCCTGGGTTCTATCAGCAGCACAAACCAGGATTCCTGACCTGCACTGACAAATCAAGTAATTCTGACTGCCTGAAATACCTTCAGAATATGCAAGAGTGCTCTTACTCCTGCCAGCTGAGGATCAGAAAATAAGGCAAGACATTGTCTTGATTCAAGTGAAAATGAGACACCACTCTAAGCAAAAAATGGATGAGGACGCAACATCACCTTATCATGATGTAAGACCAAGAACGGCTCCTTGCATGAAATAGCCGCTAACTCTGACACTCCACCTAATGAAGTGGTGGCCAAAGAAACCACTTTTCCAAGATAAAGGACCAACAGAATCTCCCAATTCAAAAAGTGGCCTCTGTAATGACAGACAAGACCAAATTCAAGTCCCAGGACACAAGAGTGGCATGACAGGTCTACATTACCCGCTGTATGAATCAAGGAGTGAAAAAACGCCCTGTGGAAAAAAAATTGATAGGGACGAACTCTGTCCCTTAACGGTACTTAAAGGGGTTGTAAAGGTTCATTTTTTATTTTCTAAATAGGTTACTTTAAGCTAGTGCATTGTTGGTTCACTTACCTTTTCCTTCGATTTCCCTTCTAAATGTTTTTTTCTTTGTTTGCTTTGTCTGAATTTCTCACTTCCTGTTCCTTCTTCAGTAAGCTGTTCTAAATTACTTCCCACCGCTCAGATGATGGTGGAAAGCTTACTGAGGAGAAACAGGAAGTGAGAAATTCAAACAAAGAAAAAAAAACATTTAGAAGGGAAATCGAAGGAAATGGTAAGTGAACCAACAATGCACTAGCTTAAAGTAACCAATTTAGAAAATAAAAGACGAACCTTTACAACCTCTTTAAGCCAATCTCCTTTCCCCTATCGATTTAGGAAAGAAAAAGAAAATCTCCCACTCACATATTTCTGCAGCCTTTTTCTGGCTTCACCTCAAGCAAAAAAATATTTCCTGTTATTGAAGTTCCTCAAAGCTGGCTTCCAGGGGCTTAACAATGCTAAAATGCAGAACTTCAAACCATTAGGTACCACTGGACTGGGAGTGTTCAAGAAGTGACCCCGCAAGACTCGCTATGTCAGTGTAACAAGCCCTCCTGGGCTAATTCAGCTAACACTATTATCAGTGTTATCCACCTTCCGGATTCTAAGCAAAAGATGTGACAGAAGGTGAAACAGAGGAAAGCATCAAATAAGGGAAAACTGGTCCCTAAGGTGTTTTCAGTGCATCTACCCTTATTGCCAGTGGGATCATCATCCCGGACACAACCTGTCTCAGCTTGTAGAACTTGGAATCTAGTAGTTTCATCTGCAGAGTTCCCCCGCCACTAATTCTATACCTGGAATATGCAGTGATGATAGAGACAGGCAGAATGAGGTTCACTTTCCTGAGCCGCATGACTCCTGGTGCCGTCCTGTTGGTTGATATATATGCCCCTGCAGAGGCTTTTCCGGATAGAACCTACGACTGGTTTGTACCATAATCCAGAGCAAGGCGTACTGGCCAAAAGCTGCAAGATATTTATGGGCAGTATTCTCTCCTGTGGAGACCAATTCCACTGAACTGTAGCCACCCTCAAACCAAATGGAGAAACTGGCATCAGTGGGTTATCTTCCAATACCTGAAAGGAAGAATTCAACCTTTCTGGATTCCGAACCAATAACCACCAATCTTAGCTGTGCAACACCGTGGGAACAGAGCCCCCTTGCAATCCAATGCCTGGATCTTCAAGTTCCAGACAGAGAGAATGATCCTCTACCAGGACCTGGAGTTGGACTGTACATAAGGAATGTGCTTCGACCTAGATACAGCTTCTTACTGCAAAATGTACGGAAGGAAAATCTGGACCAACTGCTTCCTGAGCAAATGTTATTGAGGTATACTGAGATTGACACCCTCTGCGTCTTTAGCAAGTCTTTAGGATGGTCACAAAAAAAGAAAACTGATGACTTCCCACTGCAATTACAGAAATCTTTGCCAAGGCTGACATCAACTCGACACATGAAGCTATCTATTTCCTGATGATTGTGGGCCCCGCAATCTACCTCTTGTCGAGATGTCATCATTGAACAGACCAAGCCTATCTGAAACACAAGGATGCCCAGTGGATTGAGATCTTAAGATAGACCTCATGTCCCTATTCAGTTTTGACATTGCTATTATTTAATTGTTTTACAATGATGAGCCCATAACTTTTGCTCCAAGACCCAATGCAAGGCAAAGACTGACCCCAATAAGGAAGGTGCGAACCACCTCAGAGACTGCTCTAAAATCTTATGGTCTGAGATTTACTCACACCGCAACCTCAGATGCCCCTCTCACTGGAGGGAAACCTGGGTAGTCTCCTATCCAAGTACTAACCAGGCTTGATCCGAGATCAGGCACCACAGTGTCTCAGATGCCATTGGTCCAACAGATGACGTGAACATTGTCAGACCACTGAACCTGAGGGCAGTGTACCTGCTTCAACCTTCTAAGTAATTTAGCTAGTCTAACAGATACCTACATTGTTTCACACACTAACAGGTGCGCTTATTCATTACAAAGATAAGTCGGCATTATTTTCCTTTATATAAACCTATCCAATATAGCAGGAGGTGATACAAATCATTAAATTGCAGACTTCTTTCTAGCCACATGTGATTCACATAAATATTAATGAGAAATAAAATGACATAGACATATAAACTTGCACATATTTGGATATCCATTCATAAATAAAATTAATAGTGATGAGGATGTGCAAATATAGATATTTCATGTGCTATGAAAAAAACTGAAAAAATGTACATATAAAGTAAGTATAAAAAATATATGTGTATATAGAAGAGAGAAAACATCCAAATTTAAAAACCTTATAACCCATTTATATCCCAGTGGTTAAAGATGAATATGTTTGCTATTCTCCATTAAACCTGAGTAAATATAGATGTAAATGCATATATAGCTACCCCACAATAAAAAACTTTAATCAGAAGCATGGGGAAGCCTTCATGGTATAAGGATGGAAAGAGGAGTAAAGAAAGAGCCAAAATTGACCAAAATCGATTGGCGGTATATGGTTCATACAGAACAAAGATATCCATTGATTATCTGTTCCATGTGACCCCTCAGTACCATGATCGGTCCTAACTAGATAGATAAATTCATGTACTGTATATAGATTTGTATATATATGGAACAATATAGGCGGTAAAAACACAGCCTAAATTTTAGATGTCCCTATGCCTTCTGCAATCTATGGGAGAGACTTGTATTTAATAAATGGATTGAGTGGATCCTGGGTGTGCATAGTATCATATGGAACAATAATGGGTGGTAAAAAACACGTCCTAAATTTTAGAATAACACTATACCTTCTGCAATCAATAAATGAATTGAACAACCAGCTATCCTGGGCATGCACAATACCATATAGGCGGTAAAAACACGACCCAAATTTTATATTGTTCCTTCTGTAATCTATAGGGATTTGTATTAACAAAAATAATTGGATGGCCAACTATCTTGGGCATGCATAGTACAAGGAACAAAACTATCATTATTAGACTATCATATTTATACTGAGAATTAGAGAGACACTAAGTAGAAAAGGACCATATCGATAAACTGACACATCACAAGCAAAGAAAAATGGTAGTAATATATAGCTTGAGATGGAAGACGAAAAACAACAAAACACAAAAGGGGGGGGGGGGGTACAGGGCTGGTAATATGCTGCTTAAGAAGATATTTAGCTAGTCAGAAAAATGAGTAACATCCCACTCAAAATTGAACCCATGTGGGGAGCGAGTCTGGAGGTGAAAAATCCAGAAAACTTCTCTCCGGGACAGCAACTGGAACACATCACTCCCCCTCACCGGTGACCTGATCTTGTCAATTACTTGTATACACATAGCTGAAGTATTGCCATTGTGACATGAGTTAAAGTGCTGAGCTACATTTGTATTCAAATTGTTTGTCACACTATATAGATGTCCATTGAAGCGATCACGAAGATGCCTGGTTGTTCTACCCACATACTGAATGCGACAAATGTCGCATGTCAGTAGGTATACAACATAATTGGTGTTGCAGTTGTAGAAATTATTTCATAGTTCTTGTGTGTGACTGTTAAACAAAACTGATTTCCACTGACTACATGGCTGCAGCAAGGACACCCATTCGTGCCACACTTGAAGTTTCCCTTGAAATGCAGCCATGTTAAAGACTTAATACACTGCTCAAATGAATGAAACACTTTGAAAACATATCAGATATCAACGGGCAAAAATCTCATGCTGGATATCTATACTGAAATGGACTGGATAATGTGTTTGGGATGAAAGGTTGGCACATCATTTGATGGAAATAAAAATTATCCACCTACAGAGGGCTGAATTCAAAGACACCCCGAAAATCAAAGTGAAAAAATTATGCAGCAATCTAGTCCTTAGTGGTTTGTATGGCCCCCCAAGTGCTTGTATGCATGCCTGACAAGGCATGCTCCTAATGAGACAACGGATGGTGTCCTAGGGTATTTCCTCCCAGATCTGGACCAGAGCATCACTGAGCTCCTGAACAGACTGAGGTGCAACCTAGCGGCACCAAATGTACCGAAACATAATGTCCCAAAGGTGCTCTTTTGAATTCAGGTAAGGTAAGCGTGGGGGCCATTCAATGGTATCAATTTATCCATCCTCCAGGAACTAGCTGCATGCTCTTGCCGCATGAGGCCGGGCATTGTCATGCACCAGAAGGAACCCAGGACCCACTGCACCAGCGTATGGTCTGACAATGGGTCCAAGGATTTCATCCCGATACCTAATGGCAGTCAGGGTGCCATTGTGTAACCTGTAGAGGTCTGTGCGTCCCTCCATGGATATGCCTCCCCAGACCATCATTGACCCACCACCAAACCGGTCATGCTGAACGATGTTACAGGCAGCATAAAATTCTCCGCGGCTTCTCCAGACCCTTTTTACGTCTGTCACATATGCTCAGGGTGAACCTGCTTTCATCTGTAAGAAGCATGGGTCACCAGTGACGGACCTGCCAATTCTGGTGTTCAATGAAAAATGCCAATCGAGCTCCACAGTGTCCAGCAGTGAGCACAGAGCACACTAGAGGATATCTGGCCCTCAGGCCACCCCCATGAAGTCTGTTTCTGATTGGTCAAAGACATTAACACCAGTGGCCTGCTGGAGGTAATTTTGTAGGACACTGGCTGTGCTCATCCTGTTCCTCCTTGCACAAAGGAGCAGATACTGGTCCTGCTGATGGGCTAAGGACCTTCTATGGCTATGTCCAGCTCCCCTAGAGTAACTGCCTGTCTCCATGAATCTCCTCCATGCTCTTGAGACTGTGCTGGGAGACACAGCAAACCTTCTGGCAACGACACGTATTGATGTGCCATACTGGAGGAGTTGGACTGCCTGTGCAACCTTTTTTTAGGGTCCAAGTATTGCCTTGTGCTACCAGTAGTGACACTGACCCTAGCCAAAACTAGTGAAAAACAGTCCGAAAAGATGAGTAGGGAAAAACAATGTCAGACACCTCCACCTGAAAAAACATTCCCGTTTTGGAGGTAGTCTCATTGTTGCCCATCTAGTGCACCTGTTGTTAATTTCAATTAACAGTAAAGCAGCTGAAACTAATTTAACAACACCTCTGTATACACCCCTCTCCTCTGCTACTTAAAGGGGTTGTAAAGGTTCGTTTTTTATTATTTCTTATTATTTTTTAGTCCATAGATCTCAACATTGCACAAGCACTACTTCGCTGCAAAATCGCATCAATGTTGCAACAAAATTCACTGCAAAATCGCATAACTTTCAAGTCGCACAAGTGTCAAAAGGAGCCCAATAGTAAGCTCTTGCAGACTCGATGTATACGATTCTGGAGACACAACTCCTTCAAGTGCACCAACGCCTATGTTCTTCTAAACATGTGCTTATGCCACATGTATGTATGTATGCAACATCTATGCAAAACGTGTGTTTATTCAAAAATGCGTTTAGGCAACAAGCTTGCTAGCATGTATACTATACCTGCTCAACTGCACTTGGCACCATATTAGTTTTTACTAGTTTAGCACATATGCATGCCATGCAGCCTTTTTCTGCTTCAGATCATCCTAAAAGTAAGCTCCTGCAGACCAAATGCACATTATTCTAAAGTTTGCAAGTATGCACCTGGAGACGCAACACTTTAAAGTGCACTGCTAGGGGTGTTTTGACTTTGTTGTACATGCTCCCTGGATTAAGCAGTAAATATGCAGTATATAATTATGACTTGTCTGGCCACACAATTTTCCCATATTAAGTATTCACACATTAGTATCCAGTGCTGTTATGTCTCAAGAGGCCCTGCCGTCCACATGGCAAACATGGCCGTTGCTCCACCCTGCCAATATAGAAGTAGGTCCCTGCGTCCTCTAGTGGCTGGAAGAGGAACGGCAGCCCATACTCCTAATAAATACACAGAGCATTTTTAAAACAGCACACTGCCCCTAGGGGGCAGACAGTCAGAGCTCTTTTTAAAAGAGAAACTGCAAAAAAATAGACTTGCCATTCCTGCTGCAGGACTCTGAGCATAACAGGAGTCCAATCTTCACCCATCATGCTGGGCTTTGTCATAAAAGACCTTTCAGGGCTTGGTCCCCCTTAATGTTGGGTCTACTACCCTGGACCTGTATCGCACTCTGCAGGAAAGCACCTTGGTCAGAACAAACACTGCACAGAGTTCCATTACACAGGGTCCAGCGCCATAAAGCTGCATTACAGGCAAACCTCAAGGAATCTTCTTTTTCCCACGATGCTCAGGAACCATCCATTTTGGCTGACAGCTTCTTCGAGTGGATTCGTTTGAAATTGATTGATTCCCAGAAGAACTGTTCCAGACCTCCAAGAATGCTGCAAGAGCTCATGTATCACATCGGTGACCACCACCTTACAGACACTGGCGAAAAAACTGAGGTCCTTCCTGTGAAGGAGGGGTTATATGGGGGAGGACTTTCTGTTTGACTATCTGCCAGTGCCCATTCACCTATAAGTGGCATATAACTCATATAGTCATTATTATGGTTGCTCTGTGTCCCGTATGTATTATAAAAAAAGACACTTTGCTACAATGTAAAGTAGTGAGTGTACAGCTTGTATAACAGTGTAAATTTGCTGTCCCCTCAAAATAACCCAACACACAGCCATTAATGTCTAAACCGCTGGAAACAAATTAAGTACATCCCTAAGTGAAAATGTCCAAATTGGGCCTAATTAGCCATTTTACCTCCCGGTGTCATGTGACTCTTTAGTTTTAGAAGGTTTCAGGTGTGAATAGGGAACAGGTGTGTTTAAATTTAGTGTTATCGCTCTCACTCTCATACGGGTCACTGGAAGTTCAACATGACGCCTCATGGCAAATAACTCTCTGATCTTGATCTGAAGAAAATAATTGTTGCTCTACATAAAGATGGCTTAGGCCATCACATCAACCCCAAACACACCTCCAAGACAACCACTGCCTTGCTTAAGAAGCCAAGGGTAAAGGTGATGATGGGTTGGCCAAGCATGTCTCCAGACCTAAACCCTATTGAGCATCTGTGGGGCATCCTCAAACGAAGGTGGAGGAGTGCAAGGTCTCTAACATCCATCAGCTCTGTGATCATGGAGGAGCTCCTGTGAAGCTCTGGTGAACTTGATGCCCAAGATGGTTAAGACAGTTGAAGAAAAAGGAAGATTGGTCGCACACCATGGAAGGAAATACTTCTGTAGAATAGTTACTTTATTGTCAAAGTGCCAAAGGACATAAACAGGAACATTATTAGACCGGTTTCACACGGGTACCTCATGGTTGTTCACAACAAAAATGTAGCCTCAAACCTGAGCGATTTAAATGCTCCACTCAAATGTGATGCAACACCTTGATTGGCTGACAAACATACATAGCAATTAAACACACCAGATAAACTCATTGAATCACAAAGTGTGTGAAAACTAGACTTGAAAAGTCAAGTCTAGTTTTTACACACTTTGATTGGTTGCACAACATGGAAATCATTAAATTTTCCTTTTTCTTCAGTTACTTTTGATGGTGGTGAGGTGGGGCCAGCACCCAAGAGGAATTATTTATCCAGAGTCTGAGCGGTGTTGCACTCTTTTTGGTTACTCACTTGGGTGTACTCACTTTTGTTGCCAACAGTTTAGACATTAATGGCTGTGTGTGGAGTTATTTTGAGGGGACATCAAATGTACACAGTTATACAAGCTGCAAACTCACTACTTTCATTGTAGCAAATTGTCATTTCTTCAGTGTTGTCACATGAAAAGATATAATAAAATATTTACAAAAATGTGAGGGGTGTACTCACTTTTGTGAGATACTGTAGGCTTACAATTACTAATAAGTGGAAACAAAATTTGGCTCCGAATTTGTAATGCATAGCACCCACCATGCTTCTGTGAACTTTTTTTTCTCACACTCACAATGGAAGCACCCACTTCTGATCTGTGTGGGAACTGTGGTTACAAGTATAAAATCATAAAAATATTCAATAATCATAGCCTTGGTATATTTATGGATCTTAGGGAACCTCTTAGGCCTCGTACACACGAGGGGATATGTCCGCTGAAAATGGTCCGATGGACCGTTTCAGCAGACATCTCCGCTCGTGTGTATGGGCTAGCGGACAGATTTCTCCACCCGACAGATTTCAAAGCATGCTTTGAAATCTATCTGGTGGGAATCTGTCCGCCCGACATGTCTGCTGGTTAGTACACTTACCAGCAGACATGTCGTCCCCCACCGCCGCCGCCGAATGGATTCGGCGCATGCGCGGAAGTGTTTAACTTCCTGGTGCGGTGACGTGGCGGCGTCAACGTCACCGCCACGTCACCGCGCCGTCCGGCGGCGGGGAATTTGATCCGATGGTGTGTACACGCCATCGGATCAAACTCCCGATCGGACATATCCGATGGAAATGGTCCGCGGAACGTTTTCATCGGATATGTCCGATCGTGTGTACGAGGCCTTAGACTTGTTTCACACAGGCTCCAGCTTATATAAAGCATTTTCAGAACTTTCAGCAAGCTTTGTTGAAGTTTTTAAGTACCATTCAGATTTCTGCAGCAATAACGCAGATTCTAATGGGAGTGTTGAATGCCACTTTAAACGAGCTGCTAGCAGGCTTTTTAGAACTTCTTGAAGTTTGTTGAAAGCCTTCTAGCAGCTTGTTTTAGAGTGGCAATCAACACTCCCATTAGGATCTTTGTTCATCATTTGCAAACTGGACCTGATTAATACTTTAAAAGCTTCAACAAAGCTTGCTGAAAACTCTACAAAACTGAGTATTCTGCCAGCCACTTAGTGTCAAAAGCGCTCCTGGACCTTCACTCTAAACTGCAGGTATTGGACTGTACTTTCTGGCTTGGGCCCAATTCTTTCCATCATGCAACTTTGCCATATCATCTTTGAGGATGGTGCAGGATCACTCGTATACTAGTATATCCTTTTTTGCGGTAACGGGAACAATTTGGACCAGTGTTGTTACTTTGAAGATTTAGTGGTTGTTCTGTTTGGCAAAGAACAATGATTTTGCTACACGGTGGACACTTTCTTTGCTACTTGTTGGACACTTAGAGCCGGTTCACATGGGCAGCATGACTTGCCAAGCGACTCGGCAAGGCGATCTCCCCACGACTTCAGAGGCGACTTACAAAATTACTTCTGTATTGAAGTCCATGCATGTCGCCCTGAAGTCGTCCCAAAGTAGTACATGAACCTTTTTCGAAGTCGGAGCTACTTGAGTCACTATATTAGAACGGTTTCATTGTACAGAACAGAGCGTGACTTGTCAGGCAGCTAAGTTGCCTGACGAGTCGCGCCTGTGTGAACCGGCTCTTCTGCAAGAAATATTTTTTTGTATTAGTTCGTTGAATTTTATGTCAGTTGATTCAGTCATTCACCTTTTAATATCTCTGTTGTAGTTTTTTTCATTTGTCTACAGCGCTGTACTATATGAGGGATCATTTTTTTGGACTTCATATTTTTGATATTTAAACACCATGACTGGTTCTGATTTTCCCTGTCACAAATCAATTATAGGTATGCTTACACTGTGGAAAAGTCACCCCTTATTACAAAGCCAGGTTACTTCTGTTCTCTTGTAGCAAACTACACTGAATACAATGTGACAAATAATTCACTTACTCCTGTTTGTCTGGTCATTAACCTAGGCTTTTGACATCATACACTGCACGCTCGCTCTCGCGCTTTCTCTCTCTCTGACTCTTGTTAGTTTGCCAGGAAAGGCAGGGGGTGAGTCATAAGAGGGCCAATGAGAGCTGCAAAGCTGGGGATGTGTGTCTGTGTAAATCCAGGAAGTGAACAGGCAGCAGCTTCAGCTGCCCACAGTTAAAATGATTGCAGCCAGACTTAGTGGAGGGAGATTTCTGCAGCATATTTTGCAAGTACAGAATCCCAGTATATATAAAATATTATGCAATGTGGTTGGAGAGCAGCTTCAGAATTTCAAACATGTTTTTATTACAAATTATGTGAGTAGACTGCAGTTCCTCCCTAGAGCCATAATACAAAAATAGACCACTTTAGTAATGTTTGAGTGTATCTGGAAATTTAGATGCTGCAAACAATTGCCAGGCATGTGGCAGAAACTGCTTGTATCGAAACTGCTAACTTCCTTTATCCACTTAACCCCCAGACCATATTGCTGGTCAAAGACCAGAGCACTTATAGCGATTCGACACTGCTTTGGTTTAACTGACAATTGCGCGGTCGTGCGACGTGGCTCCCAAACAAAATTGGTGTCCTTTTTTTACCAACAAATAGAGCTTTCTTTGATCACCTCTGCGGTTTTTAGTTTTTGCGCTATAAACAAAAATAGAGAGAAAATTGTGAAAAAAAAAATATTTTTTACTTTTTACCATAATAAATATCCCCCCCAAAAAAAAAAAATGTCCTCAGTTTAGGCCGATACGTATTCTTCGACATATTTTTTGTAAAAAAAATCTCTAATTGTTTATTGATTGGTTTGCGCAAAAGTTATAGCGTTTACAAAATAGGGGGTAGTTTTATGGCATTTTTGTTAATTTTTTTTTTTTTTACTAGTAATGGCGGCGATCAGCAATTTTTTTTCGGTACTGCGACATTATGGCGGACACTTTTGACACATTTTTGGGACCATTGGCATTTTTATAGCGATCAGTGCTAGAAAAATGCATTGATTACTATAAAAATGCCACTGGCAGGGAGGGGGTTAACACTATGGGCAGGGAAGTGGTTAAGTATGTTCACTGGGTGTGTTCTAACTGTAGGGGGGGTGGACTCATTGGGGGAAATGACTGATCGCTGTTCATACATTGTATGAACAGACGGTCAGGCATTTCTCCCCTGACAGGACCAGGAGCTCTGTGTTTACACACAAAGCTCTCGGTCCTCACTCTGTAACGATCGATCGCACGTGCCTGGCGGGGCCGAGCGGGGGGCGCTCGTGCGTGCCTCCAGTGGTGCGCACGCGCCCCTATTGGCTGCTCGCCGAGATGACGTATAGCTACGTGATCTTGCCCAGCAGAGCCGACCTGCCGCCGTATAACTGTGGCGGCTGGTCGGCAAGCAGTTAATATCTATTATATATATAAAAAAAAATTACTGGTTTCACCATGCTTATAATCGAATCTCGTAAACACAATTATTATCTCTGACTTTAGATCTCTAAATAATATATTATTTGGTCAGGTAATTAAGTAACCTTTTAATGTTGAACATATGACCACTCTATTTTGCAGACTGACAGCCATTATTCCAGTCACTCCAGCACAAATACTCTTTCCAGCAATGCGTCCAGCGCTCATAGTGAAGAAAAGTGGTATGACAGCGGGGAACGGCTTGACTCCGACAACTACACTTACATACAAGGCACATCTGCTGATAGTGGTATTGACACCACATTGTATAGCAACAATCATGTCAACTCCAACCTTCCTGGAGCTTCTGCCACCTCCCCACGGTCTGGGCCTCCTAAGGAAAAAGTGGCCCCTCTGTGGCACAGTGTCAGCGATGTGGGATTGATATCTGATAGGACTTGTGACAGAGAAGCTCATGCTTTAGATGGAAAAAGAGAATCTCCAGTCACTTTGGAGAACCACAGTAAAGTCCCAATATGCACCAAGCCATTAATCAGAGAAAACAGCTCATACAGCCTTAGTGATGCCGCTTCTCATTCCAGGTAGTGGGTCTTATTTTTTTTATTTTCTCTTTATTTTTTGTGCATTAATGTTTCATTCTGTGATATGGTCGCAATGGTGGTGGTGAGTTCTTCTGCTACATCTAATCTTTTTACTCCAACCTGCCATCAGAGCTAGATGCAGGTATGGTGCTCTTTCAGCTTTTACTGCAGATTTACGATTCAGGTAATTTTTTTCCACTAATAAGACTTGTCTTTCTATTGAAACTTTACACTTACATGACATATAACTAGATTATAAAGAATATTTACTAAATGATTGAGTGGAAACAAATTGTAATTGTTAGTTTTCACCATACTATTATTTATTTTTTGTTCCTAACAACTATGGTTTTTGTAGCAACTATGGTTTTTACATGTGGACATTTATATATAGTTTTCGGTTAGTAATATTTGACTTCTATACTGTGATGTTGGGTTTATGGACATTAGTCTACTGCAGTCGTGACTGGTGCTCAATTTTCTCCTCACCCCACAGTTGCTAGATCGGCGCATCTTCCGCCACCCCCGCATTTACTCCATCCAAGTCGCTGTGTTGGTGGCTCCCCCCCCCCCCGTGTCTCCTCCCATGTCTCGGCAGTCCCTTCTCCTCCCAGCCAACAAGGAGTTAGGACTTGTGGCCAATCAGGTCTCAGGACCCGCTTCCTGATTGGCCAGGAGGAGAAATGGTGACAACTGGGTGGGCGCCGTGTGCATTGGTTTGCACCCAGTGCCCACCCTTGTTTGAAGCAGATTAGAGCCCAGGCTCTAAACCTGTGTTTAAAAAAATTGAAATCCATGTGTCCTGTGTCCTGCATGTGTAGATTAGGGTCTCAGCGCATGGATTAGGGGGGCTGCGCCCTGCATGAGCGCCCGCCACTAGCCTGCTGAAGGTATTCGTTTTATTAGTTTTTAGCATCTGGTCTTCTGGTATATTGGCTAAATAAATCTTTTTGGACCCCATGCTACCAAATACCATGAGGGGAGATGTCCTCTTTAAGTGAAAAGTGTTTATTAATGACAGAGAGCAACTTATGAGGCTTGTTAAATCCCCCAGGGAACCCAGTGTACTTGGCACTTGGCCATGTTAAAATCTATTCTGTAAACTGATTAACCACTTAAGGACCAGGCTATTTTTTACGATACGGCACTACGTCGCTTTAACTCACAATTGCACGGTCATGCAACTTGGTACACAAACAAATGTTTACCTTTTTCTATATTGAGTATCCTAAAAAAAAAAAAATCAGTTTAGGGCAATATGTATTCATTCACATATTTTTGGTAAAAAAAAAACCGCAATAAGCGTATATTGGTTTGCGAAAAAGTTATATTGTCTACAAAATAGGGAATGGATTTATGCCTTTTTTTTTTAACTAGTAATGGCGGTGAACAGCGATTTTTAGCGGGACTGCGGACAGATTGGACACTTAACACTTTTTGGGACTATTGACAATTTATACAGCTAAAAATAGCCACTGATTACTGTATAAATGTCACTGGTGGTGAAGGGTTTAACACTAGGGGGTGATCAAGGGGTTAAGTGTTCCCTAGGGAGGGGTTCCTAACTGGGGGGTGTAGTGACTGGAGGAGGAAAGAGATCGCTGTTCCTGATCACTAGGAACAGCAGCTCACTCTCTCTCTACTCCCCTGTCAGAACAGGGATTTGTCTGTTTACATTGACAGATCCCTGTTCTGGCTCTCTGAGGAGCGATTGCGGGTCGCCGATGGGCAATGCAGCCGCTGGCCACACGCATCACTTCCCAGAGCTCTATTGTAGACATAGTGTAGTGTAGACATATGGCGATTCGCAGTGCCAGCCTGCCGCGATATGACGGCTGGTTAGCAAGCAGTTAAAGCGGAGTTCCTTCCAAAAGTGGAACTTCATCTCATCTGTCTCCTACCCTGTCTGGTACCACATTTGGCACCTTTCAGGGGGAGGGGGAAGTGGGTACCTGTTTTTGACAGGTACCCTGTCCCCACTTCCGTCAGAATGCAGCGTGGTGCATCAGAAGTCCGGCCCCCTCCTCTTCCTTCCCTGGTTTGGGCCAGTAGGAGAGCGCAGCCCGATTTGCACATGTGCAGTAGGGTTTCCTTACCGGCAATGGTGGTGGCAGCACCCAACATCCTTCTCTCACTGCTATCCAACCACACCTGGAGCAAGGAAATGTGTATACATAGAAAGGCTGAAAGTGGGATTTTTTTAAGATGTTAACCTCTCGAGAAACAATAGACAAAAAAGAAACAACTGTTGAAAAATCCAAATGTTATTTTTACTCAACATTATGGATGTTAAAAGTATACAAATATAAAATCGACAATTTAATACTTGCATCCTCCTTTAATATAAGCAGCAGTCCCCAATGGCTGAACCACAACCCCTGCCTGACATACTCAGTCTATTAAGACATGATGATCTGTTATCAAGTATGAACACATGATTGTCAGTTTATTACATTTGATGTGGCCAAATTTCTGTTTCAAAAATGCTTCTTCAGGATGAATGCGTTGCTGTTAATTTAAAACCAGAATAACATTAATCAAAAACTCCCAAGCACACAAAATCTTAAACAGATAATTTTGCTTTTGCATATCATAATGGAGATAATAAAAATAACTCACAAAGCCTATGGTAGTACTGTTGCCGAAGGATGCAACATTTTTGTGAACCTGTACAGGGAGCACATATAAAACCCATTTTTAGGGACAGAATGATGGTGGATAACATGCATCAAGCAAGCTAGGTATAGTACAATAGAATGGTATTTTGATTTTATCATAGACAAATCTTATGAGCCTAATCATTAAATAGGAGAGGGAGTTTATGTAACATATTAAACCAAAGGAGATGGTAATCGCTTGTATGGTGTATATTGGAGTAATTTTGTGCACTCTACCCAAATGTTTTTAATATGCACTAAAAATTCCTCCTAATATTCCTAACATACATACATACATACAATGGGTAAAATAAGTATTGAACACGTCACCATTTTTCTAGGTAATTATATATTTTTATTGCTAAAGGTGTTATTGGCATGACATTGTCATCACATGTCGGTAACAACCCATGCAATCCATACATAAAAAGAAACCAAAACAGATACATTCAGAAATGATGTGTTATGTGTAATAACACAGGGAAAAATATTGAGCACGTGAAGCAAGGGAGGTCCAAAAAGGCATGGAAAGCCAAGACACCAGCTGAAATATACCAGCAATTAGAAAGCAATCCTGCACCAGCAATTAGAAAGCAATCCTGCACCATGTCAGTGCAAATTAATATCAGCTGGTTCAGTCTCAACTGATGGCCTATAAAAAGGTGTCAAATTACAAACATCTAATGATGGGTAAAAGCAAAGAGCTCTCTCAAGACCTTATTGTTGCAAAACATTCTGATGGCATTGGTTACAGAAGGATTTCCAAACTTCTGAATGTTCCAGTAAGCACTGTTTTGGCCATAATCTGTTGAAAGAACATAATTTTGCCACAAACTGACCACGACCAGGGGCTCCTTGCAGGATTTCTGACAGAGGAGTGACGACAATTATCAAAAAGTTGTTCAAGAGCCAAGGACCAATTGTGGAGAGCTTCAGAAAGATCTGGAATTAGAAGGTACAATTGTTTCAAAGAAAACAACAAGTAATGCACTCTACCGCCATGGCCGGTATGCATGCTCACCATGCAAGACTCAATTGCTAAAGAAAAAGCATGTTGAAACTAATTTAAAGTTTGCTGCACAATATGAAATATTGGGAGAATATAGTCTGGTCAGATGAGACCAAAATTGAACTCTTTGGATGCCATAATACACACCATGTTTGGAGGTCAAATGGCACTGCACATGACCCCAAAAACACCCCTATACCAACAGTGAAGTTTAGAGGTGGGAACATCCTGCTGTGGGGCTGTTTTTAAGCATACGGTACTGGCAAACTTCATATCATTGAAGGAACGAGGAAGGAAAAATGTACTAAAACATTCTAGATAAAAACATGTTACCATCTATACTAGGGTTGTCCCGATACCACTTTTTAGGACCGAGTACAAGTACCGATACTTTTTTTCATGTACTCGCCGATACCGAATACCGATACTTTTTTTTAAATGTCGTGGCAGTTTTCAAACCACAATACAGACTAAGGATATTTTCTTTAGAATTATTATTAACTCTAACTCAAGACATTATAAAAGAATAAAAATGAGTAAAAAAAAAATGATTTGCTTGTCACGCAGTAGTAAAAAACTCTAATGCCGCGTACACACGGTCGTTTTTTGCGATGAAAAAAAACGTAGTTTTTTAAAACGTCATTTAAATTGATCGTGTGTGGGCAAAACGTCGTTTTTTGTCTTCAAAAAAAAAATTCCAACATGCTTGAATTTTTTGTGTCGTTTTTCAAATGTCGTTTTTTGTTTCACAAAAAGTCACCGTGTGTAGCAAAAACGTTGTTTAAAAGGAAATTTTTCAACCCGCGCATGCCCAGAAGCTAGTTATGAAGCGAGCTTCAATGGAAAAGAGTGGTGAACGTAACCTCGCTTTTTGTGAAAAAAACGATGGTGTGTATGCAACATCGTCTTTGAAAAGTGACGTTTCAAAAATGTCGTTTTTTACTTCACAGAAAACGTCGTGTTTTTTTTAATCACAAAAAATGATCGTGTGTACGCGGCAAAAGAAGTTTCACAGAACATGTTGATAAATACAAAAAAAGTATTCGGCCAGGCATCGGGAGCATTTGCGCGAGTACAAGTACTCCCGCAAATACTTGGTATCGGTACCGATACTAGTATCGATATCGGGACAATCCTAATCTATACCATCTACCACAATGATGAAGATGAAACGAAGGGTAGATATTTTAGTAAGACAATGATCCCAAACACAAAGCCAAGGAAACTCTCGATTGGTTTCAAAGAAAGAAAATAAAGCTGCTAGAATGGCCCAGACAATCGCATGACTCGATTTCAATAAAGCATTTATGGAAAGAACTAAAAATCAGAGTTCATAGCAGAGGCCCACAGAACCTTCAAGATTTGAAGACATTGTGTGGAAGAATGGGCCAAAAGTACACCCGAGCAATGCACGCGACTAGTTCCTCCATACAATAGGTGTTTTTAACCTGTCACTACCAACAAAGGATTTTGTACGAAGTATTAAATACGTTTCAGGTAGCGTGTTCAATACTTTTTCCCTGTGTCATTCCATTTTAAAACACACATAACTTCATTTCTGCACTTATTTGTTTTGGTTTCTTTGTATGTGTGGATTGCATGGTTTTTGCCGACATGTGGTAAAAATTTGAAAATGTCAATACTTATTTTACCCGCTGTGTGCGTGTGCGTGTGCGTGTGTGCGTGTGTGGGTAATAAATAAATAAATATATATATATATATATATATATAGCAGTCAAAGCGTGCATAAAAAAGCCATGTAATAAACATATAGATATATGGGAACAAACACAGCTCAGACTTGGAACAACATTAATATTAATACGTTTAAATAAAATACATTCTGTTTCTCTAGTGGGGTGAAGTGCTTGAGGTATGGTTGATTACCTGTAATCAGGATTTCCTACTTGTGTCTCCTCACCCCTGGTTGGATCGGTATTCTGACACAGGTTTAAAAGACGGCATTGGTCCTACACTGTCCCTCCTTGTATGTTTTAATAAACTAAATGCAAGATTTTTTTGTCTTTGTCTGTTGCCTACGTGAGAGTTTAAAACCTTCATCCCACATTCGGCCTTTCTTTTTATGTATACGCATTTACTTATTTGAGATGTGGTGTTTGTTTTTTTACTTACTGATGCACTCTACCATCTACATACTGTGAGAAGGCGAAAATGTATTAGTTTTGAAAGTGCACAGAGGAAAGGGGCGGTACAGACAGCCCTCACTCTTTGAAATATCTGCAGCACTCCTTGCCATGCAGGCCTATGCTGCCTTTGTACTGATAAGACTGAGACCACAACCTCTGCAGCCCAAGTCATTCACATCACAAGCCCCTAGCTCAGGGATCCTCAAACTACGGCCCTCCAGCTGTTGCGGAACTACACTTCCCATGAGGCCTTGTAACACTCTGACATTCACAGACATGACTAGGCATGATGGGAATTGTAGTTCCTGAACACCTGGAGGGCCGTAGTTTGAAGACCCCTGCCCTAGCTACTACTGTAGTTGTCTCCGAAAGTAGCTGGCGTTCAGCAGGAGGTTGTGAGCTCAGTTTTTTTATCGATGCAAACAAGGTTATGATAAAACTATGATTTTAGGCATGCTTAAAAATGTTCTTATGTATATCTCAAACTGGATGTTTTCTTGTATTTTACCTAAAAACATACTTTTAAGAAAATAAATTGTAGGGCATTGGAGTTTATATTTGGCCTCTTATTTGTCTTAATGTGCTTTATCTGAGACTAACACTTTACCTAAAAGCTGAAGGTCGGGAAAAAAAAACATTTTTTTGCATGTTTTCCTTGTACCAATAAATAATCTTTTCATTGTGTGGATGGCTGCTGTGTTAAATAAAACTCTGTTTAAGTCATAGTCAACAGTGCAGTAAGCGCTGGACTCCTGGCGCCAAAACGTACTCCAATTTCCTAAAGTGCATACAGTGAAGGATAGTGAGTCACTTGCACTCCATCTCCACCATTCACAAAATGTCTTGTATTCTTTTCACAGAATACAAGGTGTTCTGTGAATAAACAAGGTGATATCATGACTATATGCACACTTTGAGAGCCAAAAATAGAAGACTCAGTGCCAGAAATTCAGCAATTGTTTTACAGTTTGAATAAAATTAAACTAGGAGCTTTATCCGATTTAGCAACCATCCACACATTGAAAATATTTAATTAGCGTTCATTAATTGGTACATGGGAAATGTGCAACAAAAAAAATGTTCTCGTGGTTCAGCTTTAAGTTTCAGGGATCAGAGACTGCCTGAATTTAAGCCAGTTGCTGACTTTTGAACTACTTGCCCTAATACTTTTCTGAGAGGTTCTTGCAGGTCCAATAATAAAGCCCTATAACTTTTTGTATATGTTTTTAATGTGTATGTCTACAGTAGGTCATTTGAGAAGCCAGTCATGATTGGCTTAATTTATGATCACTGTTTAACCATACAAGAGAAGATGGCTGTTATGATTGATCTGATCTGAGTTGCTCATTATTTAAGAAGCTTCCTGGGTCTGCTGACGCAGAAACATATTGATGAGCCTGCAAACCAAGGATGTGTATGTGGATCGCTCAGGTTATACTGTATGTAGGAATGAGATCCCGTGCCTGTTGCTGTGCGAGGGGAGCTCGCCTAAGCTCTGGAAAATGCTGGAAAGTGACAGATATCCCGGGAGCTGCACATCAGATCAAGACCCGCTGCGTGATGGTGAATAGCAGTCTCAGCCTGGACCCCTGCCAGGCCACGCCCCATGGATCCAGGCTGAGAATGACATATACTGTCAATCAGCAAGTCTTGATCTGATGTGCGGCTCCCAGAATATTGATGAGCATGCAGCTTTGCTCCCTGCAGGCTTGAGTGATCCAAGTTGTTTAAATTCATTCTGATGAGTGTTTATAGTGAAATTCGATATGAACTGAACCAGAGTGCTGTCATCCAGCAGTTCTTAGTTCAGCATCTGACCTATAGCACAGCCCAGTGTGTAAGGAGCATTTCTATGGTGATACCAGAGCTCATGCAAGGAGCAGTGCATCTCTTCTGAAATACAGCTAAGTGAAAATATTGATGTGACATGCTGTACATTTTTTTTGGCTGGGAAAATTACCTACAGTTTATGCGAGAACACGTAATTTTTTTCATAAATGTATTTAAGCACACCAGTATATCAAATATTTGTGCACATTGGTACAAGAAATGTATCAAGCAGTAAGCACAATATATCATGTACATAAATGAAGATGTCTTATATTACAAGATATTCTAAACAAACCTCTCAAGCTTGTCAAGTGATTTGGCATTTCCATACTTCTATTGTCTATAATAATAATTATCCACATAACTGTTTTACCCTCAGTGGCCACGTTATTAGGTACACCTACTCAATAATGAAGGAACCAAACAACAAATAATGTGGTTGGAGCTCAATAAATAAAGGCCTAAAAGTGGTTTAGTTGTTTAAATATTAAAAAGTGAAAGATATGCTGCTGACGACCTGGGATTGTTACTCTAAAGTTCACAAAAAATGGTACATAAAACCTGCTATGGGACAGTTCGGTGTTCAAAACCTTTAGAGAACGACAAGACAGACCTGTACAAGCTTTTATAGACTCTGCTATAACAAGCACAAATGGCCACTTTGCTGGTAAAATTAATTACCTCAATGCACACGTGTCAAACCTTGAAGAGGATGGGCCAGAGCAGAAGACGACCCAATTCAACTCCTGCTTGCTAAGAACAAGAAAATTAAGTTAGAGAGCATGTGATCACCAAAAATGAAGAGTGAGAATTTTCAGCTCATTGCCTCGTCTGGCACATCTTGATTTTGTATATAAAATGCAGTTGCTAGAATCAGAACTTGACATTCACAGAAATTAATCCTTTCGGATGGTGTGGAACAAGAGGTTCACATTATGAATGTGCGACTTACAAATCTGCCAAAACTGCATAATTCTGCAGAGTCCTCATCGGCTACAATAGTTGTCATCGGGCAGAAAATAATTCCGTGAGAAATTCAGGCTGTTCTGAAGGCGAAAGAAAGACTTAACTGATAATAGATAGATGCACCTAATAAAGTGGCCAGTGAGTGTATAAAGTGTTTTCCTAAAAGTGTTTAATCATTAGAAAGAATGCAACATTCTCTCCAATAGATGTAACCAGATTAATCCCAGTGTATGATCATAATCTCCCGGTGTTCACTTGACTGTGTTCAGTGAAGGTGCACTAGCATTAACTAATTTTTGTGGCAAGCTATGGCTCACACCCTGGATATGGTGTAAATTATCTACAAAGTGGATGGAAAAAAACAGCAATTAAGATTAGCTCTCTCTCATTCTCCCCAGCACCATGAGCTCTCGGCACTCAGCAAGTCCCGTTGTTTTCACTAGTGCCAGAAGTTCACCCAAGGAAGAGTCTCATTCTGCCACTTCCCCACAGCTCGTACCTTCTTTCTCCTCTTCCTCTTCCTCCCCTTCTGGTCCTAGGACTTTCTACCCTCGCCAGGGGGCTACTAGCAAGTACCTGATTGGATGGAAAAAACCTGAAGGGACTATAAACTCTGTGGGCTTTATGGATTCAAGAAAGTAAGAGCCCTTTCTGTTCTGTTGTCAAATCGTAAAAGCAATGTCATGTTGGCTTGGCAAATTCTTTTGACGTTTTTTGTATGGTAAACAAGATTGGAAAGAGCCAATACACATTTTTGTGCTATTACAAGTTGCGTAACTTTTTGGACTGTGTTGCATGTTTTAAATTTGCAGCTTTGTTTCCTGACAAACTCCCTCTATTTGTCTCTCTGTTTATGTCACAAAGAGAAATTTGAGTCCAGGTTTCTTCCTTTCTAACAGGTATTAAAGCATGAGTTTTTGTGGTGGTCATGACAAAACTAGACTTTTCTCTTTTCTCTGCTTTCCTTCATCGCTTTATTAGTTTGCATTGATAAACAACATTTCAGTGTATGCTTTCTCTTTCATTTAGATGTCATCTTCCTAATCATTTATTTCTGTTTCTTTCAATAAAAGACGACTCCAGATTGATTGTGTGGAGATGCCACCTACCAGGCTGCGTGCATCAATTAGAGACTTGCAGGCATCTCCGAAGAGGGTGCCTACAGTTCAAGATGAGCTTAAGAGGCTCATAGACTTGGAGAATCCACCTACAAGATCAGAAAAGTCATTAAAGGTAAATACTCTATTTAAACCACCATACACACAAAATTTAAACCATCATTTATCTACTCTGATATTTTATCGGTAGAAATGTTATAGAATACATTTATAATACAGAAAGGAAACCAATCTACTAAAACCAGATTTGTCCAAACTGATAACTAAATGTCAACAAGGGAAGCTTTGTGACATTCATTTATTTGCCTTCTTAAAAAAAAAAATATGCTTTGATTCATGCAAAGTTCTTAGGAAGAGTTTGCGCATGCCTGTAAACATTCATTAATACAGGCTCTCCTCACTTAATGACCAGGTTCCGTTCCAGTGACCAGGTCATTAAACCAATTGGTTGTTAAACGAGGAGCCACAAGTAATCAATATTTTAAGCATTCCTTAAAGTGGAGGTTCACCCTCCAAAAAATTTCTAGCAGGGCATGTAGCCCACCCACCCGACCGGCAGTATGCCGGTGTTTTTTCTCTGTAGATACCCTTTTACTGCCTTTCTTCTGATCCGCCGGCTGTGATTGACGTCTCCTCAGCCCGACGCATACAGCGCGTCACGAGATGCCGAAGGAACCCGAAGGTCGGTGCGGCCCTATACGGCGCCTGCGCACTGACGTTCGGGTTCCTTCTGCATCTCGTGATGCGCTGTATGTGGCGGGCTGAGGGGACGTCAATCACAGCCTGTGATTGTAAACGCCCAGTACCGCGGGATCGCCGGATCGGAACAAAGGCAGTAAAAAGGTATCTACAAAAAAAACACTGGCATATCCCCGGTCGGGTGGGTGGGCTCCATGCCCTGCTAGAAATTTTTTGGAGGGTGAACCTCCACTTTAACTACTGTACTGTATCCTGAAAAAGATGGTCTAAACACAAAGCTCCAACTCAATAACTTTGTTTAATTTGCATATGTACAGAACACAAAAATCCTGTACTGTACAATACAATGATGTACAGTGCCCAAAAAAAAAAAGCTGGTTGTAATTCTGAGTAGTCCTTATACATGCAAGTCATTAAACGAGGAGCGTCTGTACTCATTAATCTTTACATTTATAAGTGTGTCTTAAATACAAACTGTTTTTAAAATGACGGTAACAAATATTTTCTTAGACGTACACTGTATCTTTAAGCTTCATGTACACTTGGCTGTCGTGCCACAATTTTGCCACATTTTGTCCTGCAGTCAAAGCAGTCCTATCTTTAAGAGCGATTATTCTGTGTTCAGGAGAGCGGAGTTTGAGGGTGGTTGAACCTCACCTAACCACAGCAGCTCCTAAACTCTGCTAAAAGCCTGGGTGTACATTGACAATATTTTTTTTTTTTTTATGGAGTTGAGTTTAGGCGCTTTGGCAAAAAAAAGTGACAAAAGCTCCTCAACTCAAGTTTAGGAGTTGCTAGTATACATGAAGCCTAACTTTGTACTATATGCAGTTGGGCTGTATGCAGCTGCCTTTAGGTGATAGACACCAGCAAAAAAATGAAGGCTGGAGAGACATCCTATATACAAAACCCTTTCCATTCTAAGCTAGACACAGTTTTGTAGAAAGCAACAAGAAAATCATAAAGAAAAGGGAAACGCCAAAAAATTGAATATACTGGTAGGTTAAAATCATATTTTCTTGTACAGTACAAAACACATGATCTTTAATCAATAAAGTGATTGTAAAGACTGAAAGGCAACAGCAGAAGTCATTGACTCCCCAGGATAAGGTATTATCCCTTATATTCTGTCCGCAAAGACCTTTGCCACAGTAGGTGTCAAGCTTGTATTCTATGCCAGATTGCTGGTGCTTCTGCGTTTAGGCTCCATAGGAGTACAGGCTCTGATACTGTGACACTTTAAATGGTGTCATGCAGCCATGAACGAAATAACAACCAGTCATTTAAATTTGGCATTATTTTGCCAGTCGTCTGGTAGGGGGGAATACCTGCCAGTTCTGGCGCTACGGCACCTGTGCAGCCTTGTTTTTAGTTATCTCCCTGTATGTGTACAAGCAATTTTCTTTCTTTGGGCTTGCTTCTATTAGTGGGCACCAGCTGCTCCTGGCTCCCTACTGTAAAGCACAGCGACCCAGGTAGGACACCTACCTGGGTTCAGCAGCCTTATAGTTCTCGACACAGAAGGCTTTACCCTTTCATAAGTACACCTGCTGGAACAATTTTTTTTACCACATATGGCGGATCATCAGCGCAGGGAAACGGGGGTCAGATGATTTTGAGACCTCAGGTGTAGCATATGGTTCCTGGAAGGAATGTGGGTTGATGATCATCTCTCTCCACAGGGCCCCTAGTACCCTCAGTTAAGACTGTTTGGCCCAGTCTGACTACCCGACTTCCTCTGGGCACTCTGTGGGTCCTTTGGCTAGGCAGCCTTCCTTCCGCTTATAAGGGACACTTTCTGCCACAATGTCTGATTTAATGTGTGGTTTTGGTCCTTTTAGAGGCCATAGATGACAGGGGTCATAAGTGAGTCAATCTCCCTTCCTGAGTCGATCTCTTAGGCCAAAGTGCAGGTAAGTAGAAATCCCATGCAAGAAATGCTTTGAGCATCTACCCTTTGAGGGAGAACATGTTTTAGTTCTTGGGTAAATAGGCAAAACTTTTTTTGCCACCTTTTGTCCCTTTCCAGAGATTTTCCTTTACTTCCTGCCCCATAGCCAAACAGGAAGTGAGAGCAAATACCTGCAAATTAAGGGAATTCCTTGGGGACCCCAGGTTACCATAACTAGTGTCACCTTCGGAAGGTTTCCCACTATTATTTTTCTGGGGAAAATCCAAAATGTGTCATTTTTCTTTTACTTTCAATAATAGATCAAAGGAGAGTTATAAGTCTTTTTTTCTTTTCTTTTTTTTTTTAGCCATCTGTGTCCCATTGCAGAGATTTCCCTTCACTTCCTGTCCCATAGACAAACCGGAAGTGAGGGAACATCCCTACAAATTAAGGGAATTGCTTGGGGACTCCCAGGTCACCAGAGCTATATGTCCCCTTTGGAAGATTTCCCCTCTTAATTTTCTGGGGATAACCTAAATTTGGGATTTTCTTTTACTTTCAATGATAATGGTAAACAGGACAAATAGGTTAAATTTTCTTAACAGGGGACACAGACAGCAATAAAAACTGACAGGGGTTCTAATCCCTCTCCACTCTATCCAACCTTTAAGTACTTTAGGTACATGAAGGAGATCACAGGGGATAACGGCACTCTCTTCTCCAGAACAGTAAGACTTGTGTTTCTTTATCGTACATCACGGGACACAGAGCGGCAATCCATTACTATGTGGGTTATAGAGTCTACCTTCAGGTGTGGACACTGGTGTAATTAACTACACAGGAAGTTCCCTCCCTATATAACCCCTCCCATACTGGGAGCTCCTCAGTTTTTTCATCAGTGTCTAAGGTGTTGGTCACGAGTGAACATGTGCTCTTAGGAGCTCCACTGGAGGGATCCATGCTGGATGTAAAAAACCTCCATAAATCCGGATCCGTCCAAGGTGCTTCATAGCCAAAGTGGACGGTACATGGGCCTCGGTACGAAGAACGAGGTTTAGCCTATAATGCCTCTCTGCGGAGGGCTGGATCCTGGGTTCCAGAACTTTGTGCCTTCTAAGGACCAAATGTTTTTTCTGCTGCCAGGATGCTATATAGGTCCAGGGGAGTTGGTGTTCCTGCCATGGACCCCGGTCCCTGAAGGTCTAGGACAATACCCACGGTGAAGGGGGAAGATTGGGCCTCTTGCTTGGCAATACCCTGCAGCGTGGAGAAGGTAAGAGGAGGGCCTACGGGACTTGGTTCGACAGTAGGTCCTCCGTGGGGGACTTGGGTCTCGCCTATATTATGCTTCTATGCATGGGCAATGTAAACCACTATGTCTTCTGAGACAGGATGGCTCAGGGCACCCATATACCTCCCCTAGCCGGCATGCAGCCTGGCCCACCATGTCTGTTAGACAGGATGGCTGCAGTACCTATATATCTCCCCTTGAAGGGGCCGGTACATAAATAAAAAACAAAAAACAAAATATGCCCTTAATCCTATACAAAGGATTGTCTTCCGTGAGTAGTTGCAAGTCTTATCTGTGTTTCCACTACTATGGGCAGTAGAAGACATGCCTGATGTTTTTGCTTACCATGCTTTCCAGAAAACGGAAGCTTAAGTGTTAGCTGATCTATTGTGTCCCACTTCCTCCGCTTCAGGCTCTACCATGTTGCACGTGCTCACCGGCTCAGTGCAGTCGCAGAGAAGGCTCTTCAAAGGGCCCGGACGTCAGAGCTCTGTAAAGCTAGGGGGACACAAACGTAAGCACCTTGTGTGAGTTGGATACAGATTCATCTAAGACGCCTACTCGCATCTAGCTGTGCAGATTAGCAGGCATTGTGTCAGACTAAATTCAGCTATTTGATGCACCTGGGTTAAGTGCCTCTGCTTTAGCTTAGGACTTGGTCTCCCCATTGAATAAGGTCAGGGGTAGGAATATAAAGAGGGATCGCCACCTGAACCTGGTGGACCCTTATTCTCCTCTGAAGAGACTTAAACAGCTCATAGATTGAGCCATCAGACCTGTCAGGCAATGCAGCCTTCCCCCAACATTGCAATCACTCTGCATGTGTTTTGTGTTTTGCAAGGAAAAAAAAAAGGGGGTGTCCCCCTTTTCCTGCTTTAATCCTGAAACAAAGGGATTAGAAAGCTTGGGGATAAAAGTTTCACTGTCTGAGGACAGGAGCTGCAGCCTAACAAGGAGAAGCTATCAAAAGCCCTACAGGTTCTGATTACACCTCTATCTTCTCCTTAGAGTGTAAAGAGAGGTTTTCCTATAGGTGGCTAGTAAGACCTCCATATAATCCTCAGCCTGGTGTCGGCTTCAGGCTAACCAAATGCATCGGAGGGATGCACAGTTGCGGGCACACATTGCTAATGTCTCTTAATTGAGGAAACACACATCTGCAGAGGATAATTTCCTCTTTACCAGTCCGCATGTTGCATAACATACATGAGTTTGGAATGCATGTGGGATAAAAACAAGTAACAGACCAGATTCTATTGTGGATCGCATAAACATACATGTTTCTGTCTATATGGGGCTGCATGTTTCCACAAAAGAGGTCGCATAAAAGATGCTTGTAATGCTGAATCGCATAAAGACGTTTGTAGGCATAAAAATGCTGAATCACACATGATTACCTGATCACCCAAGTCCTTGTTTCCCCAAGGATGTTTGGTTACACAGAAGAGGTTTGTTTCCACAGAAAGGCCTAAAATCGCATAAAGTTGCTTGGATGCAAAAAAGATGCTGGATCACACATGGTTACCTGATCATCAGCGTCCTAGATTACCCAAGGATGTTTGGTCACACAAATAGGCTTGTTTCCACAAAAGTACCTAAAGTCGCATAAAGATGCTTGTATGCATAAAAATGCTGAATCGCATAAAGGATGCTTGTATGCATAAAAAGGGTTGAATCACACAGGATTACATGATCACCCAAGTCCTTGATGCCCCAAGGATATTTGGTCACGCAAAGAGGCTTGTTCCCACAGAAATGCCTAGAATCGCATAAAGAGGCCTGAAGGTATAAACATGCTGAATCACACAGGATTACATGATCACCCAAGTCCTTGATTCCCCAAGGATATTTGGTCACGCAAAGAGGCTTGTTCCCACAGAAATGCCTAGAATCGCATAAAGAGGCCTGAAGGTATAAACATGCTGAATCACACAGGATTACATGATCACCCAAGTCCTTGATTCCCCAAGGATATTTGGTCACGCAAAGAGGCTTGTTCACACAGAAATGCCTAGAATCGCATAAAGAGGCCTGAAGGCATAAAAATGCTGAATCACACAGGATTACCCGATCACCCAAGTCCTGGATTACTCAAGGCCTAAAGGGATCGCTTAAAGATGCTTGAATGCAAAAAGAAGCTGGATCACACATGGTTGTTGGATCAACAGAGTCCTGGATTACCCAGGGATACTTGATCACATAGAGAGGCTTGTTTCACAGAAATGCCTAAAGTCGCATTAAGATGCTTGGGTGCATAGGGATGTTGGAACGCACATGGGTGCTTGGTCACACAAGGGTTCTTGTCCGCACAGTAGTGCTTAAAATGCATAAGATGTTGATCACATGGAACATGCTGAATCGCATGCATGGTTACTTTAAAGTTGCACATGGTGGCTTAATTAAGCAATACAGGATGCCTTGTGTTTGCATAGAGATACGTGTCTGCATGGGTTCATGTTGCACATTGTTGCATAACACGTTTATAGCACATGCTTGCTTGCTTGCAAGGATGCTCGTTCCAGAGCACACATGCTATATGCATGTTTGGCGTGAGACATATTTATATGATTTCATGCTTCCATGAACACACACTGCCATGTACACATGCCTCCATTGAGGCATATGGCTTTAACACTTGCCACATACACATATGGGGAGCCAGTTGCATATGTGTTTATTTACTTGGGACTGCAGAGGTTGTCTGCGTTGTGCAGGGGAACAGCACTATCTCCAGTTGGTGGTCTTGCCCTTTTGGGTTAGCCTCCGTGTCTGGGTTGTCAGGGTGCTAGGGCCCGCCTCTAGCAGGTCTGTAAGCCCAGGGTATAGCAGTAATGGCATACGGAAGCAGACTCCTGCTGATGGATCAGTCAGCAGCATGGCTGGACCTAAGGGTGTCCAGCATGGTCAGGTATCTGGATCTCCTGGGTTAGGATTCCAGTCTAAAGATACATTCTTCATTGACAAGAAGCTGGGTATGTTTTGCACCAGGAGAGTACTTTTGGCCTAAGACAAGACCATCGCTATAAGAAAGCTGGTCTAGGTGGTTACGGCAAGGAACAGTTCCTTACTTTTGGCCTTCTGCTTAAGGCACTAGAGAAGATGCTGCTTCATCCAAGACAGTTCCCTATACTTTTATTCAGGACTGTTATAAACAGTATTGTGTTGGCCTAGAAGGAGTGGATCTTGACCTAGCATTATCCAAAGAACCGGTCCCAGAGATAGGCTGGAATTCCTCTTGGTGGTTCTTAACTAAAGGGTTTGCCAGGTCAGGAAGAGACCTTGGCCCAGGGGAAGTAGTCGACCTCCAAGGGAGCCTTATCTGTCAGCTAGAGCTACCGATGGAGCATCTGGCTTAGGGGCCTGAACGTTCAGGGGCTGGTTGGTTCGGTCAGAGTTCAATCAGACTATACCATATTAAGTGATTTACTTAATTTACCAAGGAGTAGCTTGTGCCTTGCCTATTGACATTCGTCATTTCATGAAATGCAGAATTGGCAGGCGATTCGCTGTAGCCGTCAACAAGTGTCTCCAGGAGAAGGACCTCTACACCCCGACTGTTTTCCTGACCAAGGGCCACAGAAATAGTACTCTGTACATAAGATGTATTGGCGTCCAGGCTCAACAAGAAATTGAACAGCTTGAGGTCAAGGACAAGGGATCCACCCGCATGCGGGGCAGATGTGTTAGTAATCTGGTGGGACCAGTGGTCACTGGTTATGTCTCTCCCCCCAGTGCCGCGCCGTTTGTGGCTTCCATGCAACATTAGAGGATGGCGGAAGCTGGCCTGATTACTCCGGCATAGCCCTGACGACCTTTTCTGTGCAGGGACAGTAGGGGTGGTAGTAGAGGACCCACGGTCCCTTACATCTTGTCCAGGCCTACTTCGAAGGGGGTATTACATCCTGTCGTGCAACAGATGAATTAATGGTCTGGCTATTTTAGCCCACATTCTTCAGGATCAGGGTTTTTAGAATCAACGGCACTTCCTTGATTCATACAGGAAGGCTGGCCTCCAGGACCAGATATCCCAGGATCGGGAGAGCCCATGTTCCTGGTATGAAACAGATGGTGGCATCCTTGGAAGTTTGTCAAAGATAAAATTCCTGCCTTCCTGCATTTGGAAAGGAGACGGAGCCAGCCTTAAGTTACATCAAGGATCCGATCTCGGCCTTGCCTCCAAAGGTCGCTTGCTTCACACTCTTTGTTCCGAGCCATTATACAAGGGGTGACGCGCATAAGTCCACCAGTTTAGTCGCCCTTGTGCTTGGAGGATTGGCTCTAGTTTTGTCGGCTTACAGGGTCAGCTCTGTGGGCCGATGCACCATATTTCCCTTCAGCCTTTAACAAGGGAATTGGTGTTCTTGGTTGTGGTAGCCTCCAAGAGAGTTTCAGTATTGGCAACCTCTTGGTATAAAACCATACTTATTCTTACTAGTAGGGTGATGTTAATCCTCACCCAGCCTTATTTACTAGAAGGATCTAGGGTTCATTTGAATCTAGATATTCTTACCTCCCCCTTTTTCAAAACCTTGTTTTCGGAAGGAAAGGTTATTGCTTTCTCTCAGTAGAGATGAGAGCAGTTAAATATCTATCTGAAGGTTCAGATATAGAAATCTGAAGTTTTTATTGTGCTGCCAGAAGACCCTAGATGTGGGCAGGCAGTGTTCAGTTCAGCTATTAAAATGGTTACACTCTCTCCTTTGGAGTAGAAGGGTCAAGGCCTATCTGAAGCGGCTGCTCGGATACGGAAAGCTGATGTTATTGCGCTACCAGGAGGCCCCAGGAAGGGGCAGGCAGCGTCTAAAATCAACTGTTTTCAAGATTGATTCATCAGGGTATTATTCAGGCTTGTGGTTCGGAGAGTGGGACTCCCCCTGTTTCTTGGGGGGGGGGGGTGCTCCGTACCAGGATAGTAAGCGCTTTATGCGCGATGCTTTACCGAGCCTTTGACGCAGATTTTCAGGGCCGCAACTTGGCGTCTGTGCTTAGGTTCACTGATTCTTGTCAGATGTACATAGGAGGGCAGAAGGATCCAGCTTTTTGGCGCAGTATGCATCTGGCAGCATTATAGATCCTCACATCTGATGGCGGCCTGCGTTCTTTGTGTCTCCCTCCTCTCAGTAAGCATTGCTTTCGGACATCCCACATAGTAATGGATTGCCGCTCTGTGTCCCGTGATGTACGATAAAGAAAATAGGATTTTTTATGACGGCTTACCTGTAAAATCCTTTTCTTGGAGTACATCACGGGACACAGAGCTCCCGCCCCTCTTGTTTGGGGATATTGGGACACTTATTGCTTTGCTACAAAAACTGAGGAGCTCCCAGTATGGGAGGGGTTATGTAGGGAGGGAACTTCCTGTGTAGTTAATTACACCAGTGTCCACACCTGAAGGTAGACTCTATAACCCACATAGTAATGGATTGCCGCTCTGTGTCCCGTGATGTACTCCAAGAAAAGGATTTTACAGGTAAGCTGTCATAAAAAATCCTATTTTTCGCAGGTAGACCACCTACTTGAGGCTATCAAAGTTCTCATCACCCTTCTCAGGCCTCCAGCTGCAAATTTGGAACAAACTTTTGTGGAGGACATAGAACTCAAAGCCATCCGAATCTGGCTCCATGCCCTCTTCTCAGTACGGAGGGGAAATCTGTCAGCCTTCTGGTCCCAGGAAATCCTTGATGTTTGGATGCAGAGTGTCATTTCTAGGGGCTAAAAACTGGAATTTTGGACTTTGCTTTCTCCATGCTTTATGATCTTAAATTTGCTTCTCTCCACACGCAGATGAAAAGATTAAGGTGGTCCTTGCCTCAGTCCCAAATGAGGAATGCTTTCAGGCTTTCCACTCATGCCTGTTTACATTTCCAAATAAAGTGGGAAACTTGTTCCTGTGTGTTTGAAAGTTTTGCAGTAACTGGCCAGGTCAGTCGTTGCCTTCCTCTTTCCAGGAGATTTTCTGATTTTAGTAGACATCCAGCATTGTAATTTTTCTAACGAATCAATTTTCCAACTCGTCAATGCTTTCTGCATTTTGTGGTGGGCTCTCAGCATTATCTTTTTATCCCTCTTCTTTTCAGCCTGTACCCCCTTTCTCTCCCCTGGTTTTCCCCAAGGTTCTTGATCCAGTCCCTGAGATCTGTTCTCAGGGAATACAAGTTGTGGGTTACCTGAACAAGTTGGTATAATATTAGTCATCCCTATCCCGGTTAGCCAACTTCCAGTGCAGTGCAGACTGCACATATTTAGTTGAGACCTCAACCTTCAGAACACATTGCTGAAACTAGTGCACCTAGACCTGCAATTGAAATCAACCCTGTCCAGAATTTTCCTGCTTCTGGACAAATGTCTCCCTCTGTTCCTATGGCTGGATCCTTCAGTCCCAGGGTGGTCACCTGATGTATGCTTGCATGACTTTCTTGGGCCTGTTGATGGCCTTCTTTGAGACGGTGCCATACACCCAGTTTCACCACAGGCCTTTGCAATTCAAGATTCTGGCAGCATTGGACAAAGTGATACAGTCCTTGAACCTTTCCATGCATCTGACCTGCAAGGCTAGACTCCTGGCATGGGGGATTTCCAACCCTGTGCTGAAGTCAGGGAAACCCTTTCCCCCAATTCCGTGGAAAGCTCTCGCAATAGATGCTATCCTTTTGTTCTGAGCGGAGGAGTCCTGAATGCCCTCCCTATACTGATATACCTATAAATTCTGTCTTTTCTTGGGCAGAACTGCGTGTTCAAGCCCCTTCCACTGTTCTCATGCCAGATGAGGAAAAATTGTCAGGTGCATTTTTTCCGTCATCACCATCTGGATTCAGGGGAATTAGGTCTCCATCTGGAGGTGTTCCTATATGGTATCCAGTTTGTCGCCAGTTCCAGAGACCTTTGGGCCTTTGCAGCAGATACTCTGGTGACTCCCTTGGATCACTTCAACTTGATCTACGCTCTTTGACCTTTTCAGCTTCTGCCTTGCTCTGCAGGATCAAGATGGAGGGCATTGCGATGATTCTCATAGTACTGAACTGGCTCAGAAGAGTGTGTTACTCAGACATATTCTTAGCAGACTCTCCACTTGTCCTTACGGAACACATACCTTCTGACCCAGGTATCCATTTGCTGTCCTACCGACTGTAAGGGCTTGGCCTTCCAACCCTTATTAAGGCATTGGTACAGGGTTTTGCATGCATCCCCTCTCACTATAGATTTCCTTTTGATTGCAATGAACCTCAACCTAGTTGTTTTGGCCCTTCAATGGCTGTGCTTTCAAATATTTAGGCATATTTCTTTATCTGACCTTACTCACAGGGTGGCTTTTCTTTCCAAGTAAGTAGCCCTATTGTGGAAAGAGGCCTTCAATGTTGTCTTAAGGCATAAAGCTTTTTTACTTCCTAGGGAAGTTTCCTCCTTCTCTTTGTCTTGTGCCAAAACATCCTATGGAAATTTCTGGCTTGATGTAATATGTGCTGTGAGGCAAATCCTAGCGCAGCATTATTTTATTTGATTAAAATACAAATTGTTGACAGTATAAGGTGCACTTATATAGTACTAGTGAGGGTAGGTGCTTTCCACTTCCAGCATCGCAGAAGAGCTTCCCGGGGGGGTTCCTGTGGAATAGTCTGAGAGTTGTGTGACAGTGGTAAGGTGAAGCCTCGAGGGACCTGGCGAGGACGCTGGCTGTGTAACTTTGTGTAGGAGTGTTACGGGGCTGTCAGAGTGAGGAGCTGCCTAACACTGTGTCTGGCCAATCAGAACGCGTTTCAAAGACACCAACAAGCCTCCTTCATCAGCTCTGCCTGTTGCCTACTGCCTTTGATTCCCCCTTTTTGCTTCCTGAGGGTTCCCTCTGGGATTCTTGCTTCTAATTTCACCATTTCTAGGTGGATTAGACAAGTCATCCTTTGAGCCTATTGTCTCAAGTATAGGGCTCCATTCTTCCCTGTTAAGGCACAATATATCAGATCTGTTGATGCTTTATGGGCATTTTAACATTGGGCATCTGTGTTTTTTTTTTTATTGTGAAGCAAACAAAAAATAGGACAAAACAGAAAAAGTCAATGTGCATAACTATTCACCCCTCTAAAGTCAATACTTTGTAGAGCCACCTTTTGCAGCTATCACAGCTCCAAGTCGCTTTGCATAAGTCTCTATGAGCTTGCCACATCTTACCATTGGTACTTTTGCCCATTCCTCCTTGCAAAACTTCTTCAGCGCATTCAAGTTGGATGGTTTGCACTTGTGAACAGCAATCTTTAACTCTGACCACATATTTTCCCCTTTAAATCATTCAAGTGTTGCTTTAGCAGTGTGTTTGGGGTCATTATCCTGCTGGAAGGTGAACCTCCGTCCTAGCCTCAAATCACACCGTGGTACAGATTTTGCTCAAGAACATCCCTGTATTTAGCAACATCCATCTTTCCCTCAATTCTGACCAGTTACCCAGTCCCGATTTGCTAAAAAAATATCTCCACAGCATGGTGCTGCCACCACCATGTTTCACTGTGGGGGTGGTGTTCTTTGGATGATGTGATGTTATTGGGTTTGCACCAGACATAGTTTTCTTTGATGGCCAAAAAGTTACATTTTAGTCTCATAGCACCTTCCTCCATACATTTTGGGAGTCTCCAAACTCGCATTTTTGCAAACGCAAAATGTGCCATTTGTTTTTTTCCTGAAAGTAACTACCTTTCTTCTGGCCACTCTGCCAAAAAGCCCAACTCTATGGAGTTTACGGCTTATTTTTGTCCTATGTAAGGATACTCCAGTCTCTTCTGTGGAACTCTGCAGGTCCTCCAGAGTTACCTTGGGACTCTGTGCTGCCTCTCTCATTAATGCACTCATTGCCCGGTTTGTGAGTTTTGGTGTGCGGCCGTCTCTTGGCAGGTTTACTGTTGTGCCGTGTTCTCTCCATTTGGTTATGAAAGATTTTATGGTGCTCCTAGGGATCATCAAAGATTTGGATATTTTTATATAACCTAACCCTGACTTGTAAGTCTCAACAACATTGTCCCTTACTTGTTTGGAGAGTTCCTTGGTCTTCAAGGCAGTGATTGGTTAGTGGTGCCTCTTGCTTAGGTGTTTCAGCCTCTGGGGCCTTTGAAAAAGGTGTGTATATGTAATGACAGATCATGTGACACTTAAATTGCACACAGGTGGACATCATTTCACTAATTATGTGACTTCTGAAGGTAATTGGTTACACCAAAACTTTTTATGAGATTCATAACAAAGTGGTGAATACATACACACATGCCAATTATCAGTTTTTTATTTCTGAAAAATAGTTGTATGACTACTTAGATTATTGTGTTTTGATTCATCACATAAAAGATAAAAAAAAACATTGAGCTAAAGGCTGTAATGTAACAAAATAGGTAAAAAGTCAAGGGGGTGAATACTTTTGCAAGGCACTGTACATACAGTAGGTGGCCGTCCTTACAGGAGATTATTCCTGTAAATTGCAAATAAAGGCACTAGCACTTACAGTTGCTCACAGGCCTTCCTCAATACACCACACTGGGTCCTGCGTGCACAGTCAACTCCACTCCACAGTCCCACACAGCACAGTGAATGATGGCTGGGTCCACACAGACAAGGGGACAAATGAGTGGAGAGTGGGAGTGTTTGCGGGCACATTGCTTGCCCCCCGAACACTCCTTTGCTGATTGCAAGCTGGGAAGCTTCCCATAGACCGCTGTGTGTCCGGTGCCTGGAAACCACTTTTTTTTATTATTATTATTGAAAATGGGGGGGTGGGGTGCACGGATCCTGCCAAGTCTCTAAAGTCATAGCACACATCTTGTAGTTCCAATCAAGTAAAATGTGCACTTCACTGTAAGAGCAAAATCCCTTATAGAGTTCTGAGGTTTTAATAATGGTTGTCCAGGGCGCTCAGTTTCCATGACAACTGTGCAGTAGGTATTCCTTTCCGTGTTTAAAGGCAAAAAAGTGCTAGAAAATAACAGGTTATGTCAAGATGTCAGAACTGTGCGTGCTGATCTGGTGTCTTATGTGTGGCAGTATGTTTCTGTCTAAATAGGATATAGTTTTCCATACAATACCTCTCTGGTGTCATTTCTCCATCGTCCTAATTATTGCTTATAGAGAACCTTCACTGTACAATTCTTCGGGCAGCAGACCTGAGCTGAGCATCTAGAAATGCAGGTGTAGTTTGAGCTGTGTTCAGCTTCCCTAGAGGCAAATAATGAGCGCTGGGTGAGCTCATAATCGCACACAGATTTTCTGGTGCATCTCGGTGCAATCGGGTGAGCATTTCCTGCTCTTGGATAAAGTATATAAGTATGTCTCTTGCTGGCAAAGTCACAGGGGTGATGGCACAGATCCTACATATGTGGGCCTATTCAGATCAGATGCAGTCCAATGCATTTTTTCTGCATCACAAACTCATGGACAGTAGGTTACATGGGTTCCATTGGCATAGTTCACGGCACCAACCTGCTGCATTTTATCTGAACTGTACTGGAATGGGGCAAAATTAACCAAGAACATGCATGCAGAAATGCATCCAAAGTGTTTTTTTTTTTTTGTGATGTGAACTGTAAGCAAAACCGAATCCAGAACGCATCCCAGGTGCGTTTTTGTGGTGTGAAGTATCCTAAAAGCCTAAAAGCCATCATTCTAAGTGGGACATCTACCTGCCAACTTTTGATACACTTTACATAGTTTGTTTGTTTGGGCCAAGCTGGCCCAAACAAATTAGTTTATCCCTCACTAACATACGAGGCTGCTGGATGTGTGGTATAAACTGGATGTAGCTGAGGCACCATAGAGCATACCACAATGTGTTCCGGGTTGGAGCCAAGACTTCCTGTCTCATCCCCGAAACACATGGTATGCTGTATGTAGCCTCAGCTGAGCGGCCTCACTTGTTATTCAGATACATTGTTTATTTTTGCCATTTGGCCCAAAACAAACTATGTAAAATGTATCAAGTCCTGGAGTTCAGCTTTAACTTGTTCTTTTGGAAACTATCACGACAAACATCACTGAAAAGGTGAGTCATACTATGTTGGTGGCAAATTAGCAAAGGTGTGCAGCTAAAAAAAAAGTTGTGTCGGTAATTTTGATTTGTAAACTTTTAAAGCTTTACCAGGCAATTATTAATCCCCCTAACTCATTGTGCATGTTTTTTTTTTTCCTATTTTATGAAGCAACTTATACTAATATATATATATGTGTGTGCGCACACACACACACACAGTCTGCCATTTGGTTCCCTTACCAGCGCTTTTTCTGACTGGTGGGGGACCAATAATTCAGTGCTGCCTGGTCCTTCCATCCTGATGCCACTTGTTTTCTGGATTCTGAGAGTACCCTGACATTGGACAACCAGCTAATTTAGGTTGTTGATTTTTCTTTTAAGCCAGTGATCAGTTTGGAGGCCTCTTACTTGCCCCACTTACCATAGGAGGGGATTTTATTGGCCAGACAAGGCAATCTCATTGGTTAAAGGGCTGTTATGGTTGTAGTCAATCACTGTGGGAGGCTGAGGCTTAAGCTGCCCATACATTATACAATTTTCTTATTCACTTTTCTTTATATTTACATTTAACTATGTAGTGTAATGGCCTGATTGCATACAATTTTTTTTTTAGGTGTAACCTCATATTACCGTATTTATTGGCGTATAACACGCACCCTAACTTTAAGAGGGAAGTTTCAGGGGAAAAAAACTTCCACAGCCCCTACGCAGGCACAGTTTACCCTCTATTGAGTGTTATACGCCAATAAATACAGTATATGTAGAATCGGAAGTGAAGGGGCGCTGAAAACACAAAATCAATACAAAATTATGTGTATATATATATATACATTGAAATGTGCAATCTATTATTACAAAAATCATATATTATTAGTGGAGTGAACTAGTGTCCATACAATGAAATAAAAGAAAAGTCCCAATAGTGCTAAATAATAAGCACCCAATGGTATATCTCAGCTCAAAAATGACGTAGATATTGCAGTTCTGGAACCACCACCATATATTTGCACCCGATGTGATCGATAGAAATGGCTCCTTACCAATACTAGTAGACTCTCTTTTAATTAAAAAAGAAGTCATAAACTGCTTATGTCAATGGGATGACTCAGAATGATCCGGATAGGCACGTCAGATGATCCAACATTCATATAGATAGGAACAGAAAGGCAATCATAGTGAAGTATTGTTTATTAAAATATAATAAAAAGTAACATGCCAAATGGCTGCTTACTTAGATAGTGCCCTGATCCCGGCACTGAGGCTTTAAAGCGTATATTCGATATCCAATCGAACCCGCGGATTCGGATGTAGGACGGTGATCCGTCGCGCTGGTAGTCTCACTGGCCGGCGTACGTTCTACCGTCGAAGCAACGTGGATTCGGAGAAGGATCGAAAGTCCGTCGCACTGCTAGTTCCACTAGTCGGCGTGCATTTCACCGTGTTTCCGACGGTGGAACGCACGCCGACTAGTGGAACTAGCAGTGCGACGGACTTTCGATCCTTCTCCGAATCCACGTTGCTTCGACGGTAGAACGTACGCCGGCCAGTGAGACTACCAGCGCGACGGATCACCGTCCTACATCCGAATCCGCGGGTTCGATTGGATATCGAATATACGCTTTAAAGCCTCAGTGCCGGGATCAGGGCACTATCTAAGTAAGCAGCCATTTGGCATGTTACTTTTTATTATATTTTAATAAACAATACTTCACTATGATTGCCTTTCTGTTCCTATCTATATGAATGTTGGATCATCTGACGTGCCTATCCGGATCATTCTGAGTCATCCCATTGACATAAGCAGTTTATGACTTCTTTTTTAATTAAAAGAGTCTACTAGTATTGGTAAGGAGCCATTTCTATCGATCACATCGGGTGCAAATATATGGTGGTGGTTCCAGAACTGCAATATCTACGTCATTTTTGAGCTGAGATATACCATTGGGTGCTTATTATTTAGCACTATTGGGACTTTTCTTTTATTTCATTGTATGGACACTAGTTCACTCCACTAATAATATATGATTTTTGTAATAATAGATTGCACATTTCAATGTATATATATACACATAATTTTGTATTGATTTTGTGTTTTCAGCGCCCCTTCACTTCCGATTCTACTTGTATTTTTCACACACTGAATTTTTTTTTAGGTGGCAGCTCTTAAACTGGTATATTTAATATATTTAGGTTTAATTACACGTAATTCTACCCACTAGTTGGGAGAATTAACATTGTTTTTCTGTGGCGCAAATTATACACATTTTCCTCACATAAATACAGTATATGGTTTTGGTAAATCTAAAGAAAAACTATACAATAATATTGTATAATATATGGCCAGCCTTAGGCCTCCAGTCAAGGAAACATAAATGTCTACATCAAACTGAAAGAATGTGCCGCCCAGAAAGGAGTTTCAAGACTTGAGAGATAATAGTGATTTTTTTTTCCTTTTTTATATGATTAGAGTGGAGAAGTTTAATTAAAGGGACACTAAAGGTTCCCTTTTAAAAAAAATAACATTAATAACAAACATGTTATACTTGCCTCCACTGTGCAGCTCATTTTGCACACAGTGACCTTGATCCTGGTTTTCTGAGGTCCTCGGCTCCTCCCCGCAAGAACTAACCCCCTTCATGGGAGCTCTCTCCCATGGGGGTTAGTTCTTGCGGGCACGCTCTCGTGATATAGCCGCCGACTGTATCACTCGGCCCCGCCCGGCATCATTGGATGTGCTGCTATCAATGCATCCAATCAACGGCCAGACTGAGTGGAGAAGAGGAGGGCGAGCACAGCAGGTGAACGGGCTCGGGTAGGTAAAAAGGGGGATGGCCTGGGGGGCCGTCATTGCCATTTTTTTTTTCATCTTAATGCATAGAATGCATTAACGTGAAAAAAAAAAAACTTTTACAACACCTTTAAAGTGATACTAAAGCTTTGTTTTTGTTTTTTTCTTTAAATAACAAACATATCATACTTGCCTCCACTGTGCAGTTCGTTTTGCACAGAGTGGCCCCGATCCTCCTCTTCTGGGGGCCCTCAGCAGGTAGATATAAAAGGCACAACGTAATGCAGTTGTTAATCCTTACGGACTCGAGCACATGCCTATTCCTGGCATCGCCCAGATCAGCAGGTGTAGGCGTTTCCGTTTGGCTGCAGACAGGAATCCAGGGTCCAAGGCGGCAGAGTCTGCCACTGTCTGTGGTTGTTCGCATGTAATCACTTAAGACAGGACTACATTATATCTGAGCACCACAAACTAAAAGCACTATTTAATTAATTTTTTATATTCAAAGCAATCTCACCCAGTCCATCCATGTGTCTGCTTTATTTTGTTGAGAAATCGCTTTGAAAAACACACCCTAGCAATTCTAGCCGTGGCCATCTTGAGTAGGGCAGATGGTTTATGTAGCATTTACTTCCTGGAATGCCTCTGGCATGCAGGCCAGAGGGTGTGCTTAGCTGAAAAGGCCCCCTCTTCCCTTCCACCAGTTGAAAAAAAAAATGTGTATGAAGACTCCTGGGATGTATGACAACATTTTAGCCAAGACCAGGAAGCAACAGGTGAAATGTTAAAATAAGGTGAAAATATACCTTCTTATTTATGTACTAATATTGGCAGCATAAGGATTAACATAGGTAATGCTAATTGAGAGAGTTTAATTCTGTTTTAAGGAGTGATGACATGCAGCTAGGGACAGATGAATAGCCCTGTAGCATCCCGAACCACTCATCTGTTCTTAACTGCAAGTAATTGCTCAGTGTGCAAATACTTACTGATGGCTGTAAAGACTCTCAGCCTGTCAATGGTTGGCTGGAGGTAATTGGGAAAGACTTGGGTGTACCCTTGCAGAAAAACACAGATCTGTGCGATGTATGGCATGGGACAACTGTGTTTATGAGCCCCAACACATCATAAAATGTTTTTATTTTTTTGTTAATACAATCAGTCTAATCACTTAAATTTGACTTGATATCAGCCTCTTAAAATCCCTATAAAGCAGAGCTCAGAGACAGTGAGGGAGAAGCAGCACAAAGAACCAATTAGGTGTGCTGCAGTGCATGGACCATGTTAACAGGAGAAGAGAGCAGAGTGACAGACAAGCGCATCAGGCATTATCTGAGGGTACAATTTCAACATATAATGGGGATCTAAAGGTCTTTGGTACTTTTCCCTCTTCCTACAACCTTTAAAATTGTCTATATATTATCCAGTCTAGTACCAAAGAAGTAAATGAGATACAGGTGCAATATTTAAAGGCTTTGTTTTCTTTTCTTTTTTTTTTTCCAGTCATCTTTTCCTACAACTACAACTAGCAAGCGGTCTTTGCACAGGACACTTTCTGATGAGAGTATCTACAGCAGTCAGCGAGAGATGGTATTTATCAATGCACGCACATCACTCCTGGACCAGGCACTGCCCAATGATGTTCTCTTCAGTAGCACCTACCCATCTTTGAATAAGTCTCTGCAAATGCGCAGACCATCATATACTCTCGGTATGACGTCAATCCATGGTGAGAAATGTCACAATTTCATTTGTTTTGAATGCACTTAATTACATTTATTTTTCTATCACTTAAAGTGGTTGTAATCCTCAGTCATGAAATTTGAACAAAACACATATACCTGCAGTGTTTACTTATCTCACTCCAAACCTTTAAGTGTCTCTTATCTCTGGTACTTCATTCCTCTGTTATCATTATGAGTGACTTTTAAAAAGTTTTTCCCGACGCATCGGATACATTTGTGATGGGGAGGGAGAGTGGCACAACAGCTTGTCTATTCAGAACAGCTCTGTATCCTTTCTTCGCTCCTGTTTGCTGTGTGGGGGAGGGCGTGTGCATTTCCTCCAATCGGCTCTCACACAGTGTACTGCGGCTCTATACCCCCCTCCTCTGTGATACTAACAGATGGAGAAGGATTTTGTTTGTTTTTTGGAAATATCTTTTTATTGGTTTTTACACTTCAAAGCATACAAAACGGGGAGAAAGAGGAAAAAAATAAAAATACAGTAAGGCCGCGTACACACCATCGTACATATCCGATGAAAACGGTCCGCGGACCATTTCCATCGGATATGTCCGATCGGGAGTTTGATCCGATGGCGTGTACACACCATCGGATCAAATTCCCCGCCGCCAGCGGGCGCGGTGACGTGGCGGTGACGCGGCGGTGACGTTGACGCCGCCACGTCACCGCACTAGGAAGTAAAACACTTCCGCGCATGCGCCGAATCCATTCGGCGGCGGCGCGGCGGCGGTGGGGGACGACATGTCTGCTGGTAAGTGTACTAACCAGCAGACATGTCGGGCGGACAGATTCCCACCGGATGGATTTCAAAGCATGCTTTGAAATCTGTCGGGTGGAGAAATCTGTCCGCTAGCCCATACACACGAGCGGAGATGTCTGCTGAAACGGTCCATCGGACTGTTTTCAGCGGACATATCCCCTCGTGTGTACGCGGCCTTACATTTACTGGCACAGCCAGATGCTAAAGAAAAAAGGGCAAAAAAAACATCCCTTAGGGTAGGTTCACACCACGATTTTCTATACAGTTTTTGGATACGTTTTAAAAAAAAAAAAACGTATGCAACCGTACAGAAAACCGTGGCCATAGACTTTACATTAAAAAACGTATTTGCCATAAATCATACGGTTGTATCCGGTTTTCAACTTTTTTTTTTCTGGAAAAAAAACGTGGTCTACCACGGTTTTTGGTCCGGTTCAAAAACCGTATTTCAACCGTATACGGTTATTTTAACATAGGACTCTGAGAACTGTATGTCGTTGCGGTTCTGTCCGGTTTTTTCTATATGGTTGTTAACCTTGCTTCCCTTGAAATTTCAATAGAACAACTGAAACGTTATTGAAAAAAAAATAAAAAATTATGTTTAAAAAAACGGATGCAACCGTATAGCATACGGTTGGGTCCGTTTTTTAGAATATGTTTTTTTTTAAAAAAAACTGTATCCAAAAACTGTATAGAAAATCATGGTGTGAACCTACCCTTAAAAGAGGTGTAAATAAAAAAAATGTATGCTGAAATTACTGTTTACAGGGTATAGAGACATAATAGTTAACTGATTCCTTTTAAAAACGATTAAAAATAGATACACATCAATCATATAATGTACCTGTAGTTTCTAGCTTAGTTTTTGCATGTTGTTTCCTGCCTCTCTGCTGTACAGAGCCACAGAGCCAATACAGGGCAGTGATGGTTTGAAGAACGAAACTGATGGTGCTGTGGGGTTTTAGACACACAGTAATCACACCTCCTTGATTAGTGACCACAGAGAGAAAGCTCCCAGCACTGTGGTCATCAGGAAAAAAACAGGAAGTGTGGAGATCAGAGGAGAATTACAGCAATTTGAGAGCAAAAACGAACAATGAGGACATAAAAACAGCACTGCATTAAGGTAAAGGAAGCTTTTAAGAGAGAAAAAAAAATCCTTTACAAACCCTTTAATAACAGGGCCCCCCCCCCCCCCCCCCCCCCTCTGCAATACCTGTGCAAATAAAGACATTTACATTTTGAGATACAGCCTAGGAAAATGTCAGCATGACAAATACCACCTTTACAGAAGCCCCATAGCAATGTTAACATACTGACAACACCTGCCCAAACAGGATTGGTATCGGAGTGCCCAACATGACTACCAACAACAAAGTCTGATTTTATCTCCGTCCCTCAATATGAGTAATCAACCCGACGACTCATGTTTAATTATGACAGCCTCAAGTAAGTGTGGATTAATGAGGGTTTTTAAATAAGTCAGTGGGGGTGCCTCAGCTTTTTTCCAATATAGAAGAATCGCTTTATGTGCATAAAACAGAGTAAGAGATAATAAGGTCCTCTGCACTCTGAGGGGGTGCTAATTCTTCCACCAGACCAAGTAAACACACAGCATTAGTCAAGGGTATACAAAGAGCTGTAATATCTTAAAGCGTTTGTACAGGAAAAAAAAATTTCATTTAAAATAACAAACATGTCATACTTGCCTCCACTGTGCAGTTCGTTTTTCACAGAGCGGCTCTGATTCACATCTTCTGGGGTCCCTCTGTGGCTGTCTTGGTCCTCCCCACAATTAGTCACCACAGTCATGCGAGAGCTCGCATGGTGGTCACTAATTGTGGGGCGCGCTCCCACGATACAGCGGGCTGCCATAGCCGCTCGCTGTATCACTCGGCCCTGCCCTTTGGCGCGCCGCGTCACGGGATGTGATTGACAGCAGCGCCAGGCAATGGCTGCACTCCTCTCAATCCCATCCTCTCTAGCCAATCAGCGTCCAGGCTGAGCGGCGAAGAGGATCTCGGGACCACGCGGGACTTTCGAGGGGTCAGGTAAGTATAACAGGGACTGGGGGGGGGGGGCGACGTTATGCAATGTCTTTTTACCTTAATGCATAGATTGCATTAAGGTGAATTTTTTTAAAAATGTACAACTCCTTTAAGGGCCTAAACCACTGCCTGCCAGAAAAGCTGTAATAATGGGCATTGCCACAATTTATGCTCAAAACCTGCTGGAGAATGCTGGCAACAGTTAATCAGAAGCAGTAATCTTGGCATGTCTGGCACGAGTGTAATAAATCCGATGGAGAATTTTATATTGAACGAGGTGGTTTCTGGAGCACACCAAATATTTAAAGGGCCAATCCTACATATCCCAATCATTGCCATTGAAAATTGGGTATCACAGACATCCACTGCCAGCAACTTTCAATAGATTTAGGTCTAATTGTAAACAAATCTTTATAGGCTTCGTAAAGCCTTTTGGGGAGTTGTTCCAATGCCAGCAACTGTTCTAGGTCTGAGGATTGGATCTGTATATCTTTGCTTCCAAACGTAGAAAGGAAAGCATGGCACAGTTGCAGATAGCTGGAATAAAATACCAATTGTGAAGTTGAATTTTGGACTTGAAGTTCATTAAATGTAAGCAGCTGCCCACTTTCTACAATATCCCAAAGCTGCTTCACCCCTTTCTCTATCCACACAATGGTCTGGGGAGACTGTCACGGAGGTTGCTATAAATAGATTAGCAGGAAGCTGGCCCTGTTACAAAACACCTCTGAGAATCTCTGCCTATGATAAGAGGGGGTGTGTGCCTTTCCTCCAATCACCAATGTTGGCTATTTTGGCTGTATGCCCGGAAATCACACTCTGTGTTAAACAGGAAGAGAAAATCTAACAGGATCTGAAAGTCTAAACCGTATATAAATGTGAAGACAGCAGATTATACATGTAAAACCTACGTATGGAGATTTGATTCTACCTTGTGTATCATCTGAGGCTGTTCAGTGGTTGTATGGGGAGTTTACATCCACTTTAAGGTGCCTGACCACCTTCTCTACCCACACAATGGGATCCGGTATTGCAGCAAAATTAGGCAAATGGTGATTATACCAGAGTGGCGTAAAAGGAAAATTTGGTGCCCTCTAGCTGCATAACATTTCGTACCTTATCCCAAGTCTTAACAGTAACCTGCATAGAGCCAGTCCGTACCTTGTAGTAGAGGGTGCGGATTTGATTATCCTATCTTCAATTTGATTTGATTCCGCAATGCATCACAATTAATGTCCATGCACCATTTTTATTTTATTTTATTTTATCTGTTCTTCAAAAAAAAATAAAAAATGGCAGACAACTTAGAGGAGCTCCAGGGAACCCCAAAATACTAGAGACTGCGGACATGATACAGGAGACGGTCAGAGACTGCGGACATGATACAGGAGATGGTCAGAGACTGCGTACAATGTCCCCATAACATCCCCCCAAACGACAATGTATGCCTTTTCATTAATTATGGTTTATGTATGTCTTATTGTCTTTGTGATTGATTCACATCACCTCTTCATTGATACAGTACCTTTTTTTTTGCATGATTTGTGGTTTTGCTCATCACTGCCCCACACATGCAATGCATGGCTGCATGTGTGAGGCAGTGATGAGCAAGCCCATAAATCATGCCAAAAAAAAACTATCAATGAAGTTGTGATGTGAATCAATCAATGAGACATACATAAACCATAATTAATTAAATGGTATGGTCACTTTAATGTTTAGGTCCGCCATCAAGTTTATTATTTTTATTACTGTCGGTCATAATTTGGTAAATTTGCACATAATGGTGCATCAGATATAAACTGTCAATGTCTGACATGATGATGATGATTTCCCGCAGCAGCCTGTTGTGAGAACAAGTGCGGGATGCTGGCTCAGGCCTTCAGCAGAAGCCTGTGTGACAGTGAGCGAGGAGAACTCTCTGGAGACCAGGGACACTTGCTCCACATGTCTCCTCTCCTGCAGCAGCCAGCTCAATACACGTCGACGGCTGGCGGATGTCAGTGGGAGGCAGGAAAAGGGGGCGCTCACTGGCTCTGTTTGCAGAGGCAGTGCACAGCGCCTTATTGCTGCTTTTGCAGCAATCCCAATGACTTATTTTAGCTCTGTTCGGAGTGGCAGGACACAACGCGTTTAGCGTCATCCAAACATCGATTATTTTGGTCGCAGCATTGGTGCTGTATCGCAGACGGCCGAATCGCGATGCTGCGATTTAAATTCAACACCCCTATCTTGTAGTCACTTACTCCCGTGGGTCCCCAAAGAGTAAGTGATGTAGTCCTCCTTCATATGAGCCTAACAGAGCTACCTCCAACACAGTGACTGCATCCCCATCATCTGTAGTCAACCATCTATATGCATATACTATCTGACTTGTCAAAAAGTAATTATGTAAACCAGGCAATGCCAGGCCCTCTTGGGTGGGAAGACCTCAAAAAGGAGCTAAATAGGCCCTCAATATTATTGAAGTAGGAATGAGGGACCCACACCAGGGTAATTTGGAGGAAATACAAAATAATGGGTAAAATCTTAATTTTAAGCAGGGTAATTCTTCCTAGCAATGATAGGGGTAGATGTTTCCACCCATCCAAATGCCTTTTAAATGCAGGCATTAGGGGGTGGACTTTAAGGGCCAAAAAAAATCTGTTACTTTAGCAGAGATGATAATTCCAAGGTATTTAATGTGAGCAACCCAATGTATAGGTATATCAGGAGCAGCAAGCGCCTGAGCACCGCTATCAATAGGTAAATCACTGCACTTCCTCCAGTTTACTCTAAGCCCTGAATAGGTAGAAAATATGTTTAGTATTTTAAAAGCCGCCTGTAGGGAGTGACCAGGGTCCTGTAGGAATAGGAGATTTGTCTGCATTGTACATTCTCTGACTCCACGCACAAACAGAGCTCCTACTTCAGTAGACCTCCTGAGGGCAATAGCTATATGCTCCATCATGAGAACAAATAAAAAGAGTGAAAGTGGGTACCCCTGCCACATGCCACTGCAAATGGAGCAGAAATACCACTACCTATTTTCAGAGATCCTTTAGGACTCTTATACAGTAGGGAAATCCAGGCCATGAAACGGGGACTAATACCCATACGGCCAAGCTACTAGGCCATATAACCCCAGTTCACCGAATCAAAGGCCTTTTCCATATCAAATGAGCGCTATCATGCATGATCTGTAGATGGGCAAATAACCTCATTAGGTTAGTGGTAGTAAGCTACTATAGTAGCGTGGCTAGAATTTTTGTAAGAATCTTCAAACCCGGGGCGTGGCCTGGAGTTGCGTGACATAGGGTGTGCAGACTGAGAGCTCTGCTTTAGCATAATCCTTTTCACCGATCCTACAGCGACATTAACCTCTCCTGCCTCCAGGAGGAGGAAGAACCCAACATGGGGCACACTGCAAAAGTGCTTGAGACCATCTCCTTCTGCCAGACCACTCTCACCAAAGGATTGAGGAGATAAAGGTAGACATATTCCTCTTTAGACAGGACATCCACAAGCTGCGGGAGAGGGTGTCTGAGACCTAAAGCTGAGGGTTGGCTGGCTGTATCTAACTCACAAAGAGTGGCTATCCTGATAATCGGTACAATTTCAGCTCCACAGCTTGCAGTCGGATCCGCAGGGTCGGTCGGTTCTTGCATGCCACTGTCGGCGGCTTGGAAATTCTTCTGATGGCATTTTACATTCCCCCATCATTCCAGTTTACTGTATTACAGGAGGGGTAGCCTTTATGGCTCAGCATCCCACGGTGCCTGCCATATGGATGGGAGACTTTAACATGATAATCCCAGCCTGAATAGACTTGGCCCCACTTTCCCTCTGTCAACTCAACCCACAATCGCTAGGTTTGGGAGGTTCCTTATAGAGTTCGCCCTGGTTGACACCTGGAGGTTTAAGTACCCGACATCTATAGTTTTTTTATGTTTCACTCCTTTCCACTCTGGCATGTCACATATAGGACCTACTCCTTGTTTCACCCGCTCTATTGCCTAGGCTACTTAATGTGGGGGTGGAGCTAGAGTCAGTGGCGGCTGGTGCGCAACATTTTTGGGGGGCGCAAACAAACGGAAAAAAAATTGCAGCCACTGTGGCGTGCCATCGAAGGCAGCCACTGTGGCGTGCCATCGAAGGCAGCCACTGTGGCTGCCTTTGTAGATCAATTGGACCAAATCACAAATCCTTCTATTGGATATAGGCACCCTACAGCAATACAAGCTGCATTCCCCCTGGTCAGAACCAGCAAGATTAGATACCACTGCATTCAAATCTCCCGATTTTTTATGGATTATATAGACCTTAACCTTGAACCCCTATATAACCTTCTAAAAAAAAAAAAACAAGACCTGGTCTCGTCTTCCCCTTGGAATCATGGGACATATTTGGTAACAATGATAGTCCTTCCAAAATTACTCTATTTTCTGGCATGCCCCATATATATCCCGACGCGTATATTTAATTCTATGAAGTCCATTCTATTCCCATACACCCCCCCCCCCCCCCCCTTAGGGCTCATTTGGTCCTGTTACTATGTGCTAGACTGCTTGACTCTTCATGTGTGTTCTACGCTATGCTATATCCAAATCCAGGCAATCCTTGATATTTTGACCTTTTATGAGTTACCCTCTGTACGAATATGTCAATGCTTATGATTGGTGCCTGTTGCACTTTGTATTTCTATGTCATGTTTTCAGATATGCTCAATAAAACACATTTTTTTGTTCAAAAAATAAATACATTTTCAAGCCCTGATTGAACAGGGCAATGGGTCTGTAGGAGGAGCAATCCAGGAGGTCCTTTCAGAAATAAAATAACATGAGCTTCTGACAAGGAGTCCGGTAGGATATAGTTTTCAATACAAAATATATATAGGGCTTGAAGTCTTGGTCCCAAAGTCCCCACATTGGTTCTAAACCGAGTGGTACAGAACAGTCAGGCCGGGGGGGGGTGCGAGATCTAATAGCCAACTCGATTTCCTCAAGGGTGGAATCCTTATTCAGGAGTTCAACCTCAGCAGCTAAAAGAGTAGGGACAGGGAGATCCATAAACAACTCCTTCAATTCAATTATATTATAAGCAGGTATAGGGGCATATAAGTTGCTAAAATATGTGAGAATTTTTTTTTTAAGGTCCAAGGTAAGCTCCTGGTCAAGCGGATACACTGGATATTCGTCTGTACCGGCTGGTCCCCTATCGGCATTGCCATTTTTATCGTACTGCTGCGTACCCAGGACGTTTGAGTTAGCCTCATGATGTGGAGGGTTAGTTGCCGCCTAGCCTCCAACAGTTTGACGTAGGCGTCAGGGGTAGGAGCCAAAGCATGAGCAAGTTGACAGCTTCGTTCCTCCTCCTGCAACCACCGCAAAGTAGCATTATAATCCTGCCAAGTTGCCTTTATTGCCAAAATGTACTGCCCTCTCATATATGCCTCATATATGCCTCCCCAATAGGGCCATTCTCCACTTTGAGCCAGCCAGTACTCAACCTCCATGCACCTCCCCGTACCCATGAGGGGAATCCAAAATTTGCAGACAGAGGGGAGAGGAGTATGATCAGAAAGGCCTCCCAGAAGATATTTTGTGGATCTTTGCTACAGTTTTTTTCTCAACTGTCAAAGTATTTGAAACCACACAAAGCAATTGATCAGTCCAAGTTTAAGAAGCCAAAGGGAAGAGCACATCAGAGGGTGGAACTCTGGGACTGTACAGATGATCTCAGATTCAGTAACTAGATGGTTTCCTCAGGGACAAGACAGCACCTAAAACCCAAAGCAGGTTTTCTATGACTGTCGCCGCTCCTGCAAATAGGCCTGCAGATGTTATAGAACTATATGCCAGCTTAATTAGTTATTGTCTTGAATATGTTTTTTTCAAAAAATATTCAACATCCTGTTTGTTAATTTTATTTTTCAGGTGAATTTTCTGCCTCTGATACCTCCCTCACAGACATTCAGGATCAAAGAAGGCAGCCTATGCCTGACCCTGGACTAATGCCTCTGCCAGATGCTGCATCTGACCTGGAGTGGTCAAACTTGGTTGATGCTGCCAAAGCCTTTGAAGGTAAGAATTTTACACTAAGCAGGCAGCAGAAACCTTACTATACTTTCCAGGCCATTTAAAGAGGAAGTAAACTTCCATCTTTAAATTCTACCTATAGGTAAGCCTAAATAAGTTTTACCTATAGGTAGTGTAAATATCTCTTAAACATGCACTGTTTAGGAGATATTTACTGTTCATGCAGCCAGTGAAATCACTGGCGCATGCGCTCTGAAGGCCTTTTCTTCAGAGCCCTGTGCCGTGACCGGCGGCTTCCCCGCATATGTGCGGGAGTGCCGTTATTGCGACCCCATCCAGTCACAGAGCCGGAGTCCGCTAACACTGAAGCAAGACGGATGAAGATGGAAGCTGTCTCCAGCAATGATGTTGCATCGCTGGAGGGCTTTTGTTTTGGTAGGTTTCACATAATGTGCTAGTATTTGATGCATACTAGCACATTATGCCTCAATAAGACCCCACATCTTTCCTCCAGACTGGAAAGCCTGAAATAAAAAAAAAAACAAACAAAAAAAAACAGGAAGATCTTGGCTTTCCAGCCGAGTATATGGCAGTATTTATAATTGCCAAGCCAAGCGGGACTTCATAGCGTCAGACCATCTGTTCCCTGGAAATCTCTGTGGTCAACTTCCACCTCTGGTCGATTCCTTCTCCGGCTCGCCGATGGCAGGGGCGAGCCCTGAGAAGCACCGGGGGGTGTCCCGTTCCGCCACCTATAAGAACGATCAAGCGGCTGAACTGCCACTATGATTGTTCTTATGGTGAAGGGATTTGCCAGTGGAAGAGAATGAGACCGGGTTAATGCCTAGGTGCAGGCATCATCCCAGTATAAATTTTGTGAAAATAGTGCAGCGCTGCCTATCTATAAATCTTAACAAATAATTATACATTCCATAAAACAATTTATGAGATAAATAAATAAATATAAAAAAAACGGTTCATATGTAGCTATCCTATTTAAATGGATCCAATATTCAGTCCACACCACCACCTGCTAAAATGCCTGGTCACCTCAAGGATGAGTATAAAAACTCATAGACATAATTATCTTAATAAGTTATTTCTCACACACAGTATCTGCATACCACAAATTACACCCTAAAATATATTCTACTACGCCTCCTGAGTATGGCGATACCACGTGTGAGACTTTTTCACAGCCTGGCCACATACAGAGGCCAAACATGCAAGGAGCACCACCAGGCGTTCTAGGGACATAAATTTCACATATAATTTCTAGACTACCTCTTACAATTTTGAAGGTCCTGGAGCACCAGGGCAATGGAAACACCAAAAAAATGCCCCCATTTCTAAAGTAAACACCCCAACGTATATTCTATGAGGCATAATGAGTCTTTTGAACATTTTTTTTTTCTTTACACAAAGTTGTTAATTTATAAGATATTTCGAACACATAGCATGTACATAGCAAAAATTACGCGCCAAAATATATTTTGAAACTCCTCTGGAGTATGGCGATACTGGATGCATGAGACTTTTACACAGCCTGGCCACATACTGAGGTCCAACATGCAGAGAGCACCATAAGGTGTTCTAGGGACATACATTTCAAATCTATTTTGACTACCTATTACACTTTTGTGAGGCACTGATGTGACACAGATGATCACTAATGTGGCATGGATAAGCCATGGGTGGGGATGGATGAGCCAGGGATGGAGCATGAATAAGAATGGATGAGCCAGGGATGGAGCATTAATGTGGATGGATGAGCCAGAGATGGAGCATGAATGATCCAGGGATGGAGCATGAATAAGAATGGATGATCCGAGGATGGAGCATGAATGAGAATGGATGATCCGAGGATGGAGCATGAATGAGAATGGATGATCCAGGGATGGAGCATGAATGAGAATGGATGATCCAGGGATGGAGCATGAATGAGAATGGATGATCCAGGGATGGAGCGTGAATGAGAATGGATGAGCCAGGGGTGGAGCGTGAATGAGAATGGATGAGCCAGGGGTGGAGCATGAATGAGAATGGATGAGCCAGGGGTGGAGCATGAATGAGAATGGATGAGCCAGGGGTGGAGCATGAATGAGAATGGATGAGCCAGGGGTGGAGCATGAATGAGAATGGATGAGCCAGGGGTGGAGCATGAATGAGAATGAATGAGCCAGGGGTGGAACATGAATGAGAATGAATGAGCCAGGGGTGGAGCATGAATGAGAATGGATGAGCCAGGGATGGAGCATGAATGAGAATGGATGAGCCAGGGATGGAGCATGAATGAGAATGGATGAGCCAGGGATGGAGCATGAATGAGAATGGATGAGCCAGGGATGGAGCAAGAATGAGAATGGATGAGCCAGGGATGGAGCATGAATGAGAATGGATGAGCCAGGGATGGAGCATGAATGAGAATGGATGAGCCAGGGATGGAGCATGAATGAGAATGGATGAGCCAGGGATGGAGCATGAATGAGAATGGATGAGCCAGGGATGGAGCAAGAATGAGAATGGATGAGCCAGGGATGGAGCATGAATGAGAATGGATGAGCCAGGGATGGAGCATGGATGAGCCAGGGATGGAGCATGAATATGAATGTGGATGTGATGAGCCAGGGATAGGCACAGATCAGCACTGTGGGCACTTCAGATCCAGCCCACAGTGCTGCTGCACTGGCTCCTCTCCTAAAATGATGTAGCGATCAGATATGTTTCAGTTTTTTTTTACAAGTGATCACTCTGTCATTGGACATTGGCTCATTACCCCATCCCCGGGTAAGCGACCGATTCTGGGAGGACATTAAAGTACGCCCTGCCAGAGTTATCTGACTGCACTGTAGCCGTTTTTCGCCTATGGCCCGGTCAGCAAGCAGTTAACGAATACACTATGCAATCATTGGCAATTGTATTGCCTTCCCTTTTTTATATGTTTTATACCACTCACTTAATTGTATCCATACAAAATCTAATAACATTGAACAACAAAATTACAAGCTGGATGCCGATTGGTGACTAAACTTTATTGGTTCAAAGAGCGCTTAGACTTTTTTCATAATTTGTAATTATAATATTCCTACCTCACACTTTCTGGCTTGTCTAGGACTAGGTTGTGCTCCCAGATTTCAGTTCCATTTTTCTTCTATCGTGTACTTCTTCTATCGTGTACACAGCTACTATAACTTTGGCATTGCAGATGCATGTTATGCTCTATAAAAAGTAATGGTTGGCCAAAATTTAGCCGTGAATCAGCAGTGACAATATTGACCTGCAACATATCATTCCACTGTAGTGAAAACAGTCACAGCCTAGAGTAGCATCTTTGCTCTGAATTTAAAGCGGAAGTAAACCCATCGATTTAACAGTTTCAAAAAGCAGTTAAATTTCCGGCATGCCGGGATTGCCAACGGTCACATTGGTTGTGCTCTCAACCAAACTGTCAAACCATCCAATGGCTGGTGTCATAACTGATCACATGTGCAGCACCACGGCAGTTGAAGATTAAACATAGGCCAAGATGGCATCTTCCTTGGCTGAAAATGATAGAAGGGTTTACTTCCACTTTAAGAACAGTGCAGCATTGTTCCACCCCATCACAGGAAGCCCCACCCTCCAGTACTTGCGGCGGTCCCCGTGGCTGTGCGAGCGATCCGGGATGAGCACTCCCCCGCCCTCTGCCTACACAGGAAGGGGGAAGTGATGTAATCTCTCCTCTCGGCTGTATTTTCAACGGCCGCTGAGGAGAGAAGACATCACAAGTGAGTCTGCACCAACACTACACTGACACCACACACATAGGCACATAAACCCCCCCCCCCCCATCACCACCCCCCTGTCACACTGTCACTGAATGCAGTGATCATATATTTACTGATCACTGCATTTAGTGTCAGTGTGACAGGCAGTTAGTGTTAGTTGTAACAAAAAGTAAAAAATATTGATTTTTTTTTCAAAAATGTCGCTCTATTTTTGTTCATAGCGCAAAAAATAAAAATCGCAGAGGTGATCAAATACCATCAAAAGAAAGCTCTATTTGTGGGAAGAAAGGGACACAAATTTTGTTTGGGAGCCACGTCGCACGACCGCGCAATTGTCTGTTAAAGCGACGCAGTGCCGAATTGTAAAAACGCCTCTGGGCATTTAGCAGCATATTGATCCGGTACTTAAGTGGTTAAAGCATGTAGATATTTATTAATTTATTTTTTTGCGTGTCCTTCACACATTGTGATCTTGTAAATGACTACCATCAGGCAAGAATGTGCAAGGAGCAATGACGACAGGTATAATGCAGTCATCAATGGCAACCTATCGGACATCACCCTCAATGATCATCATTGATCACTAGAAGAGGCCCAGCAGCGACTCCATATGCATTTATATTGATTATAGGCAGAAAATGCTGAACTTATCGTTATTGTTATTATTGTTGTAGATCAGAGAGCTTCCTTCTTTGCCTCCACAGAAGATGAGCACAGACCAGGAAGTTCAGCTTCAGTTGTTGACCAGCTGGAGGGTCAGACAGCTTCCCAGTCCAGTCCTTACTATGGGTAAGAAATCGATTTAATTATTTTTTCAAGGCAAATGTAATAAAATAAGTATACAAAAACAAAATTGCGCTAAAAACTGCAAATATAACTAAGCAGTGTAATGTTAAGCCATAAGTATAGTCCATATACATAAAAAGAGGTGAATGCACAGGATCAATTGTGTTCTTAAAGTTCAATTATAGGATAAATGTCCATAGTAAGGATCTCCCAGGTGTGAACATTGATGACAAACTTTAGGAAAAAGTGTTGAAAGTAAACACCTCCACCATAGGTATGAGTGGCCTCTTACCAGATCCAAAATACAAATGAGCCTTATGCCAAAACCCAGAAATCACCGTCAACACCTCCAACGTCCAGATCATCTATACACAGACCATCCTCGGTGTCATCAGTATGCGTCAGGATGTATGAAAGGACAAAAAGGCTCTCATAGTGTAAAATCGTCAAGTTTTTAATAAAATAAAAAATGGTATGCACTTACAAGAAATCGTTCAAAAGCAGGCATCCAATACAATAAGCCGGCCGGCTAGCACTTTCCGCCCGTGTCTTCCGGGTAGAGAGAAATTTTTCGCGGTGACGTCAGCACGTCGCCTCCCTACGTTTCGTCACTAAAGGGACGTGTTCACGGGATACAGGCGGCGCGCTGAATCACCGCATATGTACACAGAGCGTGACGCGCAGCCTCGATGTCAGTCACACCAGGCCGCCCGCCCGCCATCTTAGGTACTGGAAAAAGACCTCTTATGATTACTAATGTTGGCGACGGGGAGAAATTTCCCTTGCCAAAGCTGACAATATTTTTAAGTTTGTCATACCACTAGAATCGCAGAAATCTATATCGACAGTATTACTCATTAACACTATTTGAAAGACGGACAGAATGAACTCGCATAGCAGCACTCCCCTAATGATGGTAAGCACAGCGTATCCATTCTGAACGTGGGTAGAGCTCACATCCAGTGTACTCAGCCCACGTCTCCATCCAATACAAATGAAATACAAGAAATTTTCACATGTCATCCATATGTGCTGTTATACACAAATGAAACATAAATTAATGGTTTACACAAAAAATGGATAAGTATATACCAATTATGTGACGTGCAGCCTCGATGTCAGTCACACCGGGCCACACCCCCACCATCTTAAATACTAAAAAGAGATAGGTGGCTGATAAAAATAAATACAATATATTCACCTTCCAGGTCAGGCCTTAAAGGGGTCATACCACCAAGAGTTTAAGCATTGATACCCTTAGTTGGAAAAAATGAAAAAAAGGAAAAAAGAGGAAAACAAAAGCGGCACTACCCCATTTCAGGTAAGTACAGTGTGTCTTGTCCAAAAATAATTGGGGCTCACATCGAGACTGCTCCCACACCGAGGTATTACAAATAGAAGTAAGAAAACTTTAATGCGATCTCCATATATAATCCTATACAGACATGACATATATATTTGTGGTTTACACAAAAAATATTACACAGAAAAAAATGACCTTACATTACTATTCTGATGTTGGAAAAATGCTCAAAGGAGATAATCTATGGTTGGTGAGCCTGTTTCTTATGAATTAGCTATAAAACAGTTCACATCCACTTCTATGTTGAGGCCAAAGGGAGTGTAACATTTTAGTTTATGGACCCATGACATTTCTAACTTGGAGATGGTTCTCACAAGATGGCTGCCTCTCCAGTGGGGATCAAATTTGTCAATACCCAAGAAAATAGTATTCTTCGGATCCATACTATGAGCTAGTAGGTAGTGTTTTGACACAGAATGTTTGGTATATCCCAACCTAATATTTTTTGTGTGTTCATTTAAGCGTACCTGTAGGGGGCGCTTCGTCCTGCCCACATATTGCAGACCACACGGGCACTGCAACATGTAGACCACCCCCTTGGTGCTACACGTGATGAAAGGTTTGATGGAATAATCCTTGGAGGTACAGGAGGAACTAAAGTTGGTGGTTCTCCTTGAGCTGCGAACATTAAGGCTACAAACTTGGCACCTGCCGCATTTGTAATAGCCCGTAAGTTCTGCTAGAAATCTAGACTCCATGTTAGGCGGATTCAAAATATTAGGGGCTATTTTGTCTTTGAGAGACGATGCTCCACGAAAGACAACCTGTGGTTTGATAGGGAGCAAGTTACCCAAAACCCTATCGTTTTTTAAAATATGCCAATGTTTATTTATTATATGTTTAATGTTAGCATGTTGGCAAGAGTAGTTGGTTATAAACGGATTTTTAAAGGCATTATTATTAGCTCTATCTGTTTTCACCGACAATAGATCAGATCTATTTACCCCTTGAACTGATACCATAGTATTGGTCAAAAATTCTCTGGAGTAGCCTTTTTCCAAAAAGCGTGAGGTCAAAACCTCAGCTTGTTTTATAAAGGTCCCATCCTCTGTACAATTACGTTTCAAGCGGAGGTACTGACTCTTGGGAACGGACTTTAGCCAAGAGGGATGGTGGCAACTATTCTTTGGAATAAAGCCATTCCTATCAGTGGCCTTAAAGAAAGTTGATGTGACGAAGTGGCCATTACTAACAGAAATAGTTAAGTCCAAAAAATTAATAATGTTGTCACTCGCCTCATGGCTCAAATGTATGCCCCTATCATTGATGTTAAGGGAGGTCATGAATTGATTCAGATCCGACTCCGTACCATCCCACAGGAGGAGGATGTCGTCAATGTACCTTGCCCATAATAAGACATGGGGTCTGGTACTAGCACAGACGACATCCTCCTCCCATTTGGCCATAAAAAGGTTGGCTAGGCTTGGGGCGTATTTAGCGCCCATTGCTACTCCACGGTCTTGTCTAAAAAAACGTCCATTAAACCAGAAAAAATTGTGCATAGCAGCATACTCTAATAGTTCCATGATGTATAAAATCTGTTTCATAGGCAGACCGGAATCTTTTTTCAGAAAATAAGAAACCGCTTCTAAACCTAATTGGTGAGGGATTATGGTATAGAGCGAAGTAACATCCGCGGTAACCATCAAAAGGTTTGCCGGAGGGATAATATCAGCCAACATATTGATAATGTGCCTAGTAGCCTTAACATATGAAGGCATACTACGCACTAGGGGCTGTAGGTAAAAATCAATGTACTTGCCCACCCGGGACGTAATGGAATGAATTCCACTAATGATAGGTCGTCCCGGGGGGCAAGTAGGATTTAACCTTTTTATTATTGCAGCTTTCACTTTTTTGATCATTATTTTTTATAACGAGCGCTATATAATTCTCACATTGTACATTTTCCTTATACCTATTATAGCTGCTGTTGACATACCATTGATTTGGTCTATCCAACCCGTTAACCCATGGATATATTTGAGTTCAGGGCCTCTCGCGTGGTTAACACGGAGGGGGTCTTTGAAACATTTAAGGATGGGGATGGTGACTTGGGAGGTTTATTTATGAGATTAAAAAATCTTACCATCTCAGAATTACACACACAGTGGGATATTGTCTTTCTGGACACCTACATAAAACAACAAATGGTACCCCGTAGCCTCCGTTGGGAGATCAGTCCCCAAAAAGGAGATACGGATTTAGAGGGTTGGTACAAGTATTTCAATGAAGCAGGCTTGGGCCTACTTAAATTTCTGGGTGAACGTAAGACCACTAAACTTGTAAGGCTGGACGAGGAAATCAAATCCATAAAGGATAAGTTGGCCCCGTTTATGTCAAGCGAGGAATACACAGAAAGATCTAAACATTTGTTGAAAGTACTAGAAAAAGAGGAAAAAGAACAGAGGAATAAAAAGAAAAAGAAATACAATAGGGATATTGGGGATTACCACTCCCTTATTGTATTTGACTGGCAAAAAAAGATTGTGGAAAACGCACAGGGCATGACTAATGCCAATATGGACACCATACCTTCTAATACAGGTCTTGGCAACTCCAAAACAGCCAGCAATATATATCCTCCTGTCCCGGCCAAAGTAATGCAGGCACGGTCCAAAACAAACGGTACACCCAAAACTGGGAAACAATCTTCTAACACCCTTCCCATGAATTATGGTAAAGGTAGAGGAGGTGCAAGAGGAGGGCGAACCCAGCCCCCTCCAAATTTTCGTCCCCAAGTGGGAAGTAATATATATCGGGGTGGTTTAGGTGGAGTGGGGAGCCGTGGTCGGGGAGGCCAATTTCGACCACCAGCACCCTACATTATGAATTTCCCGAACAATTTCGGGGGACAACCATCTGAGTACTATGGGGCGGCTCCTATCAGGACCCCTCTGTACAACGCACCCCTACAGTCCAGGGATGATGGGATTGTACACTATACCGGGGATTATGAGGTTGATTATAATGTATTGACCCATAACAGTTTCCTACCTCTGAATGATGATCCCACCTGTGGGGGTGATGCATATGGCACACCCCTAACAGGAGTCAATCAACAAGGTGCTAGTGGAGGGTATAGTTTATGCCATGATGGCAACCAATTAGAACCATACTCCCAGTCACAAACACAGTGGGGTTTTCCACGTGTGGGACAAGGCATAAAAAGAGTAGGAGAACTAAAAGAGGGACCAGAGGGGGGTGGCGCATTCAGTCCCAAAAGGTCGAGAAAGTAACGGCGGCTGGTATTTTCAATCTGAGCGACCACCCCCTCAATGACTCTGAATTGGCAGTTCTTGACAAAGGGCTTAAATTTGCCCCCCCCCCCCAAGAATTTAAGTAAATTTGGTACATATATGGACATACATCGTTATGTCCGAAAGCTTAGTGTCCAAAGATATATGGCTTCTAACCCCTTTAATCCATCCAAAACCCTCTCTCATAGTTATACACATTCTGGCTTAGCCAATGCCTCTGTGTACAATCCACCTGGACATCTGGCACCCTCTTTAAAGGTCTTCAGAGACTTGGCCTTGAAGGATTTAGAGGACATTAAGTTTAAACAGGTAAAAACCAAACAGAGTATTATGAAGGGTATTGAATCTTTGTGTGGCAATAAAGAGATTATTATCCGTCCGGCGGATAAAGGGGGAGGGATAGTTGTTCTAAATAAAGATGTATTTATGAGGGAAATGGAACGTTTGCTTTCAGATACAAACACATATTCCCTTCTAAGGTTAAACCCTAATGATAAATATAAAAAGAGGCTTGATAAATTGGTCTGGAAAGGGTTCAACCTGGGGATCTTAAATAAAAAAGAGAAGGCATTCCTTATTCCTGAATGTCCAAGAATCCCCATCATCTATTATCTCCCGAAAGTGCATAAAAATCCTACTTGCCCCCCGGGACGACCTATCATTTGTGGAATTGATTCCATTACGTCCCGGGTGGCAAGTACATTGAGTATTATGAAGGGTATTGAATCTTTGTGTGGCAATAAAGAGATTATTATCCGTCCGGCGGATAAAGGGGGAGGGATAGTTGTTCTAAATAAAGATGTATTTATGAGGGAAATGGAACGTTTGCTTTCAGATACAAACACATATTCCCTTCTAAGGTTAAACCCTAATGATAAATATAAAAAGAGGCTTGATAAATTGGTCTGGAAAGGGTTCAACCTGGGGATCTTAAATAAAAAAGAGAAGGCATTCCTTATTCCTGAATGTCCAAGAATCCCCATCATCTATTATCTCCCGAAAGTGCATAAAAATCCTACTTGCCCCCCGGGACGACCTATCATTTGTGGAATTGATTCCATTACGTCCCGGGTGGCAAGTACATTGATTTTTACCTACAGCCCCTAGTGCGTAGTATGCCTTCATATGTTAAGGATACTAGGCACATTATCAATATGTTGGATGATATTATCCCTCCGGCAAACCTTTTGATGGTTACCGCGGATGTTACTTCGCTCTATACCATAATCCCTCACCAATTAGGTTTAGAAGCGGTTTCTTATTTTCTGAAAAAAGATTCCGGTCTGCCTATGAAACAGATTTTATACATCATGGAACTATTAGAGTATGCTGCTATGCACAATTTTTTCTGGTTTAATGGACGTTTTTTTAGACAAGACCGTGGAGTAGCAATGGGCGCTAAATACGCCCCAAGCCTAGCCAACCTTTTTATGGCCAAATGGGAGGAGGATGTCGTCTGTGCTAGTACCAGACCCCATGTCTTATTATGGGCAAGGTACATTGACGACATCCTCCTCCTGTGGGATGGTACGGAGTCGGATCTGAATCAATTCATGACCTCCCTTAACATCAATGATAGGGGCATACATTTGAGCCATGAGGCGAGTGACAACATTATTAATTTTTTGGACTTAACTATTTCTGTTAGTAATGGCCACTTCGTCACATCAACTTTCTTTAAGGCCACTGATAGGAATGGCTTTATTCCAAAGAATAGTTGCCACCATCCCTCTTGGCTAAAGTCCGTTCCCAAGAGTCAGTACCTCCGCTTGAAACGTAATTGTACAGAGGATGGGACCTTTATAAAACAAGCTGAGGTTTTGACCTCACGCTTTTTGGAAAAAGGCTACTCCAGAGAATTTTTGACCAATACTATGGTATCAGTTCAAGGGGTAAATAGATCTGATCTATTGTCAGTGAAAACAGATAGAGCTAATAATAATGCCTTTAAAAATCCGTTTATAACCAACTACTCTTGCCAACATGCTAACATTAAACATATAATAAATAAACATTGGCATATTTTAAAAAACGATAGGGTTTTGGGTAACTTGCTCCCTATCAAACCACAGGTTGTCTTTCGTGGAGCATCGTCTCTCAAAGACAAAATAGCCCCTAATATTTTGAATCCGCCTAACATGGAGTCTAGATTTCTAGCAGAACTTACGGGCTATTACAAATGCGGCAGGTGCCAAGTTTGTAGCCTTAATGTTCGCAGCTCAAGGAGAACCACCAACTTTAGTTCCTCCTGTACCTCCAAGGATTATTCCATCAAACCTTTCATCACGTGTAGCACCAAGGGGGTGGTCTACATGTTGCAGTGCCCGTGTGGTCTGCAATATGTGGGCAGGACGAAGCGCCCCCTACAGGTACGCTTAAATGAACACATAAAAAATATTAGGTTGGGATATACCAAACATTCTGTGTCAAAACACTACCTACTAGCTCATAGTATGGATCCGAAGAATACTATTTTCTTGGGTATTGACAAATTTGATCCCCACTGGAGAGGCAGCCATCTTGTGAGAACCATCTCCAAGTTAGAAATGTCATGGGTCCATAAACTAAAATGTTACACTCCCTTTGGCCTCAACATAGAAGTGGATGTGAACTGTTTTATAGCTAATTCATAAGAAACAGGCTCACCAACCATAGATTATCTCCTTTGAGCATTTTTCCAACATCAGAATAGTAATGTAAGGTCATTTTTTTCTGTGTAATATTTTTTGTGTAAACCACAAATATATATGTCATGTCTGTATAGGATTATATATGGAGATCGCATTAAAGTTTTCTTACTTCTATTTGTAATACCTCGGTGTGGGAGCAGTCTCGATGTGAGCCCCAATTATTTTTGGACAAGACACACTGTACTTACCTGAAATGGGGTAGTGCCGCTTTTGTTTTCCTCTTTTTTCCTTTTTTTCATTTTTTCCAACTAAGGGTATCAATGCTTAAACTCTTGGTGGTATGACCCCTTTAAGGCCTGACCTGGAAGGTGAATGTATTGTATTTATTTTTATCAGCCACCTATCTCTTTTTAGTATTTAAGATGGCGGGGGTGTGGCCCGGTGTGACTGACATCGAGGCTGCACGTCACATAATTGGTATATACTTATCCATTTTTTGTGTAAACCATTAATTTATGTTTCATTTGTGTATAACAGCACATATGGATGACATGTGAAAATTTCTTGTATTTCATTTGTATTGGATGGAGACGTGGGCTGAGTACACTGGATGTGAGCTCTACCCACGTTCAGAATGGATACGCTGTGCTTACCATCATTAGGGGAGTGCTGCTATGCGAGTTCATTCTGTCCGTCTTTCAAATAGTGTTAATGAGTAATACTGTCGATATAGATTTCTGCGATTCTAGTGGTATGACAAACTTAAAAATATTGTCAGCTTTGGCAAGGGAAATTTCTCCCCGTCGCCAACATTAGTAATCATAAGAGGTCTTTTTCCAGTACCTAAGATGGCGGGCGGGCGGCCTGGTGTGACTGACATCGAGGCTGCGCGTCACGCTCTGTGTACATATGCAGTGATTCAGCGCGCCGCCTGTATCCCGTGAACACGTCCCTTTAGTGACGAAACGTAGGGAGGCGACGTGCTGACGTCACCGCGAAAAATTTCTCTCTACCCGGAAGACACGGGCGGAAAGTGCTAGCCGGCCGGCTTATTGTATTGGATGCCTGCTTTTGAACGATCTCTTGTAAGTGCATACCATTTTTTATTTTATTAAAAACTTGACGATTTTACACTATGAGAGCCTTTTTGTCCTTTCATACATCCTGACGCATACTGATGACACCGAGGATGGTCTGTGTATAGATGATCTGGACGTTGGAGGTGTTGACGGTGATTTCTGGGTTTTGGCATAAGGCTCATTTGTATTTTGGATCTGGTAAGAGGCCACTCATACCTATGGTGGAGGTGTTTACTTTCAACACTTTTTCCTAAAGTTTGTCATCAATGTTCACACCTGGGAAATCCTTACTATGGACATTTATCCTATAATTGAACTTTAAGAACACAATTGATCCTGTGCATTCACCTCTTTTTATGTATATGGACTATACTTATGGCTTAACATTACACTGCTTAGTTATATTTGCAGTTTTTAGCGCAATTTTGTTTTTGTATATCATGTTTTAGGTTGTATAACCTTTTTATTATTGCAGCTTTCACTTTTTTGATCATTATTTTTTATAACGAGCGCTATATAATTCTCACATAATAAAATAAGTAGGCTGTACAAGTCAACTAACAGTGGCATGAAAAAGTATGCAAATCCCTTGGAATTACCTAATTTTCTGCAGTAATTTATAAAAAATATATACGGGCCGGTCGAACCTTCTTTTGCAGCAGTGACTTCCAGCAAGCACTTTTGGTAGCTCCTGGATCAGACCTGCACAATGTTCAGTCAGAATTTTTGACCATTCCTCTTTACAAAACTGCTTCAGTGAAGACATATTTGTAGGATGTCTGGTCCAAACGGCTCTCATGAGGTCATTCCACAGTATCTCTATGGAGTAAAGGTCTGGTCTCTGACTGGGGCATTCCAAAAGGTGCATTTTATTTTTCTTCTAGTCAGTCTGTGGTGGATTTAATGTTATGCTTGGGGATATTGTCCTGCTGCATCACCCAACTACTACAACTCCCTGCGATGATGGCAAGTGGTCCAGGCCCTGAGGCAGCAAAGTAAGCCCAAATCAGGATGTTCCTTTCACGGTACTTCACAGTTGGGATTATGTTTTAATGTTGGTAAGCTGTGTTTTTTTTGCACCATACATAGTGCTGAGTATTCTTCCCAAACAATTCAACATTTGTTTCATTAATCCACAAAACATTTTCCCAGTAGCGTTGTGGTTTGCCTAGGTGCACTTTGGTAAGCTTAAAGTGGTTGTAAACCTTTACAACACACTTTATGCTACATGTAAGCCTATATTAAGGCTTACCTGTAGCTACCCAGGATATATCCTAAACATGCATGGTTTAGGACAGGGGTGTCAAACTCAATTTCATCGTGGGCCGCATCAGAAATATGAATGTCCTCAAAAGGGCCGGTTGCATCTGTAAGATTAGATGTCCAGCGCATCCCCTTCCCATATATAAGATGTCAAGAGCCACCCCACCATCAGAAGTTGAGTTCCCCACTCTTCCTTACATCACAGTGCACCACCCTTTCCTTATGCTGCTACTGGAAAGAAGCTGAATGCATTGCTTGAAAGAAAAAATTAAGGGTCTGGAGGAGGACCAGAAAAGGACTGGAGCTCTCTTGCAGGAGAGGTGCGAGGGCCACATGAAATGGCCTAATGGGCCGGATTCGGCCCACGAGCCTTTTGTTTAACACCTGTGGTTTAGGACATATCCCCCTGTGTCTGCATGTGCCAAAGTCATTGGCACTGAAGCAATGGCACATCGTACCATTGCTTCAGTTAGACTTGTCGTTACCAGTGGCTTACGCCAATGAGTGACATCATCGTGGCTCCGGGCCAATCACAGCACCAGAGCCCACAATACCCAAAAGTCACTAAGGGAGAGATGTCGCTGCCAGAGGGGGAGAATGAGGACCGCTATGGGGGCTTTGATCTCGGGTAAGTAATTCATAATGAGCTAGTATGCTATGCATACTAGCTCATTATGTCTTTATCTTGCAGGAGGGTTTACAACCACTTTACGGTGCACGACAATGTTTTTATCAATCAAAGTAGCTCTAAACCACACCTCCGAATTAATTTCATTTATTGAAATCTAGGTCTGCAAACTACGGACTCAAATTGTCTTTTGTTGAAGTAATTAGTCCATGGGTTCACTTTTTCCTCCAGCACACTGTGAATGTTTACCAGGTGTGTTTAATAAAGACACAGGAAATTATAATTGTTTGTGTGGTATCGGGGTAAACTTAGATGAGGATCAGATTACATTTTATGGCAAATTACCTCTCAAATGCAGGGAATGCCAAGGGATTCACATACTTTTTCTTGCCACTGTATTTGGCTATGGTTTAGTCTCTGTGTAACATTTGCATTTTCAGAACATAATCCTTATACCCATTACTTATAGAGGGCTTTCTCTGTGACCAATGGATCAGTGGTGTATTTAGGTTTTGTGCTGCCCTAGGCCTGAGTAAACTCTGGCACCCCCTAATTTAAATATGACCCACCCCTTCCTGTCAAAGCCACACCCCTTTCTGTTTAAGTCCCACCCTAAACCCTAGACCTGCCCCACTTTTCGAGTGGGGACACTGGGGGGGCAATGGATTCCCTTAATTTTATCTCTGCAATTGGACAGGGGCAGTGCGGCCACTTTATGTGGGCGCTTGACTAATTTGTCTCTCAGCCCAGTCCGGCCCAGAGGGCAGCTATCACAAATTTTGGGGCCCCTTACACAGCTTTAGGCAGGACCCCCCTGGAGCAGAAAACCAGGGGTGGGGGTGCTGATGAAAAGACAACAGTGTATTCTCTTCTCCCCTGACGCAAGATAATACGTGGGGGGAGGGGACCCTGGGGAGCATCGGACCCCTACATGTGTAATGCAGAAAAAAAATGCCTGTACCCCCTGATGGTGGCCCTGCCGGCCCATAAGACTGGCACTACACTGACAGTGTAGCAGAAGTCGGCGGGGACACTTTCTGTGCTTCCCTAGGCCTTGTTGGCCTAGGCCAGGATACAGCCCTGCAATTGATACATATCTCCCATCACTCATTAGGTTCCAATATTTTCTCTTTGTCTCCTTTGGAGCCCACAGCTGCTGTAGGACGATGCAAACAGAGTATACTGGGTCTTGAAGGTGTCTCAGAGCTGTGCCTTTCAAGCAACAGATGGTCAAAAAGTGCACAGAATGTTTATAATATACACACTAAAGCCTTCCCTCTGCCTGGCATGCTTAGCCAAATGTTTCTTGTTTAGTTCCTTCTTTGCAAACTTTTGTATGGTGTGCCTTATGTTCATTCATTCAAGACACAAAAAGTGTCATAAAACACTGTGGTGGTGTCCCAGGAACTAATTTTCAGCAATACCAAAGAAAAGAAGATGGGGACCAAACCAGTCCACCATCCAAAGTAGTTCATCAAAGAACAGTGATATTACCCGTAAAGCTAGCAGATTGGTAGTCCTCTGTCTGTACAGCTCACACCCCCTCAGATGCTAAACATCACAGTGATGTTTCAAGACGTGTTTGGGAAGCCCTGATATGTATAGTTCACCACTACTAAAAGTAGAGGTGGAAAGAGGGGGATTGTAGCGGTGCCAAGACAATATATTGAACAATAAATTGAACAATAAATGGTCATTATATACATTTTTATTAAGATAACATACACACATAAATTGTAAAAAAAAAAGAGGTTCAATAAAACCAAATATTAAAGCAGACACTGGAGTTTATGGGTCGCTGGTATTCCCAAATTATATGAGGTAGTGGTCACAGAAGATTGTCCCATCCCTACATGTTTCTCTGTTAAGGCTTCCTCAGAGGATTAAACTGGGACCACCGATCCACAAAACGAGCTCTGACATATAAATATAAGGACAAAGTATAAGTACATTAAAGAATAAATCAGACATAGGATTGTATTATCACATTGATGTGTGCTGTTCTACCACACCCCACACGAAGGAGACCCTTAAGAGACCCACCCTTCACCCAGCCAAGACGGAGGGAGCACATTTTGGCTGGGTGAAGGTGGGTCTCTTGATGGTCTCCTTTGTGTGGGGTGTGGTAGAACAGCACACATCAATGTGATAATACAATTCTATGTTTTTAATTGGAGACAATTTTCGGTGACCACTATCTTATATAATTTGGGAATACCAGCGACCCATAAACTCCAATGTCTTTTTTAATATTTGGTTTTATTGAACATCCTTTTTTGTACAACTTATGTGAATGTTATCTTAATAAAAATGTATATAATAACCATTTATTGTTCAATATATTGTCTTGGCACCGATACAATCCAACGTTTCTCCTCTACTTTTGCGAATTGCCTTTGGGATGAGGTGCATATTGTTCTAGAGTCATTTGGATCCTCTTTACTCTATACATAATTCACCACTACTGTTGACACTAATCCTCCTCCAAGGATGGATTATCTCCCATTAGAGCTACATTAGCCATTCATCTCTCCTCTCAGTAAATACAGCCAGCGTGGAGCGGCATGGTGATGGTGGACAGGCAACCCGACGTGGGTGTGGTGACGTAATCGCATCAATGTGTTTCGCTGACTGGTCACGTGAGCTTCATTAGGATTACTGCTGTTCTTTTATGGAGCCAATTTGGATGGTCGATTGGTTTGGTCACCATCTTCTTTTTTGGTACTTGTGTTCATTCATGCAAAAGTTATTTTTGCTACAGCTGCATGCACCCCAGAGCTACAAGGAAGTGCAAAAGTGTGTTCTTGAAAACAATAATGGAGACAGCTGGGATGTCATTTATTTCATTTGAAAATTCTTACATTCAGGAAATAAGTAGCTTGCAGGACAGAGGCACACTTTACTGACGATCCACTAACCAGAAAAGATTTAGTCTTATAGTAATAAACTTAAATGTATATGCTTCAGATGACTATAGTACCATATCATTCTGTGTCATTATTGATATTTATACATTTTCTAGTGAATTCATTTCGTTTTCAAGTACACAGTCCCTTCTCCAGTTCACAGTTTTTAAAAGGGTTAAATAACCTTTAATTACCATTTTTTTTGCATGGCCTACATGTTCGGTGAGGGCAGGGGCAAGTATTTGAACAGCAGAGGAGGACTATGTAATGTGTTAGGGATGCTGTAATGCATGGGGGTTTTTGGGGGGTAAAATGGTGAACTAACGCTTTCATTATAACTAATTTGAAGGGCTGTGCAAATGTTATTAAAAAGGTTTAAATCTGCTGTTTAGTTTATAAGTGAGAGTGGCAGTGAGTCTTCAGGAAAGATTTGAAGTAGAAATCTTTAGATTAAGAAAGGAGTTTCTAAATGCGTTGATGCAGTTTCTGAAAAGTATGTTTCTAAGGTGCTTCTGGTGCGTTACTTAAAGTAAATATGCATATGTCCGTAAACAGTAATACATAATAACATTTAGGTAGTGTTTTGTAGGTGATAAAATGGTATATTAGATGAGATTGATGAACACTGATCCATCTGAGGAATTTCTAAAATGTTTGACTCGATTGGCTTTATTGGTCAGAACGGCTATATCTTATAGGTCTGGATGGCTACAATGCCCTTTAAAACCCCTTGCTTCTGCAGTAGGCAGTACTGAATATGGCTTCTGTTGTGATTAAAGCTATTCATAAATGTCTCTTAAAATCTTCCTTTAGGAAGGACTCCCCTACTTCCCTAACTTCAAAGGTTGAACAGCTGGAGAACATGCTGAAAATGCTGCAGTATGACCTACAAAAGGTACATCCGTTATTAATGATAACTAAAATCACGTTGTCTGTTGGAGTAACTTTATTGCAGTTATTTTTATGTTATTTTGACTAACACATAAACACTTTGACTCCTTTTTGAAAACTAGTTGTAACAAAATTGTTGGTTATGTTAGCCAGTCAGTGAAGAAGATTAAAGCAGCCATTTTAATTGCTTGTTTAATATGTGCTGCTCAGCTATTCACAGGTAGCCTTGTATTTCATTGATGAATAGAAAACTTCCTCTGATTACCTGAGGTGGAGAGGCGAGCCGATGACATCCTGATTTTTATAATCTCTAAAATATAAAAAATAAATCTCTTTTAGGAGAGACAGGTTTTTCAGTGCATTAGGGTTAACTACCGTAAACCACTTGTGTAGGAGTAACCAGAGATATCTTGGAAGGTTTCCCAGACTATCCCCATCTGATTGTTTTATCACAGCAGGCAAAGGGATGGTCCCTGGAAAGCTCTTGTTGAAGAATTCCTTTAATATATAAGGATGTTCCAAAAGCTTTCTCCTCTGCCGAACCCCTGATATTTATGCTTTCATTGTTTGCTGTTTGTTGTTTGTTACAATTTTAAGAAGATTAGCCTGGGAAACCTTGCAAAAATGGTTTGCCACAAAATCTGACTGTTACAGGAAAACAGACATTTTATATTTTAGATTACCACGTTATCTGGCCATATTATCTTTTACAGGAACAGAAAATTTAGCTTTAGGCCTCATGCACACAGGACATTTTTTTCCTCCCCTGGACACCTTTGCTTCAGGAGGAGGAAAAAGCAGTTTAAATAACGGACCTAAAGCCGCATTTAGCAAACGTGTTTTGGCACGTTAAGCGTACGAGTGTTCATTTGTTCCATTGGCCAAAATATTAACTGGCAACAAAAGACACAGTAGGGCTTATTTTTGGGTTAGGTCTTACCATGTAATGTGCTGTCTTCTCTCCCCCTCTCTCTCCCTGCCTGTCAGGAATCCCCAGTGTGAACCAAGTTAAAATGCTTGTAAAATCCTTTAATCTACTCTATTACAGTAGTATATAATGTACAATGTGTGTGTTGCTGTAATATAATTGTGGCAAATACCTTTGTTATAGCGCCGCTCTGCGCTTCTGTGACCCGCAAGAGCTCTCTTCCCCATAATTATATTACAGAAACACACATGTTGTACATTATATACTACTGTAATGGAGTGGATTATAGGATTTTTCAACCATTTTAAACTAGGGATTATTTTTGGGGTAGGTCTTATATTGCAGCCCTCCTGGAAAATAACGCTAGGTCTTATTTTCGGGGAAGGTCTTATTTTCGGGGGGAAACGGTAAGAGCAGGTAGATTCCAGAAAGTAAATGCTACTTACTCAAGATGGCTGCAACTAAAAATGCTTGACGGTGTTTTTCAAAGTGATTTTTCAGCAAAATAAAGCATGGAGACATGGATAGTAGGGGAGTCTGCTTTTGAATTTTAAAAACAAATTAAATAGCATTTTTGTTTGTGGTTCTCAGATGCAGTGTAGTTCCAGTTTAAGGAAGTACTATGCTTTTTGCCCATAGTAACCAATTGGATGCATACTTTCAATCCGTTAATGCAGACCCAAGGAATGAAAGGATATTATGCTTGCCATTAGCATCACTGTTACCTATATTGTAAATCGATAAACTATGTAGTAAAATGTTGCTAACCATGGTATATTTCTGCCCTTGAAGGAAAAGGAAGACAAAGCAAATCTGCAAGCTGAAGTGCAGCTCCTGCGGGAAGACAACCTGCGCTTACAGGAGGAATCCCAGAATGCCTCAGCCAAGCTGAAGAAGTTCACAGAATGGGTGTTTAACACTATAGATATGAGCTAAGGGACAGATTAGACAGTGTAGAATACTAGACCCATTGTCTCCAGTTGTGCACCATAGAATATTAGCTTTAACTGCACCTGGATCCAGATGTACAGATGAAAAGTAACAATTCTCTCCATTGTTTCCCTTTTTAACTGCCTGCATGATTTCAGCAAAGTATATGTATAATAACTGCCTAAATCTTGGCAATAATAAGAAATCTTACTAGTAACTGCTGAAATGTGAATATTTCTGCTGAAAATAATGTACAGTTTAAAACAAAAACATTTGTCAAACCTGAATACTTTTTGGGCAGTAATTATTGCCACAGTAATGACTTGTTTTTTATTTCTCTCTCAAAGCTCTATCATATGGAATTCTTTGCAGATGCAAAATTGGGCAAGAAAACCAACCTAAGCCATCCAATAACTGTAGAGCACATCTCCTACAATGTGTTGTGTTTATCAGAAAAGGGGTGTGGAGTTTTCTTTGCTTGTCTGTGTGTTAGTGTAATATGGTGTACACTACAGCCATATAACAGAAGGCTTTTTGTGTATTCTCTATCCCCCAATCCCCTATTATAGATATGGTGACATTTTCCATATTTATCTTGCAAAACAGCAATAATCCCCAAGTTTATTGACAAGCTTTAGATAGAGGTTTTATGCAAACTAAACAGACATAGATTGATTTGAGTGCTGCCATGTTTAAGGTTTACAGTTTAAGGAAAATTATAGTGTGTATGTCCTGCATACTACTTAAGGTTTTGTTCTTTTCACTGATTTACCTTTTGTTTTTGTGCGGGAATGATGATGATGTAGGTGCTTTAATGTGCCTCTAATTTCCATAGCATTCCTTACTACAGTCTACTTAATTGGCGGTCTGTATTAATTATATATAGTTTACTGGTCCTTACATTTTGTTGTAAAATATATTTGTCCCTGGTGGACTCTGCCTTGTTTACAAAATGTGATGGAAAAAAATAGAAGAAAAGGGTGTTTTTTTTTTTTTAATTTCTAATTTAATGAAGCACTAATGTTTGTAGTTAGATCAGCTTTTAATTTTCATTATTTAGAAATGCACGCCATTATCATTTTTAGGACAACAAATTTGGAGGTTAAATATTGTCTGCAGTGTTGGAAAGAAAATGCACCCACCTTGATTTTAAAATCCTATACTGCATAGTTTGAACAATGTGTTGTACGAATTTTATTGCAATGGAAGCAGAAAGGGCGACACTGGTTTTGGTGCTGCAACAGAATGCAGCTCTTCTTTTAGCTAAATAGTTCAGCAATATAGATATATTGAAAGAACACAAGTTTCATATATAATTTCTTGGTCCTGCGGCCCAACCCCCATTTCATGTTGTATTCTAGAGGTCACTGGTGGAATTGTAGGGGGAAAAGATGCTTCTAAGCCTTGTGGGGTTTATGGTGGCCCAAGAAAGCCTGAAAAGCAAGTCCTACAACCCATTCCAGAGCTGAGACTACAAATGCATATGTATACCTTCAGAAGCTTTCATAAAATGTGAGGACATCATTGTCAAAAACATGATGTCGCACGCTACCCCCTCCTCCTACCCAGGGGCCCACAGAAGACAGGCTACTCTTGTTCTATAAGATAAACTATACATATACTCAGACAGTTTGCCTATATCTACATTTTTAAACTAAACCCTATATTTGCTACCAGATTCTATCTAGGACGAGAAATTTATATTTTGTAAGAAAATGTAATTTGTTCTCTAAAAAGGAGGGAAAAATGGTTTGCTATGCTTTCTCAGTAAAGTCTGTGACAGTTTGAGACGTTTCTTTGCAATGTTCAGATCTGATTTTTTTTTTTTTTTTATTATTTTCAGTTTTAATAACTAAAAGCATGTACAGAAATGTTGATTCACATGGCGACAAAGCATACCATTTAATTATTTACCTTGCCAGTGTCATTTTAGTGAAATGTTACAATGGCGATCAAAAGTGTTTGAGTGTCTTTTTTTTAATGAGTGTATGAAGGAGATTTATATAGTCATGGCTGGTATAACTTGTAAATTGATTTTTTGCGAGCCTTTCTCAATTGTACTGAAATATTGTTTTGATTTCTTTATTTTTTTTTTATTTTTTTTTTGCTGGAAATGGGAAGATCTCGAGACCAGCTATTTATTAGAATTTTGCAACAAAGCTGTTGTATCTAAGGTTGCAGAGAAAACTTGTAAATTCTGACAATAAATCTGGTTTTAAAAGAGATTGGTGTGTTTTATTTACACTCAAAATTTAAAGCCAAGAAATATGAATTCGGGAACTGGCCAGAAAAGAATCTTCAGCAGCACTAATGGTATTCCATGAATGACTCACACAAATAATGATCATCTTCCATTTTAAAGGGGCTCTGATGGATTTGGCTGGTGCTACATAATAAAATGCACAGCTGAAACTAGGATTGCTAAAGTACATAATACTCCCCTTTGGAGACTGGGCCGCAGGGCAGTATTCCAACATAACGACCCCAAACACTGAGGGTAAAGGCGAGGGGCTGGCCAAGCATGTCTCCAGACCTAACCCCTATTGAGCATCTGTGAGGCATCCTCAAATGGAAGGTGGAGGAGAGCAAGGTATCTAACATCCATCGGCTCTGTGATGTCGTCATGGAGCAATAGAAGAGGATTCCAGTGACAACCTGTGAAGCTCTGGTGAACTAATGCACAAGAGGGTTAAGGCAGTGCTGGGAAATAATGGTGGCACACAAAATATTGTCACTTTGGGCCCAATTTGGACATTTTCACTTAGGGTGGTACTCACTTTAGTTGCCAGCGGTTTAGATATTAATGGCTGTGTGTTGAGTTGTTTTGAGAGGAAAGCAAATGTACAAGCTGTACACTCACTCCTTTACATTGTAGCAAAGTGTAATTTCTTCAGTGTTGTCACATGAAAAGATATAATAAAATATTTACAAAAATGTAAGGGGTGTACTCAATTTTGTGAGATACTGTGTATATTGGAATTTTTATTGATTTACTTTTTTATACTAGTATTGGTCGTGGTCATCGACCTATAGTGTGACTGTGATATAGTGCAGCGGGTTTTCTGACTGGCTAAACAAATTACCGCTTACTGGCTCTCCTATTCTCACGCGCTGTCAGCTTGAGGAGAGGACTGCCGATAACCGGCAAATCCTGTTTACACTGTGACACTGTCACATGGTAAAGAACCGCTGTGGCTGGCTCTTTTCCCCTGATCTGTGATCAGCTGTGTCAAAAGACGCTCTCCCAGAAATGTGCAATTTCAATGGTGATATCACTTCTATAGTGTGTAGGCTCATATATCCCTCTGCAGACACATTTATATACACTCATATACTATCATGAATAATAATTTGATGATTGGCCTTCACTTCTGAGGTGTTTAAAATATCTTTAAACATGTGATAATTTTCCAGAAACTACGGATATAAACATGTATCTCTTTTGGACAATGTTTCTTTTTTTTAAATGTAGCAAACACAGAGGGAGGTCGGTGAGTGTGTTCTACTAAATCTAATGCCACATCCAATATGAATTACACAAAATAAATGGATTCCCCTATAAAACGGACTTTAAAGGCATTGATCTAGAAAAATGTATTGCACAGTATTGTTTTTGGTAATAGAAAATATTTATTTAGACAATAGTTAAAATCACTGATCAATGATTGGAATGTATACAAATCTGCATAGAGAAACAAATATTCAAGCACAGAAGTAGATGTGGTCTTTAACCCGACGCGTTTCAAATAAACACATTTTTCTTCAGGGGTGTTCTTTAGAAGACATAGGTGTATATCTACAGCATTACATAAAGTTTATATTGAGTGTTTTTCATATATTTATGAAAAAATGCACATGGTAAATAATTTAAATAGTAATGTTTCTCCGATCACCTTCCAGGGTGTCACACCTGAGAGATGAGGGCTCCGCCTTACAGGAAACACAATCGACAGCTTGTTATAAGTCCCCATCCTTCCCCTTGATCCCCAGTATTGATTGTGTTTCTCCCGAACACAGCGACATGTTTGTTTTGTTTTAAGACCAAATTAAGGCGGAGGTCCATTGTTGAGACAGGTTCTAGGGAGGCCGGGGAGGGCTGAACTAACCTGTAGGCTTGTCCTTCTCACAGGTCGCCCCAAGTTTGCACCAGTGCTCTGGCTGCAGGGAGTGCACACCATCAATGTATTGCATAAACCACAGCTGTCGGCCGCTCTTTGCTTTCGGGATTCCTATTGCAGGAAGCGCTGTGCTCCAAGCCTCGTTCTGGATACGACTGCATCACAGGAAGTGTGCCGCGCCTGAGGTACAGCGCAACCCGGAAGTGTAGAAACGCCGGGAAACATTGTGGAGAGCAGCGTGGAGAGCAGAGCAAGGTGGGCCACATTGGTCGGCTCACTGTACCTGCCCCTCTAGCAGTACCAGCAGCCCAGGACCCAGCCAACCTCCTCATGGAACAGGAGGAAGGAAAGGCAACCACAACTGCGGGCAGTTCCAGGTCAGAGCCAGGTGAGTACACAAACCCCCCTTGGAAAGTGAGGAGGAGAAGGGGGTGAGAAGTCCTGGTTTTTAGGGGTCTGAGAATCCATGGGCCAGCCAGAACAGCTTCACCGTTCACCTTGCCCCCCCCCTCCCCAGTACAAGCCCGCAGTTAGGGGAAAGACAGAGTAATGCTATATATGTATATGTTGTATATCACTTGTCTTATAGAATACCCCAGCGGAGCCCAGGATGCCTCAGATAACCTCCTGCCGCAACAGGGCATAGTTCCTCAAAGAAATGCGGGAACTGTAAGGATAGTCTCCCAAAGTCCCACTCAAAGCCCTTTTGCTATAACTGCATCAACACATTAGCAGGGAAAGAGCCTTCTACACTGATGAAAAATTGTCTCATCTATGCAGACGGAAATGCTGGCAACATTTAAAGCTTTCTGTGAAGCCGCTGGGCAGTCGGCAACTCAGGGTCCTGACACAGAGGAACTAACCCCTAGAGAAGGCGCATCCTCTCAGGAGAGCATCTTTGGACCAAGTGCCCTTCTCCCACCCTTAGAATCACTCCCTCTAGGTCAGGTAGAGGGAGAAGAGGAGGACAGGGGAGATATGGAAAGCCTAGCTAGGTCAGAACACAACTCCGAGGGTGAGTTGGATCTAAACCTGTTAAGCCAAACACAAGGTTAAGGAGACACCTCTTCGCCCTAGAGGATCTGGATGAGCTCACCTCTTCGCCCTAGAGGATCTGGATGAGCTCCTGCAGGCAATATGCCACTGAGGAGATTTCAGAAGCCCCTGAAGTAACCTCAGCACAGGACAAGGTTTATAGAGGGCTGAGCAAGGCTCAACCCAGAGTGTTCCCACTCCATCAATCCCTAAAGGATATAGTCCTACAAGAATGGAGGGAGCCTGAAAGGAGGATTGTCAGACAAAAAATTTGGAAAAGGAGGTTTCCCTTTAATCAGGCTGACGAAGAGACATTCTTTAAGCTCCCAAAACTGGATGCCGCTTTGTCTTAAGTCACCAAGTTGTCTGACCTCTCCTTTGAGGATGGAGGCACTATTAAGGATCTGATGGAGCAGAATACCTTCTTAAAAAAGCTTGGGAAGCTAATACATCAGCCATAGGTCCATCCTTAGCAACAGCCTGTGTAGCTAGGAATACATTTTTCTGCGTGGAGAAGCAGACTAAGCATCTGTCTCAGGGATCCAAATTGGATGACGTCATCCATTTCCTAGCAGTGATAGAAAAAGCTGTCGCTTACCTTGCAGAGGCTAAAACGGCCACATTAATCTACTAGGCTAGGAGAGCTGTCTGGATTAAGGCCTGGGAAGGAGATGTCCGGTCTAAGGGTAAACTATGTGGCCTTCCCTTTTAGGGTTCATTGCAGTTTGGCCAGGGCCTGGACGACATTCTGTCTAGGTCCTCAGAAAAGGATAAAAAATTCCCAGTAAGGCCAAAATAAGAATTTGTTTTTGGAGGCCCCCCCGGGGCAACCACAGCATAGAGCCAAAAAGGAGCCCAACAAACTGTGGGGCTATGGTAGGGTTAGGCAAAAGAACAATTTACTGTTTTCCTTCCCCAAGGTTGGCGCCAAAGAAACAAAGTGACACCAAAATCAGAGTGAGAGAACGACTGTCCCACTTTGTTCTTCAGTGGGAAAAGATTTCGGACAGCATTTACGTCTGCCAGATCCTGCGAGAAGGTTATTGTTTAGAGTTCTCGGCGAAACCCCCCTCTATATTCACCCTTACACATGCACCCAGGGATACCCTGAAAAGATCTGCCCTCCTGGGGGGTATTCAGGAATTGGTAGAACAGCAGGTGGTGGTACCAGTACCAAAAGAACAACAATACCAGGGATTCTGCTCCCACATATTGGTTGTTCGCAAGCCATTAGGTAAGTATCAACTGATAGTAAACGTAGGATAAGAACAAGTATCTGGAATACAAAAAGTTTACTATGGAAAGTATCTACTCGACAACACTGGACCTCAAGGATGCCTACCTGCATGTGCCAATTCACGTGGATCATCAGGCATACTTGAGGTTTGCAGTAGTACGGAGGGGAGATTTTTCAATGTCAATTCAGAGCCCTCCCATTCGGGTTAACGGCCAGTCCAAGGATTTTTACAAAAATCCTAGCAGAGGCAGTAGCCTTTCTGCATATCCAGGGTATATCTCTAATTTCTTACCTGGACGATCTACTGATCTCCGGACCATCAGTCACCCAGGTCAGATCAGATTCCAACAAGGTAATGTCTGTTCTAAAAAACCTGGGTTGGATAATCAGAATGGAAAAATCCTCCCTCAAACCAGAACAGGTCAAGACCTTTCTAGGTTACATAGTGGACACCAGACTGCAGAAACTCTTCTTGCCAGAAGACAAGGTGGCAAAACTAGCTTCATCAGTGGGGGATTTGATAAAACCCCTGTCACGCTCCAGAAGGGGAGTGCTAAGAACACTAGGTCTAATGTCGGCAAGTATATCTGCCATAGTCTGGGTGCAATTTCTTTAAAGAGCCCTTCACTTCTTCCTGACTTCATGAGACAAAAGGAAGGCGTCCTTGGATTAGGAGATACTCCTAACCCCTCATGTTCTGTCCTCCCTGGAATGGTGGACAGTACCCAAAAATCTAAAAGGCGGCAGACCGTGGGCACAGTGGGATCCGGTAAAGGTTACCACCGATGCCAGTTCCTGGGGGTAGGGGGCCCACCTAGGAAAGGCAAAAGCCCAAGGTCAATGGAATAGCTCGCTAGGTCAGATGTCATCCAACTACAGGGAGCTCAAAGCAGTGGGGGAAGCCTTGAAAGCCTTTCAGAAGAGCATCACAAGCAAGTAGGTTCAAGTGAGCTAGCAGTCGGGCACCCTTCGGGTTAAAAAAGTGGCCCTCTCGGTCTATTTTGATATAAACTAAACTAGCAAAAGAGGACCTAATTTATAGTGCCGTCGTACGTGTTGTACGTCACCACCCTTTGCTCAAGCATTTTTTTTTTTCACGAAACCCTGTGTAGATAGTCATTGTGTCTGCCTTCACAAGGGTAGCGACACTTACCCAGCCAGAAAGGACCTCCCAGTAGTGTCCACTACCTAGAAAAAGGGCAAACAGGTACCCAGAGGACGAGGGCTCAAATCACAGCCACAGAGGGCCTAATAAGGGCCCAACTGAAAAGGATAACCCAAAAGAAAAGGGGTTATAACACATGAAAGCAGGTAGACTATAAATGTGAAAAAAATGAAAATAAATATAAACAATAAAAATTGTGTTTTCTGTTTACCAACAGTTACAATACTATACTGTAGATTTCTTTATCATCGGAATCCGTGTACCCTGTCTGCTCTCCTCAATCATATGCACAGTGTTTATGGTCTGCACTGTGACTTTTGTTGCGTTTGATGCCTTTCCCTCTGGATTTTCTACTTTGATGGCCACTGTCACGCTGGGGTCTATTTGTGTTGCCCAATGATGGGGGCCATGCAGTCATACGGGCTCCCAGGGCATTGGGGATCCCATTGGCTCCCTTCTGGCTGTTTAGCACCTCCACACTTTGCCTGTGCTTAGTCTTCGAGTGCCTGTCCATCTCTTCTCCCCTCTGCCTTACGTTATTCTGGCTCTAACTAATTCCCAGTGTATGTTGTGCACCTCATAGAGGAGGCGTGGTATGCTTTCAGAATGCCTCCCTTGTGTCTCGGCATCATGTGTGTTGTCGTCTTTTAGGGTTGGCCTTTAGCTGTGCATGCCTGCATCGAGTCGGTGACGTCACACGCCGACTCGATGAAGGGCCTATTTAAACTGGCAGACCAGACCTAGCAGTGTTTGAGATGGAGGGTGACCCTCGCATTCATTTTACTCTGTTTAGGGTAAGCGTATCCTTAAGCCGGCAGGCTTATATTCTCCAGCTATTGTTTAGCTATACTGTGACTGTTACTACAAGGTTGACTTTTTTTTTTAACCCTGAATCTCATAAAAAAAATTGTTTAAATTTTATACATCTGTGTATTTCTCATTATCATATGTAGAGCACCGCAAAAGTCCCTTTTTCTCCTCCCTTACTTTGTATAGTGATAGTTATGATTAGAGGTGCACCAAAATTTCAGAATGAAACAAACACCCGATACCGAAAGCGGAGTGGTCTGCCCCGGGTGCCGCCCATTGCAGGAGTGTCATCCTGGAGTGCCCAGTCCTGCCCTTCCTCCCTCCTATCCTCGCCATGATCACCGTGTTTTACAGAGCTGAACTGCCCGACCGCGGTAACAGTGTCCCACCTCCTGTGATAGACGGCACACTGATCCAATAGTGGGACATTGAATCAGCGCGACGTGTTAAAGGAGACGGCGGGACACTGTTACTTCGGCCCAGGCACTTCAAATCCAGCTCCGTAACACACGGAGATCGCCGCTGATGCGGGCACAGGGCTTCATATGATGGGCACTGGTGGGCTGCTGGGCACTGGCAGGCTGCATATGATGGCTACTGGTGAGGCTGTTGGGCACTGGAGAGGCTGCATTGATCTCCTGTATCATGTCTGCTAGAGGTGCACTGAATGAAAATGTTGCTAATACTAATAGCAGTGTGTTTAACTTTAAGCAGGAGATTGCAGACATGATACATGAGATGTTTAGAGACTAAGGACATTTTATCTTAATTGAAATTGATGATATTAATAAAAAAAATATATAATACAATTATATCTAAAAAAATATAAATATTATTTTTAAACTAATTTTCGTCTAGTGCATACTTAATTTTCTGTTTTTTGTTTCAGCCCCAAAATTTCAATTTGGTGCACCCCAGAAAAAATGTATACTGTAAATTAAAGAGAAGTCCACAAGATGACATGCACATTTGTAGACTTAACCCCTATCATTCCAGCACATTTTATAAAGTATTTTAACCATTTCAGCCCTGGAAGAATTGGCTGCTCAATGACCAGAGCATTTTTTGTGATTCGGCACTGCATCGCTTTAACTGACAATTGCATGGTCGTGCGATGCCGTACCCAAACAAAATTGACGTCCTAATTTTTCACACAAATAGAGCTTTCTTTTGGTGGTATTTGATCACATCTGTGGTTTTTCTTTTTGACGCTATAAACAAAAAAAGAGCGACAATTTTTAAAAAAACACAAAATTATTTTTAGCTGTAATAGCCCTCATTTTTTTTAAATAAAATATTCTTTTACATATTTTTGGTAATCAAAATCGCAAAAAGCATATATTGATTGGTTTGCGCAAAAGTTATAGCGTCTAAAAAATAGGGGTTAGATTTATGGCATTTTTATTATTTATTTATTTCTAGTAATGGCGTCAATCTGCAATTTTTATTGGGACTGCGATGTCGACATATCGGCCACTTTTGACACATTTTTGGGACCATTGTATTTTTTCAGTGATTAGTGCTATAAAAATGCACCGATTACTGTAAATGTCACTGTCAGGGAAGGGGTTAACACTAGGGGCTGTCAAGGGGTTAACTGTGTTCCCTAAAGTGTGTTGTAACTGTGCGGGGGAGGGGACTTACTATAGGAGATGACAGATCGTGGTTTTCAGCTCGTAGGAACTCACAATCTGCACCTCCTCTCCTCTCCTCTCAGAAAAGGGATGTGTGTGTTTATATTAACACACACACACACACACACCCCTGTTCTGCCTCTTGTGCCTGCGATCGGTCATGGCCGGCGGTCATCGCAGCCTTCAGTCACGAGCATCAGCTATCCCGCTTATAGGGACCGTCGCTCAGCTACGACAGTCTGCGGGAACGAGCCGACCTGCCGCAGTATAATGACGGTGGCTGGACGGCAAGCGGTTAAGAATGTGCTGTGCTATCAATCTGTATTCAAAACTTTTATTCCAATAAAATTGTAAACAATATTCAAAGTTATGCTGTGTTCATTGTAAATGTAATGCTGAAAAAACGTGCATATGCAAGAAATGTTTTAAATATATTTGTTCTCTATGGATGCTTGACTGCTTGAGGCAGATGTGGAGCTGGGCTTTGTAATCCTACAGAACAATCATCTAAGCTACTTACCTCCCAACTTTTGTACTTCAGAATGAGGGACACTTAAGGGAGGAAGTGACCCGTGGCACGCATAGCTTGTTAAAATGGGTGTGGCCAAATGCTTAAGAGTGGGAGGAGCTGAAGGGGGGCGTGCTTAAAAAACAAAACATGCTTTCTTGTTATAAAATATGCTTTGATTGCTGTGCCACAAGCTTGCTTCTCAAGGACACAAACCACGGCACAATAATAATTAAAAAAAAAGGAATAAAAAAGCCTCCATTACAAATGTATTTGCACAAAATATGGAAGAGTGCATTACGCTAAGTGTGGAAGGACTCAGGAGTGTGTTTCGTACAGAGTACAAGGTTCAGGAGTGTGTATTTGGTACAGAGTGCAAGGTTCAGGAGCGCATTTTGTACAAGAGTCCAAGTTTCAGAAGTTGGTTAACCACTTAAGACCCGGACTATTATGCAGGTAAAGGACCTCGCCCCTTTTTATGATTCAGCACTGCGTCGCTTTAACTGACAATTGTGCGACGTGGCTCCCAAACAAAATTGGCGTTGTTTTTTCCCCACAAATGGAGCTTTCTTTTGGTGGTATTTGATCACCTCTGCAGTTTTAATTTTTTTGGGCTATAAACAAAAAATATCCCCAAAAAATATTCCCAAGGAGGCCCTCTCTAGAACTTGCTGGCGGTTACTGCATTTCACCCTGTCATAGCTGTGTTATCAAGCTTTGGTTGGTCAAAAGCTATTAGAATCCCATTGCCATTGTATCTCTCTATATCTGCTGGGTATTGAGTCTAGCTGGTGTAAGAGTTAAATTAGATACTCACTGGTTTGGGTTTCCTACCATCTGGGTGATTATATTATCGGATGTGTATCCCTTGAGAATTATCAGGTCTTTAGAGCTACAGCTGTGAGGTAAACTGCTAAGAAGACACAAGAGGTGTCCTTTGTACACTGAAGCTCCTCATTTCTCAACACTTGTTTTTTTTTGTGACCACCACTCAGAGACTTTCCTATATATATATTTATTTATTACATTATTATATATATATTTTTTGCACGTATTCTATGCTGACTTTGCTTGGCTCTTACATTTATTAAGTCTACATATTTATGCATTATTTATTTGTGTATAGTGTGGCACTGACTTTATTGTAATTTATGTTTTTCTGAGATATTTGTTTCACTTATTGATCCAGGCAGAGATCTCAAATATTTGGTAGTCTATATAGACACTTTTTTATGCATATAGAGTGTATTATAGTCACATTATCTATCTCCTTTCCCCCCCCCCCCCTTTTTCTCTGTTACACAGCGCAGACACCATTACCTTTTTTCATTTGACACATTTTTCTATTTAGGATAGATCCCTAGGTGTCTGCAGCAGTGTCCTCTTTAGCTTAAACACCTCCCAGTCTAACTTAGTAGGATCTTCTGACAGCGCGGGAGTACCTCTTGTCTTTCCATTGCCATTGTATTTATCAAAAAGGTGAAGACCCAATCTGTTAATATTAGTTAAGGGGTGTGGGCCCCAAAAAGTGACCACTCACTGTGGCAATAAAGCAATGTAAAAAATACAGTGCTAACCCTGTTTCTACCCTGTCTGACAATACACGCCCTATTTGGCTCACGGAAACGTATGTTCCCCTGAGTTCAAAACATCTGGTAAGCCTGCACTTTTTATTGGTGGTGGGTCAGCACACTGTATACAACATTTCCGGTTCACCTTCCAGAATCTTTGCACAATACTTTGGAGTTGTTGGTGTTCTCTTCACACTTCCCGTGTAGACACACAATGATTTTTTTTAAATATTTTTTATCATATACAAACTTTGGAGATATTCACATATGTTATGTGTAGATTTCATGTTTGCACTGTATTTTTTACATTGTTTTATTGCCACAGTGAGTTTTGTCACTTTTTGAGGCCCACACCCCTTAACTAATATTTACAGATTGGGTCTTCACCTTTTTGCTAAATTTATCTAAGCGCTACACTTTAAGTTATCTTTGTTTATAACTATTATCCATTTAGCCGTGTTAGCTGCTAGTCATACACAGGCGGCGCAGGGTTATTTTATATACAATTTCTTAACCCTTTTTCAGCCTATAGGGGTTAAAAGTGCAGCACTAGCGGCGATTTGCCACCAACGCCTACGACGCCCCAGTGTGAAAGTAGCCTCTAGTGTGTATACGAGGCTTTACACTACAGTTGTGATGGGCAGCTAGAGGTTTTCCATCTTTTTTCCCCACGAGACTCCAGCTCACATGCAGAAAGCACTGGACTGCAGAACGTGCAAAGGGACGTTCATTGCTATAATATGCTTTGGGATGTGAACGAACCTTAGGTATGCAACAGCATGGGACTTGTTGCTTTTGCCTAAATGTAAAACAAAGCAATAAGAGAATACATAGCAATAAGTGCAACTGAATAATGCTGTAGAAAACCTTCCAAAACACAGCACAACGGGTCTAAAGAAAAGTATGATAGTACATGTTAATGCATGCTGTGTCACTCTTTTGTTTAAGAATGAATCAAAAATGCCCATGGAAAGTGTTTTTCGTCCTTTATCCACTACTAGCTACTTAATCATTTCGTCACAAGAGGTGACTGTTCCACTGTAGTTCATGGATATTCCTTTTTCTTTTTTTCAAAGCTTTTATCTTAGGGCAGACTCTAGATAAATGGGAATATAAAGAATTCCTGTTATTTTACATCATTTGAAATTTCAACATTGTATGCTGTTAATACAAAACATCAGTTCCCCTTTGTTGCATGAAAATAATAAAATTACATTCGAAAACTGCAGTGTAAAATAAGGTTGCAAATGTTTTGTTTGTGAGCTGTACTTCCTGCTATCTTAGCTAATGTTTAAAGGGTCACTAAAGGAATTATTTTTATTTTTTTGCTAAATAGCTTCCTTTACCGTGCTGCAGTCCTGGTTTCATGTCCTCGTTGTTCGTTTTTTGCTTTGATGTTGCTGTAATTCTGCTCTGTTCTGGACACTTCCTGGTTGTCTGTTTCCTGATGACCACAGTACTGGGAAATTCTAGTTTCGTTTTTCTAACCATCACTTTCTATGGCACTGTCCAGGCATTAAATTACATGCAAAAACTAAGCTAGATGCAAAAATGAAAGTGAAACTAGAGGCACATTATATGATTGATTTGTATCTGTTTTTAATCGTTTTTAAAAGGAATCGGTTAACTATTATGTCTCTATACCCTGTAAACAGTAATTTCAGCAAAAACATTTTTTTCCTTTCGTGACCCTGTAAGTCTCTTACAGAGCTTATCGGTTGATTCCTGTAAGCAGTAATAAAAATGTATTGCTGTAGGACAGTGTTCCAATGAAGTACCCCTTATGAAGCTAAATGTTTACCAAATATCCCTTTGTTTCTGTCACCTCAATTGCCACCACAGCGTGAACTTTTATTTCTGGTTTATTTAACCGAGTATTATATTTTGTGTTAAAGGAGAAGTCGAGCCTGAGCTAAAAAGGCTGGGCTTTTCCTATGGGTCACAGGAGTGCAATTCGTTTTGCACTCCTGTCACCCGTTTTTAGTGGAGAGAGGTCCGCTCTCCGCTGACATCACTGCCATCAGTCGAAGCGCGTAACCCCAACTTCAAGTCTGGATCCGCCAGCTGCCTTGATTGATGGCAGTTTCAACGAGCCGCTGAGATGGTCTTTCCCCGCCCCTCCACAGCTCAGCGCTCCAGTGAGCGTGGATAAGCAGAGAGTCAGTCAGCAGCTTTCCTCCCGGCGGTCTGTGATGTTTGGTGGCTCGGTTCTTAGTGCTGAGACTGTGGGGGACAGATGCAGCATCGGTCTGATGCTCCATCCACTGAGGTAAGTATGAAAAAAACATACGTCTCTTTTAATGTATAACTAAAGGCAAAGCTTTTTTTCTAGTTGTGGAGAGGGATTAGAACACTTGTCAGGTTTTTATTGCTGTCTGTGCCCCTTTCAGGGAGATTCGTCCTTTCTATTTGTCATGTTTACCATGATCACCAAAAGTGCAAGAAAATAGCAAATTTGTCCCCAGAACAGGAACAGTAATACAGGGGAAATATTCCATTAGGAATACCAGTTCAAGTGACAACCAAGGATTCCCACACTTTGGGAGGGATTTCCTCTCACTTACTGTTTTAGTTGTAGGGCAGGGAGTGAAGGAAAATCTCTCCTATTGGACACAGATGGCAAAAAATCTTGAGAGGGGTTATTTCCCTCCTTTATTCTATTAAACCACTTAAGCCCCGGACCAATATGCTGCTAAATGCCCAAAGGTGTTTTTACAATTTGGCACTGCGCTGCTTTAACTGGTAATTGCGCGGTCATGCAATGTTGTACCGAAACTAAATTTACGTCCTTTTCTTCCCATAAATAGACCTTTCTTTTGATGGTATTTGATTGCCTCTGCGATTTTTTTTTTTTTTGCGATATAAATGGAAAAAGACCGAAAATTTTGAAAAAAATTATATTTTCTACTTTTTGTTATAAGAAAAATCGAATAAACTAAATTTTAGTCAAACATTTAGGCCAAAATGTATCCTTGTCTTTAGTAAAAAAAAAATCGCAATATCAAAAGAAAAATAGCTACCTAGCAGCAACAGTGACACTAATACAGCAATCAGAAAACCGATCGCTTAGTGACACTGGCAATAGGGGGTGAAATGGTTAACTAGGGCGGTGATCAAGCGGTTAAACTTGTATTAGGGGGGCAGGGGGCTACCCTGGACCTAACACTAACTAACTGTCACACTGACACTAAATGCAGTGATCAGTAAATCTATGATCACTGCAATCAGTGACACTGTGATAGGGGGCTGGGGGGGTGATCTGAGGGGGTTAAGTGTGCCTATGTGTACTGGTGTCACTGTAGTGTTAGGTGCAACTCACGTGTGATGTCTTCTCTCCTCTCGCTGGAACGAAAAGACCGTCGAGAGGAGAGGTGACATCACTTCCTCTGCCTGTGTTTACATTACAGAAATGAACAGCTGCCCCCTCATCCCGGATCGCTCCCAGAGGGTTACCGACCGCCGCATGTACCGGGGGGGGGGGTCCCAATCGGACCCCTGACCCACTTCTAGGCAGGGACGTGAAAAAAGTTTTATTTTAAAGGGAATTGGTTGTGGGAGAAATATGTGGACTGTCTTTACTTAACTTTTGAAAATGTTAGTTGCCAGCCAGATTCACACAGCTGGCCCAATGGAATATTGTAAATTTTAAAGTCCTCTAGATTAAATGTACATCTAGCTCTATTTATCCATAATACCTTCCAGGTTTGTCATATCTTCAATCTCTCACACAGCCCTTGTTCCTTTTAACACCTTGGTGGTGCTATCTCTTCATAACTGGATTCTCTATAAAAGCAAATGCCATCTGGTCATCTCTGTCTCTCCCCTGACTTCATTGCTAGGATCCTAGTTTTACTTCAGCCTTTCCCTCCTCTGGTACTTTTATTTGGTGGAAGGCAAATGACTTAACGACTTTCTGTTCTCCATCAGAACACCTCATTTGCCACATATGCTTGCCTTCAAACCCTTGGAACCCACATCAAGAAAATCTCTGATAAATCCAAATTAGACGTTTTTTTCCTTCCCACTATTCTTTATCCTTTTCGTGTTAGCCTACTCTGTACAAAAAAAAATATGTAAGTCTTTTCCCTAGAGGCAAGGGACTCATGTCCACTTTATAGGGTCTTTTGACAAATAGCCCCACACCAAATAAATGACCACACATGTTGAAGTTGGTACATGATTGCAAGTGCCAATACTCCTTATATGATCTGTAACCTTTGCAAATCTACTTGCTCCATATCAGTCAACAAAAAGGTGTTAACCAGGTGGTATTAGAGGCCAACTAAACTCAATTCTATATTTGCATTGGTAACAGATACTATTTTTCACGGCTGTGCCTCTCTCGGGCCCTTTTCCTATATATTTTGGGATTGTGAGAGATTGCAACCCATCTGGCATAGATTTTGGCTGGCTATAGCCCTTCTAAGCTAGTGTGACGTTCCTTTACACTCACTATGTCCGTGTGTTTGCTCTGATACCGCCCATCACTTAGAAAAATTGATCCACGCTATTTGTGTAGCCACATTTTATGCAATGACCTTCAACTGAAGGTCCCACACACACACACACACCCCACACACCATTTCCCTCACAAATCATTAATACAATTCTGACTCCAATTGTTGTATGACTTATCTGTCGCTGAGACCTTTATGCCTGGCCTATATATGCAGATAAAATCACAGAGGATAGTCTTTATCAGATAGCTGAACTCAACTCAAAATATAGTTTGTATATTTTTATACAAAATCTGAGTGAATTTTTATGTGATGCACCCTAAAATTCCTATATCTCCAACCAAATACATTTTCTAGTTTCTAGGGATGTTGGTGCCATATCTATTTAAATAATTTTTTTTCTGATCTCTGCCACATTTTTGACTAATGCCACATACACACGGTCTAAATTTTCGATGGAAAAAGTCAGTTTTTTTCATTGGATATTCTGACTTTTTCCACCGGAAATTCCGACGGACTTAGAAAGACAACATGTTCACTTTTTTTCCGACAGAAATTCTGTTCGTCTGTATGGAATTCTGATGGAGAAAAAAAACACGCATTCTCGGAAACAATTTGACGCATGCTCGGAAGCATTGAACTTCATTTTTCTAGGCTCGTTGTACGTCACCGTGTTTTTGACGGTCGGAAGTTGGTGTGTCTGTGTATGCAAGACAGCTTGAGTGGAAAACCCCATCTGAGTTTATTCCGACGGAAAAACTGCCCATGTGTACGTGGCAATAGTATGCCTATGATGTGTGTTAGAAATATCTTATTAATTGGCAACTTTGTGTAAAAAAAAAAATTAAATTTGGCAGAAGTGACAGAAAATGTACAGTGGAACCTCGGATTACGAGCATAATCTGTTCCAGGAGAATGCTCGTAATCCAAAGTACTGGCACATCAAAGCGAGTTTCCCATTGAAGTCAATGGAAACAAAAATAATTTGTTCCACATTGACTTCAATGGCATGAAATACTGCATGCGGCCAGAGGTGGAGGGTGCCGGAGTGCCTCGGAAACAGCCGGAAAGGCCCCAGGACAGCTCGGCTGACTTTGGAAAGGCAACTGGAACTGAGTATTTCTGTTTCTTTCCGATTATTTCCCAACGGCTCAGAACCATTGGCTGGGATCGGCACCATTCGGCTCCGGCGCCCCCACCACAGCCCAAACGGGGTACTGCACATCTCTTTGGCCCGAATCCTGCTCGTTTTGCGAGACAACACTCGCAAACCGAGTTCAGATTTTTTTTATATACAATGCTTATATTGCGAAATGCTTGTTAACCACGTTACTCGCAAAGAAAAATTATACATCCAAAAGACACAAAACCAGTTGCAATGTGCTACAATAATTTTGACAGCAGTGAATACAATAAGAAAAAGTCCATCAACTCAAACTATTTGCTTGCTATGCTATCACCGTCACCATTGTGCAGATATGGAACTAACGACACCCAGTGGGAATGGAGGTAAGTGCCTACTTACCAAACCACCATGACGTCTTTAATTAAAAAGAAAGGTCAGGTGGAGCTTGGGTACAGTTTGGATAGGTCTGTACTAATACCATAGAATCGAGTCAGAAGGGAACTCTGCCAGGTGAGTGGATAATTTCAGATTAAAAAAAAAAAAAAAAAAGCAGATTATAGTATAATTCTGTTTTAATAAATAAAAGTTTAAAAAAATACACAGGCCTCTATAAAGTTAACACAGAACACATATGATACTCTGGGTTTTATTTACCAAAGATATGTAGCGAAATACATTTTGGCCTAAATTTATAAGGAATGTATTTAAAAAAAAAAAAATATAACACAAATTAAGAAAAAAAAATATTTTTCAAAATGTTTGGTGCTGAAATATGGCATAGACTGGAGCGAGGTGAAAGTGTCCAGACTTAAAGTGGTTAAAGTATATTTACAGTGCCTTGCGAAAGTATTCGGCCCCTTGAACTTTGCGACCTTTTGCCACATTTAAGGCTTCAAACATAAAGATATAAAACTGTAATTTTTTGTGAAGAATTAACAAGTGGGACACAATCATGAAGTGGAACGAAATTTATTGGATATTTCAAAGTTTTTTAACAAATAAAAACCTGAAAAATTGAGCGTGCAAAATTATTCAGCCCCTTTACTTTCAGTGCAGCAAACTCTCTTCAGAAGTTCAGTGAGGATCTCTGAATGATCCATTGTTGACCTAAATGACTAATGATGATAAATAGAATCCACCTGTGTGTAATCAAGTCTCTGTATAAATGCACCTGCACTGTGATAGTCTCAGAGGTCCGTTTAAAGCGCAGAGAGCATCATGAAGAACAAGGACACACCAGGCAGGTCAGAGATACTGTTGTGGAGAAGTTTAAAGCCAGATTTGGATACAAAAGGATTTCCCAAGCTTTAAACATCCCAAGGAGCACTGTGCAAGCGATAATATTGAAATGGAAGGAGTATCAGACCACTGCAAATCTACGAAGACCTGGCCGTCCCTCTAAACTTTCAGCTCATACAAGGAGAAGACTGATCAGAGATGCAGCCAAGAGGCCCATGATCACTCTGGATGAACTGCAGAGATCTACAGCTGAGGTGGGAGACTCTGTCCATAGGACAACAATCAGTCGTATACTGAACAAATCTGGCCTTTATGGAAGAGTGGCAAGAAGAAAGCCATTTCCTAAAGATATCCATAAAAAGTGCCGTTTAAAGTTTGCCACAAGCCACCTGGGAGACACACCAAACATGTGGAAGAAGGTGCTCTGGTCAGATGAAACCAAAATCCAACTTTTTGGCAACAATGCAAAACGTTATGTTTGGCGTAAAAGCAACACGGCTCATCACCCTGAACACACCATCCCCACTGTCAAACATGGTGGTGGCAGCATCATGGTTTGGGCCTGCTTTTCTTCAGCAGGGACAGGGAAGATGGTTAAAATTGATTGGAAGATGGATGGAGCCAAATACAGGAAGAAAACCTGATGGAGTCTGCAAAAGACCTGAGACTGTGACGGAGATTTGTCTTCCAACAAGACAATGATCCAAAACATAAAGCAAAATCTACAATGGAATGGTTCACAAATAAACATATCCAGGTGTTAGAATGGCCAAGTCAAAGTCCAGACCTGAATACAATCGAGAATCTGTGGAAAGAACTGAAAACTGCTGTTCACAAACGCTCTCCATCCAACCTCACTGAGCTTGAGCTGTTTTGCAAGGAGGAATGGGCAAAAATTTCAGTCTCTCGATGTGCAAAACTGATAGAGACATACCCCAAGCGACTTACAGCTGTAATCGCAGCAAAAGGTGGAGCTACAAAGTATTAACTTAAGGGGGCTGTATAATTTTGCACGCCCAATTTTTCGGTTTTTTATTTGTTAAAAAAGTTTGAAATATCCAATAAGGGGACAGCAAATGTACACTGTTATACAAGCTGTACACTCACTACTTTACGTTGTAGCAAAGTGTAATTTCTTCAGTGTTGTCGCATGAAAAAATTTAATAAAATATTTACAAAAATGTGAGGGGTGTACTCACTTTTGTGAGATACTGTATCCCCCCTGAAACCTAGGATGCTTTAATATATAATTTAACAATTGATTTCTTGAAGTTGTACTTTATTACAAACCCTTCTACATGTTATTGGTCAGCAAGCTGCCCATCATAATGACGGAAGATTTTTTCCCTCTTTTGAAGTCTGTTTGAAATTTATTACAGGTTTACTTCAATAAAACTAAGAGGATGTTGTTGGACTTGCTCATTCACACAGTAATTGACCTTTTATAATTTTCTTTTGCAGCCAGATCAAAGTATAAGTATTAACTTAAGGGGGCTGTATAATTTTGCACGCCCAATTTTTCAGTTTTTTATTTGTTAAAAAAGTTTGAAATATCCAATAAATTTCGTTCCACTTCATGATTGTGTCCCACTTGTTGATTCTTCACAAAAAATTACAGTTTTATATCTTTATGTTTGAAGCCTGAAATGTGGCAAAAGGTCGCAATGTTCAAGGGGGCCGAATACTTTCGCCGGGCACTGTATGTCCACTTCTCAGCTGCTGAACTGCAGACAGATATGTACTTGCATTTACAGTATCTCACAAAAGTAAGTACACCCTTCAAAATAACTCAACACGCAGCCATTAATGTCTAAACCGCTGGCAACCAAAATGAGTACACCCCTACATGAAAATGTCCAAATTGGGCCCAAAGTTTCAATATTTTTTCTGCCCACCATTATTTTCCAACACTGCCTTAACCCTCTTAAACATGGAGTTCACCAGATCTTCACAGTGCATGAGTGCTGCCGACACTGGGGAGCTACAGTTCATTGAGGGAACCATGAATGCCAATATGTAATGTGACATACTTAAGCAGAGTATCATCCCCTTCCTTCAGAGACTGAGCCGCAGGCTAGTAATCCAACATAATGACCCCAAACACACCTCCAAGATGACCACTTCCTTGCTAAAGAATCTGAGGGTAAAGGTGATGGACTGGGCAAGCATGTCTCCAGATCTAAACCCTATTAAGCATCTCTGGGGTATCCTCAAATGGACGGTGGAGGAGCGCAAGGTCTCCAACATCCACCAGCTACTTGATGTCATTGAGGAGTGGAAGAGGACTCCAGTGGAAAGCTGTGAAGATCTGGTGAACTCCATACCCAAGAGGGTTAAGGCAGTGCCTGAAAATAATGGTGGCCACACAAAATATTGACACTTTGGGCCAAATTTAGACATTTTGACTTAGGGGTGTACTCACTTTTGTTACCAGCAGTTTAGACATTAATAGCTGTGTGTTGAGTTATTTAGAGGGGACAGCAAATGTACACTGTTATACAAGCTGTACACTCACTACTTTACGTTGTAGCAAAGTGTAATTTCTTCAGTGTTGTCACATGAAAAAATGTAATAAAATATTTACAAAAATGTGAGGGGTGTACTCACTTTTGTGAGATACTGTATCCCCCCTAAAAACCTAGGATGCTTTAATATATAATTTAACAATTGATTTCTTGAAGTTGTACTTTATTACAAACCCTTCTGCATGTTATTGGTCAGCAAGCTGCCCATCATAATGACGGAATTTTTTTTCCCTCTTTTGAAGTCTGTTTGAAATTTATTACAGGTTTACTTCAATAAAACTAAGAGGATGTTGTTGGACATGCTCATTCACACAGTAATTGGCCTGCCTGGTCCTTTTATAATTTTCTTTTGCAGCCAGATCAAAATGGTACCAATAGCAACCTGCTGGAAAATATGTGCAGTAATATGGACTTACAATTTTGTTAACTGTTAAGGCATTATCCCAATATGACCTAGTTTTCACAGGCTATGCTTAAACCGGTCACCTTTACCCAGTTAACACACACTTGTTCTGATTCTGAATGATGCTTTTATATTCATGTTTTTAGAAACTAGAAGAGTTAAATATTAATTTTAATTTCTTTGGAACATAAGATATTCCCTGCATCTTAACCTGCTGTGTCCTTTTGGCGGATGCACTCCTCTTTGTTTAATAAGGTGTATAATTCAGATATTTGTCATTTATTCCCTGTGATTCTTATTGCTTTAGGTTCTCTTCAGTCATTTGTGAGAGTCATGCTGAGCCTTCATAAAACCTTGCAAATCTCACATGAAACTATAATGAGTATTAAAGTTTATTACCATTACATTTTTACACTCTGCAGTAGATTAGTGGTTTGTATCTGTTCCCCTGCAGTTGTTCGAGGTACAGAGGATAAACCTGTGTGATTTATACAATCCATTTTAGGTTATTCAGTTTTCATTATTGTAAAAAAGACAGAAAATATAGTATAGCTCTAGTAAGCATATATAAAAGACAATAAGTTCATCAGACTCAACCTAATTACATTTTTGACACAGTTTATCCAGAAGACAAAAGCAGAAACCCCCAATTCACCTTTACAGTCGGGAAAAAAACCTCTTGATCTTATCAAGAATTAAAGGAAGTTTGCTTTCCCCTGCTATTTCTTAGGTTTATTGAGCCAGGAAAAGGATGAACGCCAGGATTTTTGATGTCACATTCTGAATAACTGTTTTGGGCCAGTGGTTTTGAAATGAACAAAGTTAGGAAACTCAAATTTTCTAAACCTCAATAATGGAAACCAACACATTTTACCCTGTCCAGCTTTAAGTGCTCTCTTGACTGATAAGTCCTATTTTTAACATCACATTTCTGTAGTGATTTACAAAGTCTAATCATCCTTGCACTTACCATACACATACTGTAAATATATATATATAGACCGCTCTGCCAAAAATGTGAATCAAAATGACTAAACTGTTTGTCACTTGTAAAAAGGACACATAATGAAAAAATAACACCAGAAAATACATATAATGCCCAATGTATCATTAAGTTTTATTCAAATAATGCTTAAAAAAAGAAAAGGTAGGTGAACAGGTGCTGGTACCATTAGTAACAGATAAACACATGACTACTTTCAATGCTCCAGATGACCCCATATTTTAATACACTCATCACAATGGATGGACCTTCTATTACTAGATAGGTACCACAAAAATTTTTTGGTGGGACACACTGTATATCTTGTCACCAACTTGACCATTTACATGGACCAGGATGAGCTCCCTGGATAATTTTACAATGTAAAACCTTACAATTACACCGCACTCAAGTGTGTCTATGGACTGGCACCAGTAACATGTTTGTTAAGATGGCCACTGCCAACATGAGACCAGAAGCTGACTTGCGCTCCAGGGATGGGATTTGACATCACCGGTGATGTATCTGCTAGGGAACACCTTAACTAGTTTTGTCTGTAATTAGATGTCTTCAGGAAGCCTGGCTGAAGACATTAAATTACAGACTAAACTAGTTGAGGCAGTCCCTAGCTGATATGTCACTTCTGGTAATGTCGCATGTCATCCCTGAAGTTGGCTTTCCATCTCAGGGAAGCAGTGGCCATGTAAACAAAAAACACTGAATGTACCTGGTGCCAGTCCATAGGCACACATACAAGTGAGTAAAGTGTAATTGTAGAGTTTTACATGGTTTAATATAGTCGGCTGCTTTGCGCAATGATCCTTTCTCCTGTTACTGTATTTTGAGTGGTGGTGTATGGCATTGGAAGGAATTGCATCCTGGTATATGTGTAAGGCTGCCACATCATCCCTTTAAACCTAAACACAACATATTTACACTCAGTTTCTGTGGCTAATGAAGATGGTAATTAAACTCAGTGCCTAACCTGCATTAAATTCGCATCAGAACCCATGTAATTAATGTGTTCAGGTTTAAAGGGATGAGATGGCAACCCTATGTATGTGAATGCTCAAGTTGAAACAAAATATACAGTGGGTCCAAGGAAAAAAAGTACAGTGAGACCTATCCCATCTAGTAATAGAAGGTCAATCCATGGTGGTGAGTGTACATCCATGTGCGATCACTTGTCCTCCTACCCCTCCACCCCAAAGTATTGAGGCACTGAGGATATCCTCCTAACTCTCCACCCCAAAGTATTAAGGCACTGAGGATGCCCTCCACCTCAAAGTATTGAGGCACTGAGGATATCCTAGTAAATTGCCACCCCAAGGTATTAAGTAGGGATGAGCTTCTTGTTCGAGTCGAACTCATGTTCGACTCGAACATTGTATGTTCGACCGTTAGTCGAATTGCGAACGTTATGGGCCATTCGTGCCAAATTTGAGTGGCTCGTCACATCCCATAATTCACTGCGGATCTGCAATTTTCACTTGGTGTACTTGTTCTCTGCACAGTGTGCACCTAAAGCTACGTGAAAACAATTGCTGGTGTTCTCATACTAATACCACAGGCAGGGATCTGCAAGTATTGTCAGTATTTGTGCAGCTACATCTTCCTGCAGACCATTAGTATGTCTGGAAGGACAACAAGGAGAGGCAGAGAGTCACAAGCTGATAAAAGAGGGCAAGCAGGCTCTGCGTCTAGAGACAACATTGCTGGTCGTGGACACGGTGCATCCTTATCAACATGTGGCCGTGGGACACGCTCCTCCTTTTTTTTCGGCAGCTGGTCGCGATGAACCGCAACATGCCAAACACTTGGTAGAGTGGATGACCAAGCCGTCCTTGTACTCCTCATCCTCTCTCACCCAGGCTCAGGGAACTTTGGCAAAGAAGCTGCCAGCGCGCCCTTTTTCCTCTGCTCAATGGCATCAGTCACTCCTTCCCTAGCCCTACCTGAGGAGTCCCTCGAACTGTTTGACCACAGTGTTGGGTACATTCTGCAGGAGGATGCACAGTGTTTTGAGGGCTCCAATGATGGTACCCAGAGGAAGGCAGTAACGTGAGTCCAGAGAGAGGGGGTGCCCAAGAAGGATAGCAATCTGGCAGTCATGTTCCCCCAGCTGCAGCATACTGACAGGTTTTCTACAGTGATGAGGAGGGAGGGGATGATGAGGTCACTGACTCCAAGTGGGTGCCTGATAGGAGAGAGGAGGAGGGGGAGGCACATCTCCAACAAGGCAGGATGCCCTGCAGGGGCCAGCTTAAGGGCAGCACACCGACTGCATCACACGGCAAAGCTCCGCATGTGCAGGGCGCTGCTCTCTCTCCGCGTTATTCCAAAAGTTCTTTGTTGTGGGCCTTTTTTGAGACGAGTGCAACAGATCGCACTGCTGCTATTTGCAACATATGTCGCAAGCGTATCTGGTGTGGCCAAAAAATCACCCACTTGGGCACCACATGCTTGACCAGACATATGTCGACCTACCATGCAGTTCGTTGGCAAGCGTACTTCAAAGACCCACACCAAAGAACAAAGTGGACCTCTCCTTGCTCCTGCACTGATAGGACTGAAGGTGTAGAATTAGGTGTGTCACAGCCAAGTACTTGCGGGCAATCTACTATCGGTACACCGACATCAGATTATACCAGGCAAATTTCCCTTCCCCAGCTGCTGCAGCACCGAAAGTTGTTCGCTCCCAGCCATCCACATGCCCAGCGGCTGAATGCTAGCTTAGCTAAATTGCTAGCACTTCAACTGCTGCCTTTTCAGTTGGTAGAATCTGCCCCCTTCCGTGAGTTTGTGCAATGTGCGGTACCTCCAGTGGCAGGTTCCCAAACGCCACTTTTTCTCACGAAAGGCGATTCCACCTCTCTACCGGCATGTGGAAGGCAATGTCCATGCCTCGCTGGACAGGGCGGCCAGCGGTAAGGTGCATATTAGCACTGACTCATGGTCCAGCAGGCATAGACAGGGTCGTTACCTATCTTTCATGGTGCATTGGGTGACTCTTCTGGTAGCTGGGAAGGATGCAGGACAAGGTACAGTAGTGTTGGAGGTTGTTCTGCCACCATGCCTCCAAAATGCTACTACTGGTGATTGTGACACACCTCTCTCCTCCACCCCCTCCTCTTCTTCTTTCTCCATGGCCTCTTCCTGTGCGGATTTGTCCTCGGAACCAGCAGTGCTCTGTAGGCGTTTAAGAAGCTACGCAGGCAAAAAGATGCCATGCAGTGCTTGGGGGACAGGAGCCACACTGGGGCAGAGGTTCTGTCAGCTCTGCAGGGGCAGGCTCAGAGGTGGTTGACGCCATGCCAGCTTAATCCAGGAATGGTGGTTTGCGACAATGGCACCAACCTCCTCTCCGCTAGGGATGAGCCTAACACCCCTGCGTTCGGTTCACACCAAAACCTTCAAACGGACCTAACGTTCACGTGAACATTTAGAACCCCATTGACGTCTATAGGATTCGAACGTTCAAATTCAAAAGTGCTAATTTTAAAGCCTAGTATGCAAGTTATTGTCAGAAAAGGTGGCCTTTTATAGTTTGGGGCGTGTACTAATGCACCTGAGCTATATATTTGCCAAAGCCACCCTGGCTTTGGCCAATTATGGCTCTCTGTACTGACGGCGCTGTGATTGGCCAAGCATGCGGGTCATAGTGCATGCTTGGCCAATCATCAGCGCGCAATGCTGCAGTGAATTATGGGCCGTGGCGCGTCACTCGAATTTGGCGCGAACGACCCGTTTGGTTAGTATTTCGACGAACGATCGAACATACGATGTTTGAGTAGAACCTACGTTCGAGTCGAACACGAAGCTCATCCCTACTCTCCGCCCTCCGACAGGGACAACTGATCCACGTGCCCTGTTTTGGGTCCTTTAGTTGGTGGTGCAGCAGTTCTTGGGCAGGTACCCAGGCTTACAGGGTGTCCTGAAGCAGACCAGGAAACTGTGTGCATTTCCAACCTCCAAAAGGAATACAACCTGCCCAAGAACTGCCTAATTTGTGACATGCCCACCAGGTGGAACTCTACGTTGGCCATGCTGCAGCGGCTGCACACACAGCAAAGGGCCATCAATGAGTATCTGTGCCAATATGGCACCAGGACAGGGTCAGGAAAACTTTTTTTCCCCCACAACAGTGGGCCATGTTCAGGGATGCATGCACTGTCCTGTCACCATTTGAGGAGGCCACGAGGATGGTGAGCAGTGACAGTGCATGCATCAGTGACACTGTCCCTCTTATCCACCTGTTGGAGCACAAGCTGAGTGGAATAATGGACAGGGCACTTGAGGCAGAACAGAGGGAGGAAGAGGAGGACTTCCTTACCTCTCAAGGCCCCCTTTATCCAGACAGTGTTCCTGCTTTCCCGCCTATCACACAGGAAGAGGAGGAGGATTGTGTCAGCATAGAGGTGGAGCCTAGCACTCAGCAGCAGTCTTCAAGGGATCAATTACAGTCCCAAGAAACCCATGGACTTGTATGTGGCTGCGGATCATTTGGTCCTCAGTGACCCAGAGGACTCCGCACCGAATGCCTCTGCAAACCTACGCTGCATGGCCTCCCTGATCCTGCAAAGCCTGCAGAAGGATCCTCATATATTCGTGCTATCAAAGAGAGGGATCAATACTGACTGGCAAGCCTCCTTGATCCACGTTGCAAGGGTAAGGTTGCGGACCTTATCTTGCTGGTGCGGAGGGAGCAGAAGATGAAACATCTTCGGGAGGCCTTGCAGAAAGGTCTGCGCAACGCGTTCCCAGAGACTCGGAGGTTACAAAATCCTGGTCCTGGACAACGTGTTGCTGAGCCTTCGATCAGTCAAAAAAGGAGTGTTGGCCGTCTGACCGATGTGTTCAGACAATTTTTTAGTCTGCAGCCTCAAGGTATTAGCGGTTCCAGCAACCATCGCCAGCGTCTGTTTTACATGGTGCAGGAATACTTAGGGGCAAGATCAGACTTGGACACCTTTCCCACTGAAAATCCTCTGGCTTACTGAGTCTCGAGGATGGATCACTGGCCAGAGCTTGCACAGTATGCAATTGAGCTACTAGCCTGTCCTGCATCCAGCGTTCTTTCGGGATGCACATTCAGTGCTGCTGGAGGCTTTGTAACCGATCACAGGGTGCGCCTCTCCACCAACTCGGTCGATCGACTGACCTTCATAAAAATGAATCACACTTGGATTACCACCAGCTCCCAAGCACCTGATGCTGATGTAACTGAATATTTTTTATTTAAATGTCAGATGTAATCTTCTGAACAGATGCGCACAGACAGCAAAACAAATGTTGCAGGGGTAAAAGCTTAAAAATAGATTTTTTGGCTGGAGCTACACTTTAAAAAAGTACCAGTTCAAAATTACAAACAGATTCTACTTGACAACAAACCTACAGTCCCTGTCTTGTTTGCACCTCTTGTATAGTGCTGTTCAAAGTATATAGGGCCAAAGGGGCTGGTAATGACTTGAGGTGCTATTTTTCACAATGATTTTCATCCATATTGCAGGGACCAGACATTACATTAAAACCGCAAGCAGTTTTAAATGACTTTTTTCCTATAGTAATGTCATTTTGTGCAGGGACAGTTCTAAACATGTGCCACTTCACAGGCATACTATAGACAACCAGCAGGTATGATATTTAAAGGAATTTTCCAATTTTTTAAAAAAAAATTAAACGTTCTTAAAATCACTGCTCCAAACAAAACGTTAGTTTTTAAAACTTTTTTTGCATTGATACATGTTCCCTGGGGCAAGGCCCGGGTCCCCAAACCAGTTTTAAGACAATAACTTGCATATTAGCCTTTACAATTAGCACTTTTGATTTTGAACGTTCAAGTCCCATAGACTTCAATGGGTTTCTAAAGTTTGCATGAACGTTCGGTCCATTCGAAGGTTCTGATGCGAACTGAACCGGTGGGTGTTTGGCTTATCCCTAATATTTAGCTGTGAACCTATAAACACCTGGTGATTTGTTATTTGGTAATGTTTTTTTTGACAACTGATACCATTGAAAGAGATACAGAATTTAGGAAGTCAGATATTAGTGACTCAGATGGTTGAAGGGTCGATGGGTGATTAGTTGAATTATGAAGGTCTTTATAGTATTTACGGAAAGCATTGGCAATATTCTCAGGATGGAATACCTTAGTTTGGGTTTCATGATTAGTAATGAAAGGTAATTTGGATTTAATTTGTCTGAGATAGTTGGCTAGAAATTTCTCTGCTCTATTGCCCTGGGAGTAGTGTAAGGCTTTAATAGTTTGCTTCTAATAGAGCTTTAAATTGGTTCCTATAATGGGTCAGCTCCTCTAGCTTGTCCTCTGCCAAGGTAGATTTATGTTATGATTCAAGCTGTTTAATTCGTAACATCAAATCAGACATAACATGCAATATATGCCTTTTTTTTCGTTGGCTTCCATTTGTATCGATAGGCCTCTAGTAAAGGCCTTAGGAGCGCACCAGACCGAGGAAAAGATTAATAAACCTTTTTCTTTAGTTCCTCAATAAATGGCAGTCTGGAAAAAAGGCTTATGTTATTACGCCACATGAAAGTAGACCTTAAAGTGTTTGGTTCTGTAATAGCTATTGAGATGGGAGCATGGTCCGACCAAAGAATAGAGTGGATTTTTGCTGCAGACACTCTTGATAGCATTTGTAGGTCAGACACAAAAAGATAATTTGTGTGTAAATCTTATGGGGAGCCGAGTAATAAATATAATCCTTCTCCGTAGGGTTAAGACATCACCATATGTCGTACAGATCTTTGTTGTGCAGCAAGGGTTGCAAAGTGGGATGAGTTTGTGTCCTTGCGGTGGAGTCCAGCTTGTGGTCCACATTAGCATTAAAGTCTCCACAAATGAGAAGAGAGCTTTTATGTATTTGGCAGATTTTCTTTCGAACTTTGTGCAGGAATGCAATTTGGTGCATATTGGAGGCATATATATTTGCTATGGTATAAGTGATGTTATTGATGTAGCCCACTAGGTCCATTATTACGGAATGGAGTGTAAAAGAGGTAGGTTTTTTTTTATCGCTATTAAAGTTCCTCTATTTTTTACTTTATCGTTTGCATTAATATATGTGGAAATAGTCAATATGTGCATTTGGGAGGTTTGTGGCTGATCTCTTGTATACAAATAACGTCTCCGTTAAGATTTTTGGCCTCCTGCCACATAGCTTTTCACTTGTAAAGGCTGTTGAGCCTGTGAGCATTTAGCCCAGGTTCACACTGGGTACGATTTGAGATGCGATTTCACATGTCAAATTGCATCTCAAATCGGCGGCAATTGTCGCCAATGGCACCGTCCTAACTGGTGCAATGTCGCATCTGCGGCACTGCACCGATTTCAAAAAGTAGTTCCTGTACTACTTTTTGCAATTTCGGGCCGTGATTTACATTGATATCTATGAAGAAACCTGCACAGATGTCTTTTAAATCGCAGCCGAAATCGGGACTGCCAGCGGGCGTGAATTCATGCAAGTTCATCTGAACTCGCATGGCTTCACTCCCGCAGCCCAGTGTGAACCTGGACTTAATGAGATAATTTTAAGAGTCATTGCTCAAAGATATAGAACAAAAAGCACCCGGTAGAAGGGATGTTTTTTGCAGCGTCCAGTAACGTAGACATAGTAGGCAGGTCGATTGTGGATCTGGAGATCTCTTGAAGGTTTGCTTGGCATTGATGGTGTCAACAAAGGAATTTAGAAAAGATAAACACAAACAAAAAAGGTAAGGCATAAAAAACAAGTAACAAGACATCTGAAGCAGTACTTACTGCTTTTTAGGGTGGGGGTATCGGCTCTTCGAAGCCACAGTGTTCCATTATATTTCAATTAGGAGCCTACCAGCCATAAGGCAACATAAATTACTTATACATCCTGGAGCTGTGTTCCACAAAGGATCGACTTTTGCTGGTGAGGCACACACTGGCTTTGGTGCTCTTTGGGCAACAGGCCCAATTGCTCTACCTGGTGCATTCTTACTTACACTGTAAGCACCGTATAATTCTTTCGTTCCCACATGACTAGCAACTTGGAGGGGAATCCCCAGCGGTAAACAACACTGTGGTTGCGGTAGAATTTAGTAAGCGGGACCAACTTACCGCGGGCTTGCATTGTGTGCTTGGATAAATCAGCATATAATGTGATTTCAGAGTAAGGATCCAGCAATTTTTGGTTCCTTCCTCGCCCGTTTGCATGAGTGCGTCCTTCACATGGTAGATGTGAATGCGGGCAATTACGTTTTGTGGTACTTTTTCAGGTAAAAAAAGGTGGTTTAGGTAGTCTGTGCGCCCTATCTATGATAATTTCCCTCTTTGGCATTTTAGGCAGGAGAGTTGCGATTAGCTGCTGGATATGGTTACGCAAGTTAGCTGGGAGTATTGTTTCAACAACTCCCTGGAACTTTACATTATTTCTCCTGGAACATTATTTCCCCTGGAACAATCTTCCAGGGCTGCCAATTTAGATTTAATGGCCGTTAGTACATCCTCTGCCTCGTTATGAACATCCACAAGCTTGTTATGTGCCACTGCAAAGTCTCCCATTTTTTTTCACATGATGTATTCTTTCTCCCATACCATCCACCTCCCATCTAATTTGTGAGACCATTGACATCATTTTCTTGTGGAGTAATCCCCACAGTGACACCAGTATATCTTTCAGTGTCTTGTCTGAGAAAGGTTGTCCCACGGCAGAGTAATTATCTATGCACTCAATGAACTCACGCGTTGAACTCTCACTGCCTGGAAAGTCTCTGTGAGAGGAGAGACTGCCGCCGCTAGAGTGATATGACAGGAGGGAGCGATCTTCGGCAGGCCTGAAGTAAGTTGTCAGCTTACAGGGGCCTGGAGACGGCTTTAGTTTCCCCATGGTTGTCGGTATTGGATGCTGGAAAGCACATTTTGGCTTTCTCTCGTCGCTGTAAAAGGTTGGGAACAGCTGGAAGGACCGAGAGCTCTTTCCTCACGCGGTCATCTCCTTCAGCTGCTGGCTCTGCCTCCCGAAGTTGGTCATTCTCATACCCCTCCTTGAGGAGAATCAAGAATGTCTTGAAACTCGTGGCCCCTAGGAAGTTTTTGAGTCTGGATTGTACATTCAGAGTTGCCTTTCTGGAGAGGTTTAGTCAACCTCCTCGATAAGGCATTGGCTTTACTATTCCTTAACCCAGGTTAAAACAAGATAATAAAATTAAACCTGGAAAATGAACAGCGACCAACTTGTTTGTCTATAGAAGACATCCTCTTGGCAAAGCTAATAAATTCTGTATTTTTATGAACAGTGCAACAGTTACAGGATGCTTAACCCCTTCCAGCAGATGCCTCTATTCAGAAAAGGCTTCCTTAATTGCCAGCAACTCCTTATTCTCAATGTCATAATTATTTTCAGCTGATTACATTAAGCAAGAGTAATACGCACAAGGATGAAGCTGCATTTTTTTGCTGAGAAAGAATTGCTCTCACGGCAGAGTCTGAGGCCACGTACACACGATCAAATTTTTCTGCTGAAACTGGTCCGCCAACCAGTTTCAGCGGACATATCCGATCGTGTGTACGACCTAGCGGACAGGTTTGTCCAGCGGACAAATTTCAAAGCATGCTTTGAAATTTGTCCGCTACAAACCTGTCCGTCGGACATGTCCGCTGGTTAGTATGCCAAACCAGCGGACAGAAATCTCCCAAATGCGTCGAATGGATTTGACGCATGCGTGGAAGTATTTTACTTCCTGGAGTGGTGACGTGGCGGCGTCAACGTCACCACCACGTCACCGCGTCCTCAGCCCGAGGGGATTTTCGTCCGATGGTGTGTACACGCCATCGGACCAAAATCCGATGAGACATGTCCGCTGGAAACGGTCCGTCGGACATGTTTGAGCGGACATGTCTCATCGTCTGTACGCGGCCTGAGGCATCAACTTCCACTATAAAGGGAATTTCAGGATCGAGATGTACCAACATTAGTGCAGAATTGAAAAGAGTCTTTAGCTTTGGACACTCAATGTCTCCTGCAGGGGCAGCCCTGTTCTTTGTTGAAAAGAAAGAGACCACCATTTATAAGTCAATAACAAAGAAATATCATAAAGAAATCTTTATGGCAAAAAAAAATCATTTTGCCAACATCATCACCAAGGCCCTAAACCGCCCCCGCGATCTCTTCAAGCTGGTTTCACAGTCGATGAATCCAGCCTGCTTAGAGCCCCCCCCCAATGCTGATTCACAAGAATTTTGCAACAAACTATCGGATTATTTCATTAATAAAATTGAAAGAATCCGTACAAGCATTGAGCAAAATGGAATCTGCATGAATCCCGCCCCTAAGCCCAACCCAAATACCATTATATACCTGGCTCAAGCACCGACACTCACCTTAAAACCCATCTCCATCATGGCCACAAAAAATATCATTCGGTCTCTGCGCAACAGCACAGCACCCAATGACATCATTCCCACTAAACTGCTGAAAGAAAGCGCCGATATATTGGCACCAGCTATCACGCAGCTTATAAATCATTCAAGGAAGGCATGGTGCCCTCCTTGTTGAAACAAGGCACAATAAAACTGATCTTAAAAAAAACACCCTCGACCCTAAAGATCCAAACAATAGGAGGCCCATAACGGGTCTAAATGTTTTCTCCAAGATAATGGAGAAAGAAGTTGTACAACAGTTACAACTGCATTTAGAAACCCATAAATTATTCGATACGTTTCAATCAGGCTTCCGGCCAGGTCACGGTACTTAAACTGCTCTGGTAAAAATATGGGATGACGTCCTAGAGGCCACAGATGAAGGAGTATCCTCTCTCTGATCCTGTTGGACCTAAGTGCGGCCTTTGACACGGTAGACCATGGACTACTACTCACTAGGCTAGCTGAAGTGGCCAAAGTCGCGGAAGCAGATTTACCATGGTTCTCCTCCTTCTTGGAAAACCGATCACAAACAGTGAAATTGGGATCTTTCACATCAGGAAAGCATACGGTATCATGCAGAGTCCCTAAGGGATCCCCCTTGTCGGTACTGTTCAATATCTATCTCTGTCCCCTCTTTGAAATCATCAGCAACCAGAAGCTACTTTACCATTCCTATGCAGACGGCACTCAACTGTATCTCCACGTCAGCAACGAAAAGGATCATTCTCTTGGATTAGAGAGATCCCGCACTCTAAGGGCCCTTTCACACTAGCGGACGAACGGTCCGCTCATTACAAGTCCGTTTACGGACTTGTAATGGGTCCCTATGGGAGCGGATCCGTTAGCGGATGATGCATCCGCTAACGTCCGCTCGATCCGCATCCGTTTTTGCGGACGGAAGAATGTCCTATTTTTCTTCCGTCTGGGCAAACGGATCGGATGCAAACGGACAGACGGTCCGTTTCCATCCGACTCCCCATAGGGGAGAGCGGAGGAGAGACGGGGCGGTCCCTGCACAGTGTGCGGGGACCGCCCCGTCTGCCCGACAGCTCAGCGGAGACCCCCCGCTGAGCTGACGGACACACGGAGCGGACCGAAAAACGGACCGCTCCGTGTGTAAGGACCCTTATAGATAACTGGATGACATTACCAAATCATTTGTCTGCAAGTCATTCAAAATACGGCTGCTCGATTAGTGACTGGCAAAAAAACATGGGAATCAATCTCCCTTTCGCTTGGATCCCTTCACTGGTTACCAGTGAAAGACAGAATCACTTTTAAGGGACTCTGCCTAACACACAAGTGTATTCAAGGAAACGCTCCCCAATATCTATGCAAAAAAATAAAAGCCCATAACCCAAATCGCATTTTGCAATCGACAAATCAAAACCTACTGGAAATACCCAAGGCAAGATACAAATCCAAAGGAGATCAGAGATTTGCTGTCCAAGGACCTTGACTGTGGAATGCACTACCAACCATCATCCGACTGGAGTTGGACCACTTGGCCTTCAGGAGAACGATTAAAACTCATCTCTTCTGAGGTAAAGGGTTTCCTTACCGAAGGAATGGAAACAGCCCCCAGAGGCAATTCAGTTCGCAAGTGTTGCGCTTTATACGTTTTTCACTCACTCAAATAAAAGCAGTCTGTGCCTCAGGTGACCACACACAGGGCATCCCTTTATTTGCCTTAGAAAAGTTTCTTATGAATTTTCTGCAGAAGTTGGCAAATCCAACAAATCGTTTTATTTCCTTAACATTTCTAGGGGCAGGCCAATCCACCACTGTTTTGATCTTCTTTAGATCCATGCTCACTCCTTTAGGAGAAATAATACATCCCAAGAACTTTATTTAGGTTCGTTCAAACTTGCGTTTCTCCAATTTAATATAAAGTTGGTTCTTCCTTAACCTTTCTAAGGCAGTGCAAACATGCTGGCGATGATCCTCCAGGTTTTTTAGAAAAGATGAGAATATCATCCAAATTAGCAATCACAAACTGGTCCAATAAATCTTGGAAAACATAATTGATGAAGTGTTGGAAAGTTGTAGGAGTCTTGCAGAGGCCAAAGGACATAACCAAAGACTCTAAATGCCAATATCTGGTTCTAAAGGCGGTTTTCCTTATGTCTCTTTCACAAATGTGGTCGAAGTTATATGCCCCCCCCCCCCCCCCCCCCATAAATTTAGTTTTGTAAAGACTTTGGGAGAGCAGAGTCTTTCCAACATTTCAGAGATTAAGGGAAATGGATAACGGTTTTTAATAGTGATTTTAATAGTGATGATCCCTGTAGTTAATGCATGGACACAAGGTAGACTCTTTCTTTTCAACAAAGAACAGGGCTGCCCCTGCAGGAGACATTGAGTGTCCAATGAAGCCCTTCTCTAAATTCTCATCAAGCCACTCCCTGAGTACCTTTAATTCAGGTTATGACTTATTGAAAGGGCGATCAAAAGTTATTTCAGCCTATGGGGGGCAGTTCAATGGGACAATCATATGTGCGCTGAGGAGGTAACTGATCAGCATTCTTCTTATGTAGTAACCACACCCACCTGCGATTTCCTGACCGGCGGAGAACTTGTTTGACAAGGTTCTCTATGGCATTCCTCGCAATGGGGTAACATAAAATGTATAATCCGTGCTTCCCAGTTGATGGAGGGATTATGGGTGGAAGCCAAGGAATACCCAGGCTGACAGGACATTTAGGAGGTGTATTCAGCTGAAAACTGATGGTCTCATGATTCTCAGCTTCAAATTGGTGTACCAGAGGAACTGTTTCATGGATAACAGGTCCTGAAGTAAAGGATGAACCATCATGCGGTCTCCATATCGGCATTCGGCAGATTTATTTCTTGTTTTGGATATTATTGCTGTGGGCAAATTCTATCTCTATAAAGTTCCTCCTAGCCCCAGCTTCCAGCATAGCAGTGCAAGTAATTTCAAAGCCTTCAGAGATAAGTTTAATAGAGATGAAAAAATGAGATAGTAGAGAATTTACTTTATTCTCTTCATGAATCAATGGGGAGGGAAGATAAACTGGGTATTGGAGTTTATTTGTTCAGGCACAATCACATCAGTCACAGCAATTGTTCCCAATATAGACATAGGTTCTCCAAACGTTTTACCTCTTTCTCCTGAGTAGAAATGTATATCTTAATAACATCAACCTGCATAGGTTCAGGAGTGTAAGGCCCCTTTCATACGCTGGCAGATGACAGGACGGTCCCCGCACACTGTGGGGGGGTCGGATGAACACGGACCGTATGTCTGTGTTCATCCGATCCGCTCTGCAGACGGAAGAAAAAATTGGGGTTTTCTTCCGTCTGCAAAATCTGATCTTTGCGGAAGCGAACGATGTTCATCCACTGACACCCACAATCTCATTGGGACCAATGTATGTCCCTTTTTCATCCGCAAACGGATGGATGAAAAAGCGGACATACGGTCCGCCCATGTGAAAGGGGCCTACGAATCTGGAGAAACTCTTGGATCCTTCTGAACAAATTGACTAGCATTATTACTTCCAAATATTCACAATCTCTCCTTCCTCCTTTCTTTAAGTTTGATACATTTGAATACATAGTTGGGTGAAAACCTCAAGATCATTAGGAGTCGTTACTCTGGCGAGCTAATCATTTACCTGTTCAGAAAGCCCTTGAAGGAACTGACTTTTGTGTGGTGCAATGTTCCAAGTAGTACAGTGCCTTGCGAAAGTATTCGGCCCACTTGAACTTTGCAACCTTTTCAGGCTTCAATCATAATGATATAAAACGGTAATTTTTGGTGAAGAATCAACAACAAGTGGTACACAATCATGAAGTGGAATGAAATTTATTAGATATTTCAAACTTTATCAAATAAAAAACTGAAAAATCGGGTATGCAAAATTATTCAGCCCCCATTAGATTAATACTTTGTAGCGCCACCTTTTGCTGCGATTACATCTGTAAGTCGCTTGGGGTATGTCTCTATCAGATTTGCACATCGAGAGACTGACATTTTTGCCCATAGATGGAGAGCGTTTGTGAACAGCAGTTTTCAGCTCTTTCCACAGATTCTCGATTGTATTCAGGTCTGGTTTATTTGTGAACCATTCCATTGTAGATTTTGCTTTATGTTTTGGATCATTGTCTTGTTGGAAGACTAATCTCCGTCCCAGTCTCAGGTCTTTTGCAGACTCCATCAGGTTTTCTTCCAGAATGGTCCTGTATTTGGCTCCATCCATCTTACCATCAATTTTAACCATCTTCCCTGTCCCTGCTGAAGAAAAGCAAGCCCAAACCATGATGCTGCCACCACCATGTTTGACAGCGGGGATGGTGTGTTCAGGGTAATGAGCTGTGTTGCTTTTACACCAAACATAACGTTTTGCATTGTTGCCAAAAAGTTTGATTTTGGTTTCATCTGACCAGAGCACCTTCTTCCACATGTTTGGTGTGTCTCCCAGGTGGCTTGTGGCAAACTTTAAACAACACTTTTTATGGATATCTTTAAGAAATGTCTTTTTTTTTTTTCTTGCCACTCTTCCATAAAGGCCAGATTTGTGCAGTATACGACTGATTGTTGTCCTATGGACAGAGTCTCCCACCTCAGCTGTAGATCTCTGCAGTTCATCCAGAGTGATCCTGGGCCTCTTGGCTGCATCTCTAATCAGTCTTCTCCTTGTATGAGCTGAAAGTTTAGAGGGACGGCCAGGTCTTTGTAGATTTGCAGTGGTCTGATACTCCTTCCATTTCAATATTATCGCTTGCACAGTGCTCCTTGGGATGTTTAAAGCTTAAGAAATATTTTTGTATCCAAATCCAGCTTTAAACTTCTCCACAACAGTATCTTGGACCTGCCTGGTGTGTTTCTTGTTCTTCATGATGCTCTCTGCGCTTTAAACGGACCTCAGAGACTATCACAGTGCAGGTGCATTTATACGGAGACTTGATTACACACAGGTGGATTCTATTTATCATCATTAGTCATTTAGGTCAACATTGGATCATTCAGAGATCCTCACTGAACTTCTGGAGAGAGTTTGCTGCACTGAAAGTAAAGGGGCTAAA